>JANPWX010000021.1:2324721-2638646 GCA_024734555.1 Trochalopteron elliotii
GAGGAGAGGAGAGGAGAGGAGAGGAGAGGAGAGGAGAGGAGAGGAGAGGAGAGGAGGGGAGAGGAGAGGAGGGGAGAGGAGAGGAGAGGAGGGGAGAGGAGGTCCTGTGTTCTAGATTTGTGACAATAGACAAATGCCAGGAGAGAGGGACAGCTCTGTCCTTTGGGGGCATGAGGAGCATGAGGAAATTGTAAATTAAACAAGTGTAATGTGGTGTCTGGTAATCTCAGTTAACAACTTTTGTAGCTATTCTTGCTGTATAATCCTTGAGGCAATTACTGTATTACATATTTCAAAGTCCAGTGCTGAATTTTAGAGGAAACAGCTCACAATATTTTGTGTTTCCAACATATTTTCTTGAAGATGTTTTGCTGGGAGAGGTAGATAATTTCAAAACATGTTGTTCTAGGCTCATTAAGTCTTTTAAAGCCAGACAGGAAGGAAACAAAACCTCAGAGACTATTAATGCTTTGGGGCCTACTTAACAGCACATTTCATAATGATATGCTAAACCAGTATAATTTTTTTTAATCTGCCTTGCTTTGTAGGCCTTTCTCCCCCTCTCTTGAATTGTCTTTATCATGCTTGTAAATTAGTTGTTTTTAATGAAAACTAACAAAAAGGAATTGACAGGTTGATGTGAAGTCCAACTAAGAATGAATGACTTGGGAGGCAAATCTAATTTATAGATATGCTTTATCCAAGTCCTTCATATTCAGAATAAAGTAGCACTTTAAATATTTGAGATGGGGTTTGAGTGGTATGTAGGAAATATGAACACCCACTTGTACAAAAAGGGATTGCTGGTGATTATAATCTTAGCATGCAAATCTCTTATGCAGATCTGAAAATACCATTTTGACGCTTTGCAATATTGTAGTCATCTTTTGATATTTTTAAAGCTGTAACCCAACATATTATTTTTGGGAAAAAAAAAGTTAATATGATGGCAATTACATGCATCAGTCAAACAGTTCTTTGAGCCCCTGGAGGTACTTCTTTGGTATTACCTTTCTGTTTTCACTTTGTTTCTAATGAAGATTATCTGGTTATGACAAGATAGCGTCAATTAAATGTCAGTGAGGGACAATGACAGTCATGAAAGGGGAATCTAATGAAATGTTTCAGAAATTGTTAGTGGTCTCTGATCTCCTACGTTACATCAGCAATGCTCTTCAGGAGTAATGCTGTTGACAAACTGTCTAGAAAGATTTTCTGTTAAATTAAGGTGGTGTGATCCAGGTATTTTCCAAATTTGTTCTTCCTCTTTATCATAGTAATTCTTAAAAATATTTTCTCCCACTTAATCTTTCTTTCACCTCCTTTCTGCTTTTGCTGGTGCCTGTGACTATGAATTCTGTGCCTCTCTTTCTGCTGATGACAGTGATCTTCAGGCTGCCACAGGCTCTGTCACCACACCTGGCCAGCCCTGCCCCTGCTCCCCACCCCACAAATTCATGATGTGATGGTGTGCCTTCCTCTTGGCAGACTCCCAGCTTTAGTGCAAGGCAAAAACTGTCGGATCCTGCTGAGTTCAGGATTCAGAGAAACAGCTCATTATTGCAAGAAGTAGCTCCTGCCTGTTGCTGCTGAGCTCAGGGGAGGGGAGCTGTGCCATTCACTCTCTTAGGGAGAACTGTTGCTTCCCTCCATATCAATTTCTGGCAGCATTGACCGATTTCAGATCTCAGTGGGAGTTTTAAGGCAGGAGTGAGTGCATTTCAGTGTGTTGAGGTACTTCTCCAGTCCTCCTCTGATAAAGTCTTGTAGGCGGATTTTTCCTCCCTTGCCTCTATTTACAGTGCCCACAAAAAGATATGGTTAAATTTAGGAAAGAAAAAAAATTGGACATGGGTAGCATGCTTTTACATACTGCTGAGAACTGAGCAGTCGTCCAAGATATGGCATGTAAGCAGCAACCTGCAAGATATGTAAGAATTATACATGAAAACTGACAATTTCAGGAAAAAAACCCTCCAATTACCCTGCTACCCCCCCCTCCTGTTTTATAAAATGTGTATCGGGGTAAGTTTAACTGATAAGAATCAGTTAAACATAGTGACTATATGATGATTGCCAAAATTAAACCAAAGCGTATGTTGGATTTCATCAGTCATGTCTCAAATGAATTTTGTTTTGTAAATAAGATATACTTAGAGTATATCTTGTAAATAAGATAGAGTAAGATATGAAGAACCATAGTTATCAAGGTAAATTCAAAATAGTCAGAATACTTTCAGTGCAGAAAATAGAATTTTCAGTGGAGTTATAAAAGCACAAGATGCCTCAAATGCCAGGGCATTAAGACCAGCTTTACCAAATACAAATGGAAATAAGCTGCACAACACCCTGTAGGTAAGAATATACCTGTAAGACTCCTTACTTTAGCTATCAGATTTATAAAGTTATCTAGGTAGGCAAAGCCCAAGAGAGGAAGCTTGAATGTTGAGAACTTAACAGCATTCAGTTGGTAGAAGGTTGCTGGATAAACATTCCTGATTATTCTCAAATTAGAATTTTTTACCTGTTGTTTCAGAGTGAAGAGTGAGAGAGAACATTTGTGACTATACTCTAAGGCAGCATTGGAAAAGGCACGTGTCCCAAAATACCCTGCTATTCCTTTGCACAGTGAATCTTCATAGTATGAGGAATGTTTTCTTCTCAGAATTTGAAATATCTAATATGTTATGTTGGTATGTGTCTCAATTATGCTATTAAGGGCATTGCATAAAGTAGAAAATGCCACTGTAGCATTTAAATGGCTAAATTTCTTTTTCTCATTCTCTTTAATTTTTACAAGTAGTTTTCATCACCAATCATTTTCTCAGGCAGTAACTAGCAATTTTTATTCTCTCATCCCTAAACCTCAAGAGGATAACAGCAAGGCTGATACCAGCATTTCTCTAAGCTTTGTAGTACTCTCTTAACATCTGATATTGAGAATTCCGTGAACACTTGCTTCTGACCAATTATTGGACTTTCCCTTGGGGCAGATTAGAGTGAAAAAACATTGAATTATTGTATTATTGTTGTGCCTTAAACCTATGTAAACTGATAACTGACTAACTGCTTAAAAAGGCCTGGGTTTTGGCAATAAAGAACACTCCTTTTCACTTGCCTGGGGACCCTACATTGCTCATTATCACAACAAATGCTTATATATGTTTAAATAAGTACATAGTAAAAAAATCAATCAAAAACATGTAAACAAATATGTTGTTTTACAACAATTTGGTTGTGATGGAAAGGAGATGTAGCCATTTTTGTTATTATTTGTAGAAATATAGCAATATAAAAGCATAAAAATAACTCTTCAGAAAATTTATAAAGAAAAGAAAGAAGAAGAAATGTTAAGAGTAGAGGGATAGAAGAGAGGAAAGGTATCACCACTCATGGAATAAGCAGTGAGACTTGCTTGTTGCAATTTTGATGTCCATTTGTTAAAATGATGGTCAGTCTTGATATGTTGGGTATGGGGGCCCAAACCACAAAGTTCAATGGGTTAATATAGCTTCGGTTTGCATAGAAACACTCAGGTACTTTCCTGTGAGGGACAGTTGTACACTGTCAGCTACAACACTGCGTGTCATGCCCAGTCCTCTTGTGGAAAGCCCCAGAAATGAGTCTGGGGGTGTTTCACGTGTCTTTGATGTTTCAGGTGTCTTGACACCTTCTAAGACATGAGAGCTCCTTCTCTTGTCAGGGTAGCTGAGCCTCCCGTCAGAAGGGAGGAAGACTTTCAGGCGTATGGGTACAAGGGGAGTTTTCACACCTGAGCCACTTGTGTAAGAGAGGATATTGTCATGATAAAAAGCATTATCCCACCTTGCAGGATGTGCTTCTTACTGATCTCTTCCAGATCTGGCCCAAACCCCAGCTTGTAGCCCCTGGTGATGGGTGGTTTGTACTCTCCCCCTCTGCCCTCGGCTGTGACCCTGCACATCTTCAGCAAAGCACTGCTGCTTTTGCAAATGGCCAATTGTTTGAGTCATTAACCATTAACATTTATCTCTCTGAGGAATACAGGCAGGATAAGCTGGCACCAACTGACTGAAGGGATATTCTATGGCATGTGGCATCCTGCTCAACATACAAAACGCAGGGAAGAAGCAGGAATGGGTGGGAAGTTTGAAATGATGGCATTTGTCTTCACGAGTAACTTTTATATGTGAAGGAGCCTTGCTTTTCTGGGGATGGCTGAACACCTACCTGCCCTGGTAGGCAGAAAAGCAGTGAATTATTCCCTTGTTTTGATTTGCTTGTGTATGCAGTTTTTGCTTTACCTGTTAAACTTTGTCTCAACGAACAAGTTTCCCCATTTTTAATCTTCCTAATTCCTCTCTTATCCCACTTATCAGTAACAGTGGCTGTGAAGTGTTTAGCTGCTGGATGAATTTAAACCATGACAACCACCTTCAGGTGTTGCTTTTGCAATTGAAAAATAGTTCTGTTGATTCAAGAAAGAAAAAGAAATTTCTCTGAGAAAAGAAAAATATCATTAGGCTCATCAAATTCTCTTTTTTCATCTCTGCTTGGTTTGAGTGTTTATTAATAGGCCTAATTCTAAAGCAAACCTTTGCAATATGTAATTGTGTGATCTAGATCATGAAATAAACTTCATTTTGTCAAACTGGAAAGCACTATCAGTTAATGCTGTTACATCTGGTTGTTTCCTGTGTGTGTTTGTGTATACTGCATATAAAATATTATGATTTGTTACTTCTTACTGTAATGTGGTTTCTCCATTACAAAGTACAGGATATGAGACCTTTGCACCTTCCCTGATCCCTTTATAATGTATAAGTGGATCAGGCTACCACAGATCTCAGGTTTTCTGTTTGGGGGAGAGTTAACCTAATGAAAGCATGGTGGTGACCAGCTCAGGGCTGCTTTCAATGGTCTTTTTAGTGACAGGAGAGACAAGAACTCATTAAAACAACAAGATTAGAGATGTAAAGGTGTATGTATATCTGAATCAGCCAGACTTTCATGGGGGACTAAACTGGTTGCCTATCAATCTCCAGGAGTAGTCTGTAAAATAGAGGTACTGAAATAGTGCCCTTGACTCTTCCACAAGGAAATGCAGGTGATCATGTGCTCTATCAGGATCTTTGATCTGAACATTTTAAAGAATTGTACCTTCTTTGTTTTAGGAAGCGGCTCGCTTTTAAGTAGCAATAATCTCCCACTCCCCTGTGTTTTGTTTTAAGGTGGAAAAGGCAGGCCTCTGTATCAAATGGGTTGAAGATACTCATGTTTATGGATAGAAGGATTCTATGATTAGCACTAAAAAGTATACATGTGTTATATTTGTGTCTACCTTTGATTACGTGTGTTGGAGTTCTCAAGTATACGTTGTGTATTGTAAATGTAAACATGCATGAAAATATGTATTATACATATATTTAATCTTCAACACACACCATAGTTTACACTGATATAGTAAAGGAATGTATGTGGACATTTTTCAGAAAATGAGATGCATCTGTTATTTCTAGAGCTTTTCTGTAGAGAGGAAACACCTTTACATGAGATTTCTGAACTGAATCCAACTACTGAAAATATAGAGTGACTGTCAAAATAAAGCCACTTCAACTGTTTGGTACATATATGTACATATTCAGACTTTCACATTCAAGTTTGTGAGTGAATAAATATACCTGTCTATATATCTGTGGACCTATATATTAATATATCTCTATATCTAAATCATTCTAGATTAGTGTAAAGGTGATATGTCACCTGCTACTTTTAAAGACATTTTTATATGTATATATTTTAAATATATATGTATATTTATATATGTGTGATTTTTATTTTATGTATAAACATATATAAACATACATACATATTAAATCTTGTTTAGCTGTCTATGTATGACTCTTTGGAAATATATTACTCAAAAAACAAATCAAAGGGATTTTTTTCCCTGTTACTTTATTTTATTCCTCCTTTCCACCCCCTTTTTTTCAAAAAGAGGAAAACAGGAAGGATTGTTGCAATTTTTTTTGTTTGTTTGATACTTCCTTTAGGAAATGTAATAAACCAAGATGGTGCTGGTTTCATTTGTTCAGATTTTTTTTGTTTGCCTCTTTTTATTTTTTTTTTAGTATTGAATAGAGACAATATTCTTGTATGGCTGAAAAATATGCTTTAGTGGGCTTTTGTAGAGCTCAGTTTTCTCTCTTCTTATGTTCCTTTTAATCTTTCTTCTTTTGTCAACATATCTCATGCTTAAACCTCAGATCATATTTATTGAAGTGATCCTAAAATAATTGTATTCAAAATGAGATCAGAATGAACAGATTATTCTGCAAATTACTTTTTACTTTCACCTGATCTGATTTCCACCACATTTCAAAAACTGTAAAAGTTTTTTGCGGTCAGATGATGCAACTGAGAGTTCACACTTTCAATCCAGCTTTACTCTATGTAAGACAAGTGTTTTATAGTCAAATATAATACTCTGTATTTTTTTCAAAAAGAATCATTGTAAATATATGAAGCCAATTCATTCCAAATATCAATAGTTTGACAAAGTTGACTGGGCTTCACTTCTGCTTAAGGTAGGTTTTTCACAGTTTGTTTTTTTCTGAAGCTCTTCATATTTTATTCTCTGTATTCATTTATATCTTTCAGTGATCCTTGATATAATATAAACTTGTTTCTTGTCTTCAGTGTGAAGTTATTTAAGCTTGAAATATTTCTAGTTAATTTTTGCTACCCACTGAGTTTACCAAAAAAGGTGAATTTGTGACAGTTTTTTACAAAATCTCCTTATTTAGCACACTATGTGTAACATGAAACTTTCTTGCAAAGCTTTTGGTTAAGACATTTTGAGATTCATAAACATTAGACAAAAATTGCATTCTTAATTTAGGTATTCTCACTTAAAAGAAGTTCTTACAGTTACATTTAATTGTCGGCTTAAAAAGATTTTTTTTGTTTATTCATCTTAATTGTTTTCAGTAGCAGTGCTGGAGATTCCATCGCAAACAATAATTTTTAACTTGTGTTCCTGTGTTGTAACAACCTGGGGAGAAAGATTCAAAATTGTGCTACTGGGACTACATCCCTGCTTCTCAAGGGGCTTGTTATGAGATAACTTAAGCTTTACAGTAACTTTTGTGCAATAATATTGCATCATTTCCAGATCTTCTACAAGAGGTTCAAACTCACTCAAACATTTTTCCTCTTACAAAGAAAACACCAGCTGAGCTCAGTATCTGTGGAGGCCAAAGGGAATTGTTATCCAGGTAACTGTGCAGGTGGGGCTTTGCCCATTTTTCACATGTCCCCACCACGCTTCAAAATCCTACACCTAAGCTGAGTAAGTCTAAGATGCTGCAAATGTGAATGTCCCTTTTTTGAGAGGTGACAGTAAAATGATTTGTTTTGTTGTTAGTATTTTTTATTACATATAAAATTTCTGAATGGTGTTATTTCATACAGCTGGTGTAATCTGCATGACTTAAATTTGGGGCAAAAGTTTGTCTGTTTGTGTCACAAAGTGTCTTCTTAGGACCTGGTATGGATTTTTTTTTTTTTTTTTTGTTTAATTGAGACAGGAAGGTACAAATCTGCAAGTGATTTAGGACATAATTATTTTTTTCATAAATTTCCTCACTCTGCATTGACAAAGAATTCATGAAGGAATAATTTGCTATATGTCAAAGTTACAGAAAATCTTTGGCATTTTTTGGATCACTGAACATGTAAAGAACTTTGTGACAGTTCATTTTTCATGTTTCTTGTATTGCCAGCTTGAAGACAATGGATTGCTACCGATGGTGGTCCAAAATATGTATTTTCCACATGAGAAAAAGATTCAGCAAATATCAAAATGGCTTCAAAATAAAATCAAAAACAAACATAGAAGTAACAACCTGTGGTATAAGGACTTGTATCAGCTTGAAGGGCTAGTAATCACAATTTATGGATTACAATGGGAGAATAATTTACCTGGCAGGTTGTCATCTGATGGGCTTTCTATGTATTCCAACCTTCTGTGATATTTTAGAGGCCCTTGTGGCCTTAATGCTTCTGTGATACCTGTCTTATCGCTTCAGGATATCTGCAAGACAGAGGAAAGATGATGGAAGAATCTGTAATCAGATGTATCATGAACTGCTGTTATACTAACTCTTATTAGGAAGCAGAGCTCTCCTGCTGAAAATTCAGTGATAATTCCAAAGTATACTTGGTGGAAACCCCATGTTTTCTCCTCCTCTGTTTAAGCTATGTTCAGCATCTGCTCTTCTTCCTCAAGTCTCACATTGCTTACCAGAGCCCTGTTGACACAGACTGTGCCTGGGGAAGGTCGGTGAGGGTTTCCTGTACAGAAGTGAACTCTGTGCTCTTGGTGCATGCTCAGAATGACACAGTTCTGAAGGATTTGATCACAAACCGTTTCTCCAGATTACCTCTTCTGATTCAGTGGGAAGAATGGGCAACAGTTCCTTATGGATGAGTTTATCATGGCTTTGAGCATATTTGGTTTTCTTTCCAGACCTAAGTATATACTAGTATATTTATATACTAAATATATATTATTCAACCACTGTGAGGAAAGAACATTGCTAGCAATTTTATTGGCTTTTTCTATGCCACTGATCATAGATACTTGATATTTTTTATAAACAGTAAATAACTTTTATCCAACAGTCTTATTTAAACAATATTTAGATGATCTTCAAGATTAAAAAAACCCAAAACATTAAATATATTTTGAAACAAAACAAAAAACCCCCTATTTGTAAATTAGAGATAATTCAGACATGACTTTTTATTGCACTTAGCTCTATTGAATATTTGTATGTTAAAACAAATTACTCTAAATGCCTTAAGCATTAGTAGCTTTTGTCATTTCTGAAAATCAGGCCTTGCATTGTTAAGCAATCTAGAAAATGAGGAAAGCAGGATGTATAAGCAACTGTGAAAGCTACCAGTTTCCTGTCTTCTCTGGAAACTGGTCACCATAGAAAAATCAAAGATAGAGTCACAATCAGGCATAGAAATCAATTTATTTTTGTTTTCTTCTCATGACAGTACCTGTTCTTCGCCTGAAATTCCCCATAACATTCTATAAAATACTTTTTGCAATAAGTAAAGAAAAGCTCCTACAAAAAATAAAGTTCAATTAAAAAAAGGATTCATTAAATTTTCTAATTCACATGTCACAGGTCCCTGAAGTTCATCCATCTGTAATTAAATTAAATCCTAGAAGTACTATCCGACTACAGCATAACCCGTCATATTGAGCCATGAATTCATGAGGGGCATTTTACATTGGGCTGTTTCGCTTGTTCTGTATAAACACTGGCATCAGTATCTGTAATATTAAAACATTTATTAAAATGTCATTTATCATTCAGCTGCACTTTTTTTTTAAGCCACTTGGATATTTTCTCTAGTGCATTTGATTTAAAGATGTTTATTCCTATGAGCCATTAGCATAAGTCTTGGTTACTAATGGGCTGGAAACTCTACTTCATCATCTTATGCTTTACAAGAATATCAGCCAGAATCTCTTTAAGTACATACTAGGAACATTTATTAGAATCTTCTCATCTCTGCATAATTTTGAAGTTTTAAAAAATATTATTTAATTTTGTAAGTCTATTCTCAAATTGACAAGTTGTAGCAGTTTTTAATCTTAATGGTCTTCAAAAACTTGTGGATTTTTTTTATTTTCTTTGAACAACCACAAATAATTTGGTTGAGGATTTACCCTAACTCTATATATTTCACAAAATACCAATTTTGAATACATTCATTAGTTCAATTAATCTTTACTAATAACGTGAAATCCGAAGTACAAATACTAATGTTTGGGTACAAATTGTACAACAACAACAACTTTTATTTCAAAAAATCGTTATTGAAAATTTTTAGCTACTCCAATGTTTTAATACCACCCTATGTAGCACTTTCTGAATATCTGTAACACCATAACCATTCCCCCATAACACTTTATTTTGTCTCCTGCTTCAGACTGCTGCTCCAGATACGAACTAGGAATTCTCATCTTTGTTTCTTTGATTTATAGCAAGCATTGACTAAATAACTTTCTCAATCTTCTGTCCTTTTTGCACTTTTAATCTTCATGTCATTCTTAAAAATGCTATAGAAGATTCCAATCTTCTAACAATATAAAACATTCCACCAATTTTCAGTTAAGGCAGTGATAGCAATTTTCTCATAATTGATTGAGATTGCTGCTGCTTGCACCTTTCCTTGGCTCTAAGCACAAATGAAAATTTTGACTAGGGTTAATTTTGTATCTTCCTGCCTCTCTTTGTCTCATTTATTACTGCAGCAAAACTCCAGCTATGGATATTTTTTCTTGTAACTCAAGCCATTTCTTTTATATAGTCCTCTCAGGAACCTAGACCCACTTTCAACAAAATCAAAATCTTAAGTTTCACAGCAATAACACAATAGGGTGAAAGGACAGGCAGACTCTTTAGAGTGCAATTCATCCCATCACAGATGTGATGCATAAGATAAGGAGATAAATCACACTTAAGAAATGTCTGTATTTCTATTAGATATAGAGATATTACAAGGCACAAAACATACATTTGTTATCTTCTTTCTAAATTATTAAATTTGGGCATCTTGAATCTCATATTTAAAGATGAACTCTGCTCTTGCTTTCATTTTACTCCTATGAATTTTTCCCAGACAGCAGAGTTAACAAAAGTTACAAACTTCTGAGACATTGCAAGCTGGGATTTATGTTTTTAGAATATAATCATATTTCAATTTATATTTTTAAGGATGATTTTTGTTTGTTTGAAATGGACATAAATTTCCAGGAAAACACACTACTTTTCCTCAGAGCCTAATTTCAAATGAGAAAAATAATTAGATGATCTAATCTTTCTAATTTTTAATAATTGCATTCTTTAATAGCCAACAGTATTCATAATAAAACAACAGATGTGATGAAAATCTATTTATTTCTTCTGTAATTCTTAGAACAAGTATTTGCATATTTTTTATGTTCCAAATAGAGTTCTAATTTAAATAAAGAAAGAAACAGAGAAAACATTGAAGTTAGGCTATTAAAACATGTTTAACAATTTTCTGAAGAATAGTGCTGAAAAGTTGCGTTCAGAGGTCTAATAAATACCTCCTGAAAACTGCATCCCAGCAGAGGCTTATTTTTAGCAGCTTTTCCTTACAATTTTCAGTTTTCAACATGGGATATTGAACTCAGCATCATATTCTCATAAGAATCAGTATGTTCAGTTTTAGATTATTGGTTGTATAATTAAATATATATATGGTCTTTAACTTACATGAATTTATAATATTAAATTTTAACCCATTGGTTACTGGAAGCTTTGCCCAATTTATTTTCTCTAATATGAGCTTGTAGAATTGAAAACTCTATCTAGCCTAAAACGCATATTGAGACTAAAAGGTTAAAAGTGTACTGTCAAATCTAGGGGAGTTATAAAGAAATCCTGCTGGGAATTTGACACAAAGTGTTAATGAATCTTGCAACAATTGTCACAGTATCTTGCACTTGAGAGTTGGCTGTATTGTATTTCTATACCATTTCCATATATTCTTTCAGGTATCAACTAGCCTGGCTTCACAAAGGCACTTTTATATATACAACACCATTTGATATGCATATTTTCAGTCAGCAGTGCTAGGTTCATCAATAGCCAAAATTCCAGGCTTTGTTGCTGTTTATTGTTTATGTCTTTATCTATACTTTATATTCACCAGAACAACAATTTGTGTGGGTGTGTACTAGAATGGGGGACCAATCCTGCTGGAAAAAAAATGTTTTTAATTTTGCTGGTTTGCTTTTTAAATGCATCAGTTACACATTTTGATCACCATAAGTCCTCACAAATAAAAGCCTAGTATTAAGACAGAAAGGAGTGTTAGTGTGGGATAGGAAATGCATTACAAATTGCTGAAATTATTTTAAACAGCGTTATCATGGAATACCTAGTATGACCACAGCAGTTTATCAGGCCTATTGAAAAGAAACGGGACTTTGTAATAGAATATGGAGCAAAAAGGAGTGCAAGAGAGATGCTGGAAGAACAATTGGGGAAAGAAAAGGAAAAAAAATGCACACAAATGGTTGAATTGAAAAACAGAGCACGATCCAGCGAAGTGTGCTTGCAGCCCAAAAAGCCAACCATATCCTGGGATACAGCATAAAGGGGTTGCCAGCAGGTCAAGGGAGGTAGATCTGTGCTTCTGCTCTGGTGAGGACCCACCTGGAGCACCATGTCCAGGTCTGGAATCCTCAGCACAGGAAAATTATGGGGCTGTTAGAGTGAGTCCACAGGAGGGCTAGAGTATAGTAGAGGGCTTTCATATTCCATGAGGAAAGGCTGAGGGAGTTGGGGTTGTTCATCCTGGAGAAAAGGAGGGTCTGAGGAGACAGAGCTTCCAGTACATAAAGGTGGACTAGCAGATGGAAAATAATTCTTAGTAGAACTTGTTGTGATAGGACAATTATTTAAAGTTTTAAACAAAAGGAGACAAGATTCAGGCTAGATAGAAGAAATTTTTTAGACTCTGAATGCAGGCTTTTACCTGGCTAGACTATGACTGCAGGTTCCAACAACAGGCTCTAACAGACTCAGACTGATCTCACAGCAGTGATTCTCTCTCCTCAGGATCCTTCTTCTCCATGATTCTTCCTCCCCAGCGAACCCACTGTCTTTTATCACACTTATCTTTATTGGACATAGCTTTTACTTATCAGGCGCAAGGTCACCTGTATTCCCTTCTCCTACAACTAGGCATTATAAAGCTGAGGAATGATAGCCCTGTTCCTTGTTTCCCCAACCAGATTTTAAAATAAGTTAAAACTTAAAAAAGCAGATTCTTTTCCTTGTGAATCACTACAAGATATATGATCTGTAATTTCAGGAAGAATTTGTGCCAAAAACTTATAAACGAAAAAGGAAAACTGATTTTGAAGGTAGAAATGTTTGAAACTTGCTTCATTGTTGCAGTGTTTTTTTGAACAGCATTGCGTGCCTTTGTATGTATGCATTTATATGTAGGAGACAAACATTTTCCTGTGTACTAGCAAGTAAAGTATAGCTAAAGCTTTGTGTGCCTCACAACTCAGTGTTCTGTTCAGAGTACACAATTTATACACGAGACACTCATTTCATCCTTGCTCCTTGCATTTCATTTCCTGAGGCTTCAATGAATGTAAAAACAAGAAAGCTGCTGAACAGCCAGGGGCTGTAATCATGTCAGTTTTCATAAGCAAAGCAGGGTTGGAACTCTTCAGTGGTGGCTGGAGGAACTAGAGGGAGAAAAAAGGGCAGTAGAGCATATTCATTATGGTATCTAAAGCTGCCAGCACTATATAATTTTCTAGATATTTCTGACATATCTCACATTTATAACCTTAGAATTATAATTTTTATAAAATTAAAGGCCAGCAATATCCAGGCAAGAATAACTTTTGGGATTTATTCATGTAAAGTCCATTGCCAGATAAACATTGTTTGCTTTCTTTCACATGGCTCATGTAATACTTTACTTAATGGTTAAATTATATATGAAGCAGTATTAAATCTATCTGTGTTTGAAATTCAACTTAAAGTCTTAGTGCAAATTTCAATTTATTACTAGTTTATGTACAGCTATTATTTCTAACCTGTTTATTGACTATTTTTGGTTGGATATATTAGGATGTATTATCCATTTCACATAAAGGAAAATCAGATTTGAGACATCATTTCAAATAGTCATTTTCCTAGTGCCTGGCAGAGGCAGTAGGTAGGCACTAAATGCCCTGGAAACCCTCTTTCAGGATCAAAAAAAGTGTAATCCTGCAGCCCCATGACCTTTCAGATGCATGCATGGAAGAGGCTTGTGAAGGCAAGTGCAAAATTGTATGTGCATTTGCATACTCACTGACAGACTCATTAGTATGTCCTGGACACTGCTCAAGATATATCCAAGGTAGCACAAAAACCTTCAGAAGGCACTTTTTAAAATTTATTTTTAATTTTTTTTCCCCCAGTATTTTCCAGGGACTGTAGTATTTTAAAAATAACATCACAGCACTAATTAAGACTGGGAAGCCATGGATGATGCTAATGCCTGTATGTATGGTTACCAGCTGTCTTTGGTACCCATCATGGACAGATGTTTTAGTAGGGCCTGTTGCAGTAGGACAAGGTATAATGATCTTAAACTAAAAAAAAGTTTTAGATCTTAGTTTAAGATCTAAAGTTCTAAAAGAACTTTTTAAGATCTAAAGATCTAAAAAATCTATTCACACTAGATAGAAGGAAGATTCTTTTTACAGTGAGGGTGTTGAAACACTGGAACAGGTTGCAGATTACTCATCTGCCAGAAAAAACCCAACTCCCTGGAAACATTTGAGGTTATGAGCCATCTGATGTAGCTGAGGATGTCCTTGCTCATTGCAGAGGTGTTGGAGTAGATGATTCTTTAAGTGTCCCCTCCAACCCAAACTATTCCATGAATCCATCAGGAAGCTAAAAAGTTTCATCTTTTAGCAGTTACTGATCTTTGTTTGGATGCATTAAAATGAGCTCTCACCAGGGTGTACCAGGACTGTTTTTGTGGTCAGACACCCGGACCCACTGGACAGCACATGTCCCAGCCCTTCTGAGGTAAGTGCACTGGAATTCATGACAAAAAGTGTGCAGTGTGCAGAATGCACAATGATGCTGTATTCATAAAGCAACATTATTCTGTGGCATTGTGTGCCCTTGTTTTACATGCTAAATAGAGCTGCATGTTAAACAGATTTGCATGATATTGTAATGATAGGCCCTTTGATTCTGAACTTATTCAAAATAGGAAGCTGCAGCTTAGCTCCACATGATTTGAATTTCACAATTCAAATGCATGTTACTTTCATACACTTTGTGCATTCAATTTTTAAAAGAGTGCATTTAGACAATATGGCACCTTTACCATATTGGTAGTTATCATTTAATCAGGTTAATTATTGATTTTTCTTTAAGATTAATTGACTCTGGCTGTTTCAAGGTGTCTTGTTTTAAAGTGTCTCCTCTTGGTGTCTGCTGGAGTTGTGCAATGTGTTGATTACCATAGAAGGTTTGAGGAAACGAGTATAATTTGTCCAGAAAATAAAAATTTTAGATGGAGTGATTAATTTTGCTAAGCAACTGACCAGATGGACTAATCTGAAACTGCCAAAACTCTAAAGAGGAAATAGTAAATTTCATTTAAACTACGGTTCACTGAAGTGATGCTAATGCTAATATTTACTGTTGATGAATATCACAGTCACAGGGTGCATTCAAACTCAGTGGCAAAGCAGGCCATAGGTATCTCAGTCCGTCTGTGGAGGCCTTCTTTGCTCAGTGTTTGGGAGACCTGTGTGTGTATCTGACTCATTTGGAGCACTTGCAAGAAAATGCAGGTCAGCACTGGGGCAGACTTGGCAGAACCTCAGCCTAACAAGTTTGGTGACCTTTCTGTGCTTGAACATACCAAAATACATACTGAAATGCCTCCAGAATGTCGTACCTGCAAGGGGGGTGAGTCAACCCCCCTATACAAAACTGACTTACTATATGTGTGTACTAGGAGAACAAGCAGGGCTTGAGTCTGTAGCCTAGGGGATACTCAACTGAAAATAGCCTTATTCCTTTCTAGATCTTGCTCCTGAGTCCTACTTGTTCTGCTTTTGGCAACTCATGTGAAAGCACTTGCATCATGCTTTGTATATGCTCTTTTTAGCTAGCAAACTGTTAGAACACATTTAAAAATAAAAGGCAAAATTGAATTCTTCAAGATTTCAAAAGAACTCAAAAGATACGATTTCACAGCATGCACAGGAAAAGCTCTTGGTTTGTATGGGGAATTTTTGGGCTTCTGGGTGGGATTTTTGCTTTTTGGGAGTTGGTTGGTTTTGGTTTTGATGGAGTTTTTTCCTCCTTCAGAACTGTAAGAGCATTTTTATGTTTTCTCTTTGATTTTGTTTGCCAAGTCTTGTGCTACTCATCCACACAGAATAAGTAGTACAAGGGTTTATTGAAGAATAAAACCTGCAGAAAGTGAGAGCACCACATTCCATTGCTCTAGTCCCTTAAAATGCTATCCAGTTAAACTTTCTCTGTGGAGATCAACCGAAGTAGCCAGAATCAACAACTGGCATAGTTACAGCGTGTCTCAGATTGCATGGGATCTTCTATTTTTTTGGCTATGTGGAGAGAATATGTGAAATGCAATCGGGTTGGTATCAGAAATATCTCTGCCTGCAACAAATTATCAATTTACAAAGGAGCTCCTTTGTGCCTCAATTTGAGACAGAAATCTTTGTTTCCACTTGTAGCAGTTACTGATCTTTGTTTGGATACATTAAAAAAAATCACAGCCTAAAAATAGCCCAAATGAAAGAGCAATAAGGAAACCCTTTAATAGAAAGTGTCTTCACTGATCATTAAATACAGTGTGCTAAATTTTAGTTTTGATATAATTCCATTGACTTCAGTTAATATACCAGGGCCTAAGTCTAAAATTATCATGGCTACCGCTTAGGTATTCATTCACTTAGTTTTTACATATAGCTTTCTTTATTGAAGGAAAATCAAAATTTTAAACTTGTATCAAGAAAATGTTTCAACTGGAAACACAGTATAAAATAAGCAATTTATTTTATTCTTTACCAGATATGCACCACTACTCCCATTTAGTAAATGAAAAAATACGGTCTGAGAGACTAACATCAGCTCACACAACATTTCGGTGCAATCTGGATATAAACTCTGAGTCTCAAATGCAAACTTTTGCTCATAAATCACAGATCACGCTTGCAGGTTCTTTTTTGGTACTTTAGTATTTTTCTTATTTATAAATGCTTCTGTATTTCAAGGGTCTGTGACTGCATGATTTAAACTTATGTAAAATATAGTTTGGAACGTGTAATACAAATTTATATTTCTTAGAACATTTGGTGACTGAAAACTGAGTGATTTATATTCCTACTGTTTCAAGAATACTGTGATAACATATTGGCATATAATGTTGAACTTAGAGGAAATTAAAACTTATATCTATACTCATAAATCAAATAGTTCCCAGGAATTTTCAGAAGCATCAGGATGAGATTGTCTGTTAGAAATCCTTTGCACGTGCCACTTAGCAAACTC
The DNA here is from genome assembly GCA_024734555.1 of Trochalopteron elliotii. Lineage (NCBI taxonomy): Eukaryota > Metazoa > Chordata > Aves > Passeriformes > Leiothrichidae > Trochalopteron > Trochalopteron elliotii. The sequence continues at coordinate 2,341,878 of JANPWX010000021.1, forward strand.
TTGGACAATTCCCAATCACAGTTCAAATTGTAAAACGTGTTAGAAACTGTTACTGCTATGTAGTTTTCAAGCTTTTATAATGTTCATGGGGACCTTTTAATCTCTTCTGTAGAACAGATTCTTCTCTTGACCCAAAAATGTGATCCAGAATATGCACACCATTTACATTCCAGATTTTGGGTTTTTTAAAATTTCTATCACTGAAGACATTTCAGGTTTCAGGACATCTACTTCTAAATCACTTTGTTCATAGTGTGAAGATGTCTCATAGAGTTCTGAAGAGAGAAATACTCTACAATTATTTTTCTTGTTTTTCTTTTCTCTCAAGTAATTTTAAAAGTTGAGGTAATGGCTAATATGTTTGTTTTCCTTATTTTTTCTTCCATAAATACAATTTTTTGGTGTTGTCTTACTTGGAAGTGTACTTACTTGAATTCTGCCCAAAAGCCACATTTGGAAACCAAATTATTGAGTACTTACTTGCGTAAGCACTCCCATGACAGGTCAAAGAAATCAACCTAAGTTGGCTAGTCAAGTGCCGCCTGTTAAGTGACTACAAGGAGACTTCAGTATATTATTAAATGTTTCTTTAAGAAGCCTAATTTTGTTAAGGGAATGAGAGTAATATCTTAATGTACTAAGGAATGAGATCTAGTAGTTAATCTACCAGACAAATGAAAAAATTTGTTAGCATTTACCTTTCCTCTGTAAAGAAAATATACCAGAAATTTTCTTTTCTGTAAAGTGTAAAGTCACATATTGAGAAAGGCTGTTAGGGCTGGCTTTCAGTACAATTCTAATCAAATTTTTACCATGTGTATTGTTTTCAGGTACTTTTAGTAGCTAATGAAATTTTGTTTGTGCTAAACTTCCTGAAATCACCATGTGTTAAGTACCACATAAAATGCTTGTGTACTTCTTCAATCCTATTTTCTTCAGAGAAAGCATAAGAAAAGGCAGAATTTTTGCCTGTTGAAGAAAACTGACCATTTATGTGTAAGTGAAATGAGAACTGACTTTAATTTCTGACACCAGGATGTTATCTGGTAATGCAAAGGAATCAAATTGAAAAGAGTGAAAAACCTAAGTGAAAAGAGACATGATTTTGCATAATAAGTTGTCAGGTTACATAGGTCTACACTGAAAATAAATTGGCTGATGCAACATTTAAACCATACTGGTGACTTTCAACAATATGAGGTTAACAGAGTATTTGTTGATACATTTTGCTTTTAAAATCTCAATACTTATGTTGGTACACAGGTTATGGAGATTATGGATCGTTCATCACTAAACATTTTTTTCTCTGATCCTGATTCCACCTAAAGAGAAGCACTGCATGACTTCTTCAAGTCCCTCAAAATATTAAAATTCTTTTAACTTTCTGTTTTACTGATTTAAACATTTTAAGTTTACCATGGTATTACCATGGGTTCTGTTAATAGGTTGACTATTCTAAAAGGTCTCACATAAATATGCATCGATATCTATAAGCTAGCTAAAAGAAAATTAGGGGTAGTAAAAAGGGTTTTTAAACGGTAGTAAAGGTCTTAACACTGTTTCAGCATTACAGAAACCAGGTTTGAAAGTGACAGTTTGCCTTTTCCTCCTATTAAGCATCAAGGTGTCAGTTTTGCTCAGCAGAATCATGATGTGGCACTGTGTGAAAGTATATATTTCTTAGTTTTTGTGGCACCACCACTGAAGTAAGTTTAGCTTTTTTTTTTTTTTTACATGTAAAGCTCTTCACACAGATCCATGGGAAGCTATGCAAGTGTCATAACAAGAAATGATCCATGATACTTTAGGGAAATAAGAAATATAAGCAGAGTTAATAAACAAAACTGTTCCACATCCAAGTCTTTTACAGTGGCTATCCCATAATGTTTTATGATATATTCACTAGCTATCCTACCTAAGCTTTGATCATAGACAGGCAGGCTAGTCAAGAAAACAACAGCATATCATTCTGGTACTTACAGCCACTGATGTTTAAGGGTTTACAGTATGTATTTTTCTGAAGTAAAGGAATGTTTGTAAACTTTTGCCTTGTATGCAGAAAGACAGCATTCTTTAGCTTAAATGAAAAAAAGCCTACTGACACCTTTTTTTAAGTTCGTCTATTCTTTTTCAAAATTACATTTCATGCCTTGGCCAGAAAAACAGACCTAAAAGCAATGCCTTTAACAGACCAAGGCCAGTAATTTCCCAGCTCTTGGAAAGGCAATTATGCCTTGTGCTGGGCCTGTTTTTCTCTAGCAGTGACATTTCAACTCAGATCATCACAAGGAGCTGTGGATTTATTTTCCAACATTTCCTTTTGTTTGGCTTCATTTTGGTTTGTCCTGAGAACTCAGGTTCAAACTTCAGTAACAACTACAGGACCTGCAACTCTTCATCTCTCCTTCTTTCTCCTAAAATGAAATCCGCAATGTTGAACACCATTTAAAAACTATTAACAGAAAATGTCCTTAGAAAGAGAAAGGACTCAAGGCCTTCGGATAAAGGATGACATCATAGGTCTAGACCTGAAATGTCACTTGTCTTCCACTGTTTGATGTAGCACAATGGAGAAATCCTGCCCCACTTCAGTGACAGAACTCCATCAAAACGGCCACTCTTCATATAGGTATAACTCTTAGGTTTATGCCTTTTAGAGCTGTTTTTTAAAAAACCTCTTTTCTAAACATTGAAAAAGCCATAAATATCATAAACTAAACCTAAAAGGTTTATGTTGTGCCTTTGCAGTCACTCCTTGTCTTTGCCCACACAAATAAATTTCTATGTCTGTATATGCACCTGTGTAATATGTAATACGAGTAATATTTTCTGCTAGGATGTGAGATCTAAGCAAGAATGGCAGCTATGCCTTCTCTAGAAATTAACCTACAGCAGGAGATACAGAATATGTAATACTGCGTAATAATAGCTAATAATTCCCCTAGCTCAAGCTGCTGAGGTGAGTCTCCTTGGATAACATGGTCATGCCATCTGTTCTCAATGGTATCAGTAGCAGTTTAGAGAAATAAGTTTGTGCATTTTAGAATTGGCCTCAATGTATTATAAACTGTTGGTGGTCTATTTTGACTCCTACACAATCCCTAGTGGCACGATGCTGGTAATATATAGTGTTGTGTTCTCAAGAACTGAACTGTGACTGCAGAAACGGAAGAGAAGAATTCAGTCAGAAGAGCCCTAATGAAAATTGATTGGAGAGAGTGGAGGATAGAGACCCAGTGTATCTGTTCAGCAGGAAACTGTAGCTGTAGTCATTTTTTTCCCCCTTTTTCATATAACTTATAGGCCAGAAACAAAGATAAACCCAGATCTCTGGATCCAGAGGAAAACTAATACTCTATTTAGTGTGCCAAATTTTCTGCTGGTATATCTTGATATATCTCAATTGACTTGTAATAGACCTTAGCCATTTTTCACCAGCCAGGAATTTGTTCTATTGTATCAGGAAATGTTCTCACTGAACTTGTTGTATGCTTTCCTTTTTTGTTTGTTTTCTATTACTGGAATTGATTTATGAAAATCTAGGCAATGTTTTGAGGTAAAAGGATGTCAGTTTTCTGATTAGTCTCAGGAAGGAGATAAAGTTCCTTTAAATTAAAATTGCTTAGATATTTTTAACACATGTTAAAAGAAAATTGCATGTTGGGCAGTGTTTTTAAAGTGTTTTAAGTTGTGTAGTTCTGAATGCTCTTAAATTCTACTTCTTGAAATCAATGACCAAGTTTATTTACCCATCTCAAGTGGAAGTGTGGCAATGTCTTTAAGGTCTACATTCATTGCTTGTGATTATTTTGGTGGTGCTGGACTTTTTTCTTCTGTAATAAAGCCACACAATAGTAAATCCCTGACCAGATAAAAACCAAAGTACAAGTACACTGTACCACTGTTTAGATTACAGAACCATCCTTTGAAAATAGCCTCCTTAGTCAGTATAATTTTTGTGCGATGTGTAAAACCCCAACAAGGAGGTTGAATTGATTCAAATGGTTATAAAGTTATGCTCTTCTTTATACCTACATGAAATTGATTACATTTTTGTCTTTCATAAATTTTAAAGAGAAGAAATACTTGAATATGCTGGTAGGTAGAAGAACATATTCATAAGTAGGTGGGAAGTACATGTATAAGAAAGACCTCTAGCAGTGGAGTGTTGATAAGAAGCCAAATATACTCCTGTAGGTGGGGTGGGCTGAATCAAAAGAATGACAGAAGACAATTGGAGTGAGGACATCCAGAGTTCTGAAAATCCAAAAAAAGCAATTTTGTGATTTATTTCCAGAAGGAGAAAAAAATGGGATGATTATGTACCTATCATTGAATTTTGTGTATTTATTTGTGGAAAATAGATTGTCTCTGGCTCTTGATTTAGCTGACAAAACACTCAACAGATGAACTTTTCTTTCTATGTTCAGCACTGAGTTTTCACTTAAGGTAGGAGTATTTACAGAGCTTCTGACTCTTGTCAAGTCTAGATTGCATTTTGTGCTTAAGAATAGTGTGAAACATCCAAAGACTTTTAAAGTAAACAGTCAAAAATGAAAAAACAGCTCATTAGTGTATCTACACAGTTTAAGCAATTCTCAGTCAGCAGTTGAAAGTGAGGTTTCAGGATCATTGTTTTTGACACAAATGCTCTTCAATTATAATTTGTTTGTTTTCACTGAATGAAGACCTTTTCCAGGTTTTCAGCTGGAAATAGTGGGGAAATTGTTGCATAACTAGTAAGGAAGGCCTTCTTGGATGACTATCTTTCCTCAGATGTTAAAAGACCTCCCTCAGATGCAAAAAAAAAAAAAAAAGAAAATGTACTTGTACTTTAATCTCATTTGTAATTGGGCATCCAAAAACTTTAATCTTAAACTATGAATGTTTTTACAATTTAAAACTTAGAAAGTCAAAGCACATAAATAACTCTCAAAGCCTGCCACTTTGAGGAAAAGGAGGTAAAAGTTATTGAAATGGAAAGGAACAGGAGTACAGATATTTTGTTGTTCAGCAACTAGGAAAGGGTAATTACCTTCTGCTCAAGTCAAGTTTGTTGTGGAGGACAATAAAGGAAGTAGAAAAGGCTTTGACAAGTCTAAGTCCAGAAGGAGAATTTGTGCTGACATGACCAAAGCTAAAGTGATGACACCCCTGTAGCATAAAATTGTGTGGTGGAAAAATGAAATTATCAGTGATTAAGCAGTAGATTTTTTCTTACCAGGAAATAATTACTAATGGGAGGGAAGAGATTAGAGGTTGTTTACTGTCAGATTGTCTGACGTTTTTTCATGTAAACAGAGTCAACTTTAGTGTCTGAATCAAATTAAAAAAGTACCCTGTTTTACAGAGTTAAATTTATTGAAAATATTGATTAAATTCAGGGTTGTTTTGGAAATGTATTCAAGCTAAGTATGGTTTTCTGTAGACATATCGTAATACTTAATGACAACTAAACATCATGGTGAGTGTTGTGTTAGAAAAGTTGGAGATAAATGGATTGCTGCAGGGCTGCACAAACTATTAGTTGAGCACAAGAATATTGACAGCGTGCATCTAGATTAATGTTCAAGTAGACATGTTTCTTCTATCCCTTTTTCCTCACGGTCTGGCATCTAGTATCCCCTCTTCACAGAATCACAGAATCAATTTAGGCTGCAAAAGACTTCTGAGATCATGGAGTCCAAATTATGACTGAACACCACTGTGTCAACTAGATCATGGCACTGAGTGCCATGGGCAGTCTATCCTGAAACACTTCCAGGGACAGTTACTCTGGCACCTCCCTCAGCAGCTCATTCTGATCTCTGATCACCATTCCTGTGAATTTCTTTCTAATGCCCAGCCCAAACCTCCCCCGGTGCAATTTAAGACTATGTTCTCTCGTCCTATTGCTAGTTGCCTCCTCACATGATGTACTCCAGAACCTTCACCAGCTTTCTTGCCCTTCTCTGGATGTGCTCTAGCACCTCAGTGTCCTTCCTGAGCTGAGGGGCCAGAACTGCACACAGGACTCAAAGTGCAGCCCCACTAGTGCTGAGTAAGAGGGAAGAATTAGGGAAGTCACACTATTTCAGTTACAAGCCAGAGTGTCATTGGCCTTCTTGGCCACCTGGGCACATAGCTGGTTCATGTTCAGCTGGCTGCCAACCAGCAGTCCCAGGTCCCTTTGCACTGGGATACTTTTCAGCCTCTTTCCCCAGCCTGTAGCTCTGCGTGAGGTTATTGTGGCCGAAGTCAGGCCAAAGACCTGACACTTGGTCTTGTTGAACCTCGTGCTGTTGGTCTCAGTCCACCAATCCAGCCTGCCCAGGTCCCACTGCAGGGCGTTCCTACCCTCCAGCGGATGGACACTCCAACCCAGCTTGGTGCTGTGCACAAACTGACTAATGTTAACTCAATCTCCTCATCCAGCTCATCAATAAAGGTCCTGGGCAATTCCTTCTCACTTGACTCATACTGTGGAAGGGTCTCAGAGCTCATGAACAAGATTGCTCTTGTAGGTACTTAAATCAGATGATGCACTCCAGGACCACATGTAGTATCATCCAACTGTTGAGTGCCCACACCCCAGATCAGACTGAAGCTATGCCAAAGTAACTCCCCCTCATTTTCAGCTGTTTCACTCTGCAGATTCACTCCTGTTTGGCTGTACTACTTGTTAATGTAGACCACACTCAACCATCAGCTTAGTAATGTGCCATATGCTTCTCTTTCACCACCCAGAAATGGATGAAACATGATTTATACAAATCAGATGGAGAAGAGAGTAAATCAGGATGAAGCCATTCAGTTGAATGTTTCATGCTAAGAAAAATATTTATGTCAAGTGAATCCTTGTATTAATATTAATATCAAAACAATTTTAAAGATGGTCTTGTAGCTGAGGATCTTTTCTTCATGCAGCATAAGTAGATATTTTATACATCCTAGCAAGCATCTATAGGTCTAAAAAAACATGTTTATATAAAAACAAGGAAATATTCAAGATTCTGTAATATGGTACAAATGCCAAATTATAACAAAATTTAAAGTTAATTAGATAGTATAGTGCACTAAAGGACTTTTTTTTTTCTTTTCAGCACAGTAGCAATACTGGCTGTGCAGCGCTGTGCATGATTTATTTATAGGCTGCTAATGAAGACATATCTAATCATCATAATTAATTGGTATTTTAGTGCTTTGGGGCCTAATCACAGAAAATTTCATATATTGGCTCAAACAGATCTTAGCTGTGAGGCAAAAATTCAGAAGAAAACTTGATTTTTCTTTGTTCAAATTTGCTTTTCCATTGAGCTTAACTACTGTGTGGCGATTATAATTTAACCCTCTAAACACAACATATGTTGAAATGCCGTGAAAATGAGCTAGGAGATGATGATTTGCAGGCATAGTGTTACATGACAACTATTTCCTATTTTCTTTGGGAATTTGCTTTAGTTAGGTCTGATATTAACCTCTTTTTATCAGTATTTAATCAGTAAAACAGTCCACTATTTTTTGTAATTATCCACACAATTTCCTGTTATTTCTTATTATTTTGTATTCTAAACTCACACATGTAAAGAAACTCCATAAAACTCCATATAGTTCTGTAAATTTGCTGTTCACTTGTATATTTGTGCCTACATTCCCCATCACTACTAATGGTCAATAGATATGAGTTAATAGTCTAGTCTAATTTTAACTGCAGAAAATAATGTACTTTTTATTTTATTATGCGAACAATTCTTCACAGGTATTACAGAATTAATTTATGTTCTTGGTTTTAAATAAATGCGTATGTATAAATATATATAGTGCAATATATATATACATACATAATCTTTGATTCCATGAATATAACTCCTTGCTCAATTTTTCAGATATGACTGATGAATATACCATTTCATACCCATGAAATGAATACTCCCACCTTCCTGTGTTGTCAATGATGTGGGTATGATAGGCTTTCATTATAGCAGCAATAGCACTTTCATTTTTGGCTAAAATAGCTGTTCCAAAAAGTAACTGCAATAACTGCAATAATCATCTTCCATCTTTCCAGATATTGACTACTGGGCTAGAGGAACTGTATGCTCTTTGTGAATGTACATTATAATATAGAAAGTAATAGATTGCATTCCTTTTTTTTTTTTTTTTCCCTCCTTCTTTTTCTTTTATTTTTTAAAATTATTTTAACTCCTTTGTCTTCTGCTAAATATACTAACCCCTACTGGTACTACAAGAGGTATGTAATAAAATAATTCTATTAGATTCTTTCTTTGATGTTTATCCCTCTACCTTTGTCAGTTTTTATTTTCTCCACATTCCAGAAAGAGCAATTTTATTTAACAGTTTCTCAGTGTATATCTCATGTGTCTATTACATTTCATGAATCTGAATTTTCAAGGGTGACATTTTCCCAAGTATTTGTGATTAGCATAGGTTGCCTGTTTTCAAATGTTAGGAAGTGATCTTGATAGCTGTAAAACACTTAGTCCTGTTTTGAATGTTCATGAATATATTATCAGAAGTGGCAAGTAGCGTAAGGAGTCTGGCAGAAACCCCTGTGTAAGGAATCCTGGAACCTGTAATCAAGACCCCCTCCTCCCAAAACACCAACACTATGAATTGTATGAAAGAAGAATGTCCATTAGTTGTTAATTCTACTAGCAGCAACTCTTATGAACCATTTCTAGGCTTCCAGATGAGGCAAAGGTCATTAAATACTCCCCTTACTTCCAGTAAAGTGCTTGAACTCAAACAAACCAATACAGACATGTTCCAGTGCAGTGCTTAAATGGCATGCATGCCATTCCAGCTAGTGCATTTTAAGGGTATCATATGAAGCTAATTACGTGCCCCCGTGAGTAATCTATCTCTGCTTGAACTTAAACAATTGGTTTCCTATTACAAAAGAAATAACTTTATTTCACCTGCTCAAGGAGAAACACTTTTAGCTATTTTTAAGTGTCCCATCTAAGTTCCAAGATAAAATTATTTTAATGATAAATACTAGTGCTAATCCATCCTTCAAGAGGAAGAATGGGAAAAGATTGCATGATTTAGTTGAGCCTACTAGGAGAACCAAAAAAACCCACATCAAAACAAAAAAATAACACAAACAAAAAAATGAAGCAAAACCCAAACCATGAAAAAAAAGAAAACAAACATACCACAACTACAGGGACACAGTTAAAAGTAGCAACACTTATATCATCCTTTCAAGTTCCAGACATGAGCTGGTAAGGCCATTAATACTACAGCTTATAACAGATGGCCATTCTTGATTTGACATACACATACATCATCAAATTTCCCTTTGAGTTTCACCCTCTTTAATTCCCACTGAAGTCAATAGGAGTTTCATCTGTGTAAAGAAGAAAAGAAATGGACCTGCAGGGGTATTTTTCCTTTGTCTTAAGTGATATATTGTTAAATGTTTGGATTAACACAGAAAGGAAAAATGTCATTGGGACCAACTCACAAAGAATTTTGTTTAACTCTTGTGAAATAAAAGTCAATTGGTATTTGACTTACTGAAGGTTAAAACCATCACAAAGTTCTTTAATGAAACCAGGAGTAAGAAAATTGTCAATAGATATTCTATATCTACATTCCTTTGTCTGATGTTATATTCTTTGAGGATCCTCAACCAACCAGGGTCCATTATCTATTTTCCTACCCTTCAGCATGCAAGGATACTCAAATTAACGGTATCTGCCCATGAATCTTAGAAAATAATAAATGTTGAGAATAAGCCTTCTGAACATCTCTGTTGTTCTTTAAATCAAATCAACACCAACCAAAAAACACAAACAAAACCTCACAAAACCATGAGAGAGCTAAAAGTCTGTTCAGGAGGAAATAACTTCAGCTTTAGCTGACCCTATAGAATGCTTTTGATTTTTAACTAGCTTAGAGACACAGGAAGAAATCTATTATTTCATGCATAGTTTACTTACCGACGTCATAAAGGCAGAAATATTCCCCCGTGGAATTTGATATACGATGATCAGGGTTGTAAACCTATTCTGAGTAATCATGTTTATTCTGATTGATTGAGCTAATTGAAAAACAGTACAGTTATTCCCTCTAGGTGCATTTTTCTCTTATTATATTTGTATGATAATAAAAAAAAGGATGTTCTCAATCCTCAAAAAAATTATTATTTTGGTTCTTCTTAGCCTACCAGAACTGATTGCATGTTTGAATATTATTAATCTAACAGGTAAACAATCTGTTTTCAGAGTTTGACTGTAGTAAATTTAACCATTAAAGGCCTAAATATATATTTGGAATGACTTGTTCAGCACATCATGCTTAATGCTAATAGATGATTTTTTTTCCTCTGAGTGATGCTATCTGTATCTACTTTGACAATATTGCCTGACCACAAAAATTGCTCTCAGCCTTCTCATCGGGACCACCCTCACCTCTACATTCAGTGAAGTTACCTACTCTATTTCCTTGACTCTCAGAGTATGCTGAAAGGCATCTGTTATAGTGACCATCATGCTTAATGGCACTTACGCATTTACTCTAGTGAAATGAGGAAAATCTTGAAATAATAATTTTTGATTCATGAAGAATCAAAAATTGCAGGCTGAAATATTAGGCTTAACTCCAATACTGATGCAATGACTTCCTCACATACAGCACAGCATTGCTTTCTTATTTATAAGATACTGCAATACTGAGAGTATAAGAATATTCTTATACAGAAAAAAGAAGAAAAAAGGAAAAAATGAACTGGAGATTATTTTTTCTTAGGTTCCAGTGCAGAGGTGAATGAACTTAGATGTTTTAAAGGCCAGAGAAAATGAGCATCAGAACTTTTGTATGATTGTCTAACTGCAAAATGTACCTAACTATGATGTACCTAACTGCAGTTTAGATTTCAGGTTTAAGATGTACTATAAGTAGTTTACCTCATAGAATTTTAAGTACTGGGTCTACTTATTTTGATAAAATGTAGGCTATAGAAAGACATTTAAAATGTTAAAATAAAAATACTCAAGGTGCAAAATCTAACATTCAGAAACTACAGTAACTTAAAGGGAAGATAACTGACTCATATCACTAAGGCTAGTGAACTAGTTAATAGAAAGTAAATGTATTTTTCTCCAAGAAGAAATGAAGATGATTAATATCTATTGTAAAACTCCTATATAATAATTGAAAGGAAGGAGCCTATGTCTCCACATTGATAAACTTTCCTTGAAGATATAATTTTCAAGTGCATTAAAGTTGTGTCATGCTCAGTGGCTTAGTTTATAAAGATACCAGGGGAAGACCAAAGAACAACCAAAATATATATGAAAACTTTCTGAGATCAACATTTACCTTACAGCCTTGCAGAATTCTTTATTCGGCAACTATTTCTACAATTTTAGTTGAGCTGTACCCCTGGATTGCCTTTTAAATTTTGGTTCCAGTCAAATACACTAGAAGTGGAACCATACATTGGAGATTTAATTTAGCTTTGAATTTCTTTCACATAATTGGCCACAACAAATATTCTTAAGACACATAAGAACAAATGTGGATATTTGTACTAATTGAGGAGGACAAACATATACACACAAATATAATTCTGAATTGTAACAAAAGATAAAACAATTATTTTTTAAAATTATTTCCTAGAATATAATGTCATATCTGAAGCTTTGCAAGATATTCTTGCAAAAGATTCCCATAAATCTGTGTGCGTACAAGAACTCACATCAGCAGTGTTCATACAGTTGTCTTGAAAGTTTTTGGGAACTTTTGGAATCATTCAGACACGGACTAGGAAAAAATTGTGTCACATAAGTGATCAAAAGAAGAATATTAAGTGTAGCAAATAGCTGAGCTTTTCTCAACTGGTCAGAAGTTGTTCCATTTCACAAAAACAATAGAATCATAGGTCATAGAATCACCAGTAGGAAACAATATTCTACCCAAAGCTTTGGTATTCTCTAGCATCAAAAAATATCGTGATTGACAGAACCCTACCATTTTGCAATCCCTAGAAATGTTTTTATTTATCTGTGAGTATCACAAGGAGATTTGAACCAAATAGTGGGATATTTAGAACACTGAGAAGAAAACCATTTCTATTGTTTGATGAAAAGTGCAATTTTACAAGGATACCCAGTGGCTTGTCCCATCTCTGCACTGCATGCACACCTAAATCACAATCGATTCTCACACATCCTTTAGCAACAAATGTGAAAGAAACTTATAAATAAAAATCAGAAACTATTTGATGGTAGTCATATCACATTACTTTTCAAAGCAATATGGTTTTTGTCTACTAAATAATTTATTGACTTATTTTCTGATGATTATGATATAATGAGCAAATGTTGCTTCATCATAAACCATTTTTTTTTTTATTGCTTGTTAAACAGAAACTGTATTTGATCATGACCACCATTAGCTGGCATTTCTTATTAGGTATAACAAGGAGCTGTAGCAAACTATGTTGCACACATCTATAGAATTTTTTCTGACTGAAAGGATACATAGTGCAATAAAAGTTAGGCTTCTTTTTTCTTTTTGTCTGTTGATGTGTTGTTGGTGATTTGCTCTAAAATGTGTAGACTGCATTGTTTTTCTCATCTAAAATGTAGTTATAAGGACAAAGCTAGTCACATCAGAGGATTTGTCTGTCTTTCACCATACTTTCCTGCGTCTTTTCTCATGTGCACTCTTTCCAAAGGTTAAAGAACTGGCTAAGCAAACTCCATCTATTTTCTATTTTCTCTACGTTACAGCAGTTTCATGATGTTGGGATTTTTTTGTGTTTTTGTTTAGTTTTTTTTCCTCCTAAAAGAAAACCACTCTGAGGAAGATATTTTAAATGATTTGACTAAACCACAAAAAGTGTATTAAAAGATATGGAAAAGGCATGTCTATGTAACAGAATATCTCATTATCAAACAGACTGAAGGATGTCCAGTTCTGGCCCCCTCACTACAGAAAAGACATTGACGCACTGGAGGGTGTCCAAAGAGAAACAAACCTGGTAAAAATCCTGAGTGGCTAGGGAGTTGGGGTTGTTCAGCCTGGAGATAAGGAGGCTCAGGTGGACCTAATCACACTACCTGAAGGAACATTGTAGCAAGGTGGGGAGCAGTCTCTTCTCCCAAAGAACGTATTATAGGACAAGAGGAAATGGCCACAAGTTGTGCCAGGAAAGGTTTAGGTTGGATATGAGGGTTGTGAAGCACTCAACAGGCTGACCAGGAAAGTGGTGGAATCACCATCCTTGGAGGTATTTAAAAGATGTGTAGGTCTGGAACTTAAGGATGTGATTTAGTGGTGGACTTGGTTATGTTAAAGGTTGTACTCAATGACTTTAAGGTTCTTTTGTAACCTAAAAAGTTCTATGATAATATACACTTGAAGAGAGAAATAACAATGTAGAATCATCAGCTGCATAAATTTTTAATTTGTTTGACAGTTCCTTGTCCATATTCATTTAGTGGCTCAAATTCAACTTGCTTAACTATAAATGTCCTTCTTTTTCTTCTTCAGGGTGTTTTTCATTGCACCATTTCTTGATCATGACAGAAAAAGCCATTTTTCTGCTACAACCTCTTTTTAAATTCAACTCAAGTACCACTATGTGTCTTCCTATTTACATTCTGTTTAACTGTGATCCATTTGTAAAATAAAATAATTTCTCTTGATCTATAAAGCTAAACCATTTGTTCATGTTTCTTCTCACATCTCAATTACTTCAATATCTACTATATCAAAAGCAACACCATCCAACACCTGCTATTTTAAAATGCTGAAAAATCACTTTGTTATATGTTTCTTTGCATTCACTGGATCTGTCTACTAATTTTGGTCAAGCATGATGATACTTTTCACAGCATTCTTGACCTCTTCCTTGTCAGCTGAAACATCAGTCCTTGATTCAAAGCTTGATTTAAAGTTTTATCACTGAAATTTAAATTTTTGGTTCATTTTTAAGCAGTATGATCCATAATTTCCTCTGCCATATCCTCCATGCTTGAGAGAATCTTTCATGTATAGCTGCCAAACAACAGCATTTTCCTCTTTCTGCTGGCTAAATGATGTCACGCTAACTTGATTGCTTCTATCATACTTTCTCTTTCCTTGGAACTCCCTCATTTAGCTGAAAACATCTACTTTCTTTTGTCCTGCACTCTGGTTGGGAGTTACTTGAAATAAGAAATGCCTTTTTGTTGTCTCAATATATTCTCATAATGCCTAATACAATGGTGTTCAAGGTCTAAGAACAGGCTTGAAATTGCTGGACAGATGATGACTGGATGGTGGAAACTCTGTCACACTTGCCCTGAGAAAACTGCTGAAGGATTTTTCACCTTAAACACTTTATATTTTGCACTGAAATCAGTCAGAAACCCAGGTAAGCTCACCAGAGAGCGAAGATGCACTGTACATTAACAGAAGTTTTTTTTTTTTTTGCTTTGGCAAATGATATAAAGTTATGATAATATGGACTGTCATTTCAACAGAAGAGTGTTTTTTTTTGTTTTGTTTTTTTGGTTTTTTTTGTTTTTTTTTTTTTTAACTCCTCCATAGATGGAGCAAACTAATTTAATTATGACAAAGCTAAACATTCAGATATCCTTTCTGTGACCTTCAAAGGGTGCATGTCTCTCCTCTTGCACATGATCCACTATGATCAATTTTCAAAATCCACTGAAAGTTAAAAATATTTCAGGTTCTTTTTCCAGGCAAAGAGGCTGTGACAGAAGGTAAAAAGGAGCACCCTAGGAAGGTAATTCAGTTATGTGCAAAGAACCACTTTATCTTTCTGAAAAGCGGGTAAGGTTCCTAGCAGGAGAGGACCACATACTCTACAAGCCTTATGGGCATATGCAAGATCTCATGCCACCAGAAAACGTCTTGATGAAGTGGAATGTGCTGTTCTGTTAATTAAACCAACATCTTAATTAAAATACATTCCTTCAAATATAAAACAGTTTATGTGAGTACCCCCTAGGATATCTCTGTTATTTTTTTTTCAATCAATTTAGTTTTTAGCATTTTGAATTGAATGTATAATTAATTATAGGTGGGATTTAAAAATGCAGGTCTAGTGAATTGATTCTTATTGGATTAGCTATCACAGAGAATCCTGCAGGATCCTCCTTCAGAACTTCATGAGTTTTTCTACAGCATGAAGTCTGAGAAATTCTCTTTTCTTTATGTGAAAACTTCTAAAGCATGGAACCCTTGTGTCACCTGTTTTGCTGTGGTAAGCTTTTTTCAGATTTCTTTTTTTTCCCCCATAAAGTCACACTGGCTTCCAATTCATCATCAGCTTCCTGAGATATATTTCTTCTGCCTCCTTAAATTTAGATAATACATACCTTACCTTATGAACACAAGTAAGGTATCCAGAGATACTTACTGTATCTCTGTCTGTCAGAGAGAACTTCACAAACAACACAGCAACTCTCCTATGGGAAACTTCTAAAGACAAGCAAATGTGCTTCCATACCCTGGGGATTTACAGGGGTGATTCAATGTTATATCATTATGTTGACATACATAATTTTTTTTCGAAGTCTCGTAATGCTTTAGGGAAATGGAATGGGGGGAATTTGAAGGAACCAGTACACTCATCCAAGGCATTGAAAAAACGGCTTTTATTTAGACTGTACAGATCAAAGTAGATAAATAATGCTTAAAAATACACATTCAATTTCTTTAGGAGGAGCACTAGTATAGAAATCCCTTCTCCCTAATGTATTAATATCCTTTCATGTTTCATTGATATTGTTAGTGCATATTTATGACCATAGGAATGAATGTATTCTGCATTCTCTACTGCACCAATTTTTTCTTTCCTACAAATGAGGGGCAAAACCCTACTCCCCAAAACCAACCACACAAAAAAACCTGAAAAAAACCAAAACCCACCAACCCCCTCCTCAAAAAACCAAGCAACCCACTAAAAATACCAAAAGCCACCCCTATACCAAAAATCCAATGAACCAAAAAAAAAAACCAAAAACCACCCCACAAAAGCAAAGACAAAAAACTTGACCCATGATAATTTCCATGGCTTCCAAAGTCTTCCTTTCCCATCTAGCTTGTCCTAAGCCAAACAAAGAGTAGTTAAAAACTTTTCCATGGCAAAAATCTTTTTCTTCTAAGCAGTTAGCTATTTTCACAAAGCTTGTGGAATGCTGTGGTGTTTGAGATGTCTATGTCTCAGAATCATTTGACACTGACCAATAATTCCAGAAGTTCCTGTTGAAATATTTTCCTGCGTGTACTTGCACACATGCACCTGAATATGGACTCAATATTTGATTACAGTTAGTAGATCTATTTAGGAAAACAGACAAAAAAACTTTTCCTGGAATAAAAATAAATAATTACCAGTAATAAGGATTATAAACATTTAAATTTTATAAGGTAATATTTAAAATATTTATATCATATAAGTATACAAATGTTTATTAAAGATATAGATGTCGTATAGATGCATAATGTATTTTTATAGTTTTTAAACTTACTTGTAGATATATAATATTTTATAAGATTTTTACTTTAGTTGAATTTGGTTACCAGAAGACTTGTCACACAATGAAATAGGGAGAGTAACACAGAGGGGTGAGCAAATCAGCTGTCAATACACATATTAATTTAAAAAAAAAAAAAAAAGGAAACAAAAATAGATTCAATTAAACACCTCAGTGGCAATAGAATTCTTACCTCACAGGCAAAAGCATAATTAAGTGTAGAGGCAATATCTGGTTCCATAAATAACTATATATAATCATACACAATTGGCATGTCATTATTCATATTACAGAAAGAACAAATGAGAATAGAAAGCAATAATAATCTTATAGAACTGAGTTCCAAATAAGTAAGCTTTCCAATCTCTTCCTCCTCTCACTTTTCTTGAGTATGTTCATTAAAACTATCTGACAGCATCATGTGAAAAACATTTTTCTTCTGCCTGTTCTCCATAAGAACAACATTAAGCAGAGGAAGGAGTAGGATGACCACAGTGCATCAGGCCCTAGTTAAAAAAATTCAGCTGAATAGCATGAGAATTATCAAGAAAAATAATGCCTTTTTTTGTTGTTAAAAAGAATTGTCCAATTTTCTACATCAGAAGTAAATCAGTCCTTGTTTTACATTAAACTGAAATATGTGAAGCTGAGAGCGATAACATGAGCATTTACAAACAGTGGACAGATCTAGTATATTCTGGATGGATGTAACATTAAAAGGGGAACCAAAAAATGTCCCTGTCTTGCTAAAAATTTGTTGATATTTTACTGGAGAAAATGGGAGTTTTCATCACTGATGCTTTTTATTTCATTTTTCAATATTATGATTTTTTAATCTTCTTTAAGGTGCAAAATTGCACTACATAACACTACAATCCCAATGTCATTGATTTTGTTTACCCACATCTTCCAAACATCTTTAAATTAGCTAGAGTAGAGCTTGCAAAGGTAGAGATAAGGATGGATGGGAAATCTTTCAGGGTGTGTGTCTACTTGGAAAGCCCCCAAGTCAGAACTGTATGCTGGGGCTGTGTGTTTCCTTACTTTACTCAGATGCCTACAAATGCATATCCTGAGGACACAGTATAGGCATCAGTGTGTGGTGACTTGCTCTATGTTAATTTTAGAGGCTGGATTAGGGGGTCTTTCATCTCAGTGTTTTGAGATTGAGTTCAGATCAGGTATTTTCTTGACCCATTCCATGCAGATGATATCATCATCTAACAGGGAATTGTTTCTCTCACTTGGCACCAGTACCCAGAATCTTGGGCAGATATAAAGTCATGCTATTTGGTAAGGCCATACTCTCTAAGCCCTCTTCAGAAATTTTCAAAAAATGTGGAGTTGGCAGTGCTAGGTTAGTGGTTGGACTTGATGGTCTTAGAGGTCTTTTCCAACCTAAACTATTCTATGAATTTATGATAAGTGTTAAGGCAAACAGACAGGGCTAGACTAGAGATATCAAATGGACTTGTGCATGTTTGGGTACATGTTCTTCTATGAACATAGGAGTTTGGTTTCCAGCTCTGCCAGTCCTTTCCTCTCACATATTTAAAACCTTCACTAGAATAAGTCTCAGGGTTAAGGGATGAGTAAAGTCTTTTGTATTTTAAAACATAAGAGGAGCTTAAAAGTATTGTGTCTGTCATGTGAGAGTGTATAATAGAGAAACAGAAAAGTAGCCTGGTGCCAGAAAAAAGAGCAGTGACCAGTGGATGATGTATCATTGCCATCTACTTTAACCTGGGGTGTTACATGCAGCCATCAAGGGAGCTAACAGACAATTAGGAAACCATAAAGTGACAGTCTGCCTTTTCTTCACATTTCTGCTCTTTGAAAGAGTGAATTTCACTCACTGGAAATACAATCTTAATGGACCAAGTAACTCAGCCAACTAGTGGAGTTCTATAACATATTTCAAGGCAGCACTAGTTAACAGCAAAGAGAACCCATCAGTGAATTCAGTGTCTTGTTAACTGAGGCAATTCAATATCATGGGGAATTGTTTTACAAAATTTGTGGTTTGGGTTCATCCTCATGCACACCAAAACCACTCTGTTGTTCCCCTCCACAGTTGCACAATAGGGGTTGAAATAAGGACAGGGGGGAGATCACTCAGCAACTACCATCATGGAGAAAACAGCCAACTTAGGGAAATAAATTTAATTTCTTGCCAATCAAAACAGAATAATATAATGAAAAAGAAACCTTAAATCTTAAAAACACTTTTCCCCACTCCTCCCTTCTCCCTGGACTCAACTTTACTGCCCAATTCTCTACCTCCTCTCCACCAGTGGAGAAGGGGGATGGGGAATGGGGGTTATGGACTGCGCATCACACATTGTCTCTGCTTCTTCTTTCTCCTCAGAGGGAGAATTCCTCACACTCTTCCCCTGCTCCAGCTGGGATGCCTCCCTTGGCGTGCAGTTCTTCAAGAAAAACCTCCTCCAGTGAAGGTCCCCCACAGGGTCACAAGTCCTGTCAGTAAATCTGCTTTAGCATGACCTCCTTTTTCCATGGATCCATGAGTCCTGCCAGGAACCTGCTCCAGCATGGGTTTCCCACAGAGTCACAGCCTCCTTCATGCACATTCTCCTGCTTTGGTGTTGGGATCTTCACAAGCTGCAGGGGGCTGTCTGATTCATCATGGGGCTCCTTGGGCTGCAGGAGCACAGCTGCCCCACCATGGTCTGCACCTGGGGCTGCAGGGGAATCTCTGCTCTGGCACCTGGAGCAACTTCCGCCTTCTTCTTCCCTGACTCCATGTCTGCAGAGTTGTTTCTACCACATATTCTCACTCCTCTCTCTGGCTTCTACCACCACTATTGATGGATTCAGCCTCGGCCAATGGAGGTCCATCTTGGAGCTGGCTGACACTGGTGGCTCTGTCAGACACAGGGGCATCTCCTTGCACCTTCTCCCAAAAGCCACCCCTATAAACTCCTTATCACTAAAACCTGGCCACACAAACCAATTTCTTTCAAAGAAACTAGGAAAGAAAAAATGAAATAACTCCTAATGTTAATTAATATGTATGTTTTTAAATAATGAAATACATTTATCTGTTGTCAGGAAAACATGAATTTACTACATGTTCAGTCTGTAAGTCATTTTTCCCTAGTCCATAATTTTCCTAGCTATTTATAGAGTATAAGCAAATGCTTACAGCCATGTTCTTGCTATCCTTTTAATCAAAGGAATAACAAATTGAAATTATGCATTCTGGGCATGTATTAATTTGTATATTTTTTTTCTTTTTAAGATGAATGATGAAGACATCACCCTCTTCTTTCATTTACATAAAATACTGCAAAATTAAATAGAAGTTATTTGTTTGATATTTGTTTTATGGTGGTTGGGGTTTGGGTTTTTGGTTTTTTGTTTTTTTTTTTTTTTTTTTTTTGGTTTGTTTTTTTTTCTATTTCTGGAAGTAGTGTACTGTAAACAAAAGAAGAATATATTTATTTTCACATTTCCTTATACCAAGGGACATGACACATTGCTTTAGAGATGCATCTGTCATATTGAGCCACATAAAGTGACATGATACAATATGACATGTTGATGAACAGTGTGACACAAGGTACATATTTCAATGTATCATTCAAGGCAGAATTATAACAAGGCAAGTTCCAGATTTAGAAAGAACAGAGCTCTCTACATCCTAGTTTCATTTTTTTCTTTCTAGAAACTATAGAGATTGCCTGAAAAATATGTCCCTTGGTAGAATCCTAGGATCATAAAATCATAGACAATCCCAAATTGGAAGGGACCCATCAGGATCAACCCCTGACCCTGCACAGGACACCCCAGGAGTCACACCATGTGCCTGAATGCATTGTCCAAATGCTTCTTGAACTCTGCCAGGCTGGTGCTGTGACCACTGCCCTGGACTTGTTCCAGTGCACAACCACTCACTGGGTTTCCAACATCCAACTTCCATAAACATCCTTTATCAGATTTTCAAATCTTCAGTAGTACACTTGGACCAGTAGTACTCTATTTGCTAATGTTAATCACATGGGAAACAAATTTCTTAGCATGAATTTTTAATCTGGCTAAAAAATTACCCACTTTACTTAGTGGGTATTACTTAGTTTAAATAGGAAAGATGTTTTAAAAGGTTATTGAATCGTGTTCTCCTTCTGTGTGATATCAAGTTATGACTAATGTAGGCAGAAGGAAAAGGTATATTTATTTCAGGAGAAAATTGTGAAGAATTTTTTGCTGACAGCTGTTGCTTATGAGAATGCATTTCTGTACAGCAGTTATTGTACTGTTATTACTGGACTGTGTTAGACTTATGATATATTTAGGAGTTTGTATGCAGCAGGAACACAATATTGGTTACTTAAACAGAAAGATTTATTCACCTCTAAATTGCTTGAATTGTGCTTATGTGCTGTAAACAGGGACATACTAGGAGCTTAAAGATGTATAATGCAACTTGAAGAAGAAAAGTTTTTCTCATGTTTTATTTTAATTTATTTGCCAGATTTTATAGCTGAACAGTTGCAAGATAGAAATTATGAAGCAGAGGATTGCTGAATGGGATTCAGAGAGAATATGAAAAAAATATAAAATACAAATAAAGAAAAACAAAGGAATCTTGTCATGAAAGTTGCAGGAGCTGCAAAAGAAAATGCACACACTCAGTTCTCATAGAATCCTTAGTGAAGAAAAAGAGCAGAGGACAAATTAGGTTATCTCCATATGCTCCTGTTGTATGTTTGGCCCCTCATCTGAACCTACAAGCCATCTCTTTATTCACATATAGCTCCCCAGTATTCTCTACGGAGCCAGTTTTCTTGGATATATTCAGGCTTCTCCCAAATATACTATCTGATAATGAGGGATGAAGAAAATCAGGTCACTGACAACTCAGAGATGCTGAAATTTGCCTGTGCATGATTACTAGGGCCTAGTACTGAGGCCAAATACAAGTTTTGATGTAGTCCCAGGGGAGCCTCACCTTTTACCTTCATTGGTTTCAAACAGAATTCTCTTCCATAACTGGTTCAGATTAGTAATGCAGCCTTTCTAGAAAAGAAATGAGTCCACACAGAAAGCTTTAAGATTTGAATGAGCACAAATACTGATATTTATGATTACAAAAACCAAAAGGAAGTAACGTTTTTTGTTTTCTCTATTCTCCATCATCTTTAATATTAGTTCTGTAGCCTCAAGTGCAGGCAGGATGCTTTGGACTCTATTTTCAAAGCCAGCAACACAAAGAGAAAAACAAAACCAAAACAAACCCCAAAAAACCCCCTGTGATCCTCCTTTTATACTCAAGTTCAGTCCATAAGAGTGAAAACTCAGATCCATTTCAGTTAATGGGAAAACTTTCACTGATGGTACTGAGGCCAAGATTTTATTTGCAGTACAAAGAAAAAAAAATATCTTTTCCTCTGTTTCTTTCCCTAACCTTATTAAACAAGGCATTATTATAAATGCTTAGGGTTAATTTATGCAGTTGGAAGTGATACAAAGCAGTACAGAATTTGACTCATCCTATAAATAGGAATCAAAGTAGGGAATTGCATGTGAAATGGTGCTAGCCTTGAAGAATAGTTGATTATCAATAATTATGATGCCTGTGCTGAATACTTCTACTTTTACAGTTCCCTGCAATTTACATGATTTAGATGTATAGAAGGGAGAAAAATGAAACAAGAGCTTCAGCCTATTTGGGGAAATAAATTTTTTAAAAAAAGAGTAAAACTAAACCTTTATTTCTCAAAAGAGCAACTAGAGAGACTGCATTTGCGAGCCATCAACACTATCGGCATTTAAAAGACAATGAGACAGTGAGAGTAAAAATAATGTGATAAAACAATTCACAACTAATATCAGGAAAATTGAAATTTCAACATTGCTGTCACTCTGCTGACTGAGTTGAAGAGGTGAGCTGATATAGGGCTTTTTTTTAAGCTGTGATTGGCCTGCCAGCATGGATTTGTGTTGTCATGCTGAGGGCTCCTCTAATAGCCCAGAGGTAGCAGGTGGCTGCTGACTTACAGAGGCTTGCATCTATTTTATTATTTGTTGGCTCTTTTATCCCTGACAGATTCAAACACAAATAAATTCAATCAAGGACCTCTACCTTTCTATGATTCCATTTGGTACCTGTAGCGAGCTGCGGCACATTTCTGAAATAACATGACAACTGTCCCAGTGATGTAACTAGAGGTAAACAAGATGTTTTATATCCTTGGTGGTGAAGACTGGGCATCTGAAACAACGAAGAAAAGAAATGTGAGTTTCTTGTGGAGTTCACAACAGGGAAAAGCAGTGAGCTTTAGGACAGAGGCCTTAGAAATTTTTCTATAGAAATCTAAAGGTGCAAAATAAAGCAAACTATTGTTTTGAGTGAAAGTATTTTGAGAACCGTACACAAAATCTTTAGGTCCAATTGTCAAGAATATAACCACTTGGTACAAAATGGTGATACTGTAAGCATGCACCTGAGTTTCCATATTCTTCACCATATGGAAGTTGAAAGTAGCTTTCCATCACTTTAGGGTTAATAAGAGATCATCATCCCTATGGGTGGTGAAAAGTTGATGGCCATGTAATCCAAAGGAGTTTACCGAGTCAGTCGGTGAATGTCCTTGCCCCAGGACTTTTGGTGAATGTTGGATATCTCTGAGGTTAGTCTGTCACACACTATCCCAAAACCTGAGGTCTGCTGAAAAGTAATTCTCCTTTAGAAGGCGGGTGTACAGGCATTCTGCTTTTATTCTACTGTGATAACAGAGGCTCATTTTTATGAAGTATCTGCAGAATTGGTTGAATGTGAAAGTAAGATTCTCCCTGGATCTGGATTACATTTAGAGAGGTAGAGGTAAATGGCCCTAAATAGGAAGAAAACCAGTAAATATTTATAAATTTTATTTTACTTGTTCTCTTCACAGAAATTTTTGAGAAATCTGACAGGACCTGTTGAATCAAGGTAAAGTTATCCTTCATCCCATTTACATTTCACTTGGATTATAGGATGATATATATAACACGAAAGTACAATTTTCAAGAATTGTCTACTCAGTCTAAGTGAGGCAATCATTCTTCCACCATGTGTCAGGGTTGAGAGATTTTAAGGCATTTTCATGTTCTGGTAAAAGGCATTTCTGATTAAGTAATTCTGCTAAATTTTATCCAAGAATCAGTATTCCAAATTCCTATTCAGTCATTTCACCATTTTGCTGAATTGCTCCCGTTTTCCTTCAATTGAAAGGAAATGATAGATGGTACAACATTGATTCCACCTCACATGACCCTGACCCAGCTATTCCTTTTCTCCCTTCATTCCTCTGCAAAGAGCAGGAGTGATGTTGGGACATTCAGGCAATTTCCATTTACTCTCCTACTGCACTAAAACTTCATTTTTTCTCTCAAAAAACCCCTCAGAAGATCAGAAGATATGGAAGCAGAGAAAACTAGCAGAAATTTAAACATGTGTCAAATGGCAAAAAACCATTGAGTTTTCTCAGTGAGCCAAAGCACAAAACTTGGGAGTGTCCAGACGCAAGGATTTAAGTGCAAAACTCCCATGAGTTGCTTTTCTCTCTTTCTCAGGATTCTGCTCATACAAATGTTACTCTATCTTAGAATTAGGCAAAAAGTTTATTCTACTCCCTTGCTGTTTCAAAACACTTATCATGGAGTTAGTGATAGTCAACAGCTCTCTAAAACTTTGTTTCTTGAAGCTTTTGTTATGTTATTTTTCTGTAAATATTTTTCTTATCTTGTAGTGAAGGCTGCCAAGCTTTGTCTGTCTGCAGAGTTTCACATTGTGATGTCCTGCTAGTCAGTTCACGAGTCAGCACCTCTCTAGACTATCAAACCTTGCTGCATCAAAAATAAAGTTTCATATAATTTTGAACTAAACAGTAGAAATTCCTTGACAAATATTTTAGGCTCTGCAAATTACAAATTGAGTGCCTTTTTTGTTTTCTGTGTTAGTGGTCTGCTGTATCAGTTGCAATCATTGAAATATTTCAGGAAAAGACTCACCTGTGTGTCTACTGGGTGGTAATTACAGGTAAATGTTAGCATAGGGTGGCACAAATACTTGAGTTTAGTCAATTTAAACTCAATTTAGGATCCAGGGACAGATTATAGAGTATACACTAAGGAGATTTGTGTTTTCCTTTTTGCAGAAAATTTCACAGAATCCCAGGACTAGCTGTGGACTATTGCCCATACTCTGAGCTTTATCCTTTAAATCAAAATATGTCCCTGAACAGAGAGGACTAGCACAGGGTAGTAAAAGAGAAAATAAGTGGATTTTGTGCCATTTCTTCTACATGTAGAAGTTCCTTTTCCTATTTAGCATTTTTTTACTTATTTCTCAAAAAAACCCAAGCAAAACTAAGCAAAACAACAAAAAACCCCACACCAAACCTTCCCAAAACAACCAACAACCAAAACTGGCATATAAATTTCATGAGTCAATGCAGCTATACAGCCATATATGAACAAAAATGACAACTGAGGACAACTTCTCTCAATGAGGAAAACAAGAATCCCACACACACACACACACACACATATATATATTTGTCTCAAAGAAAGATATAATTTGGACAAAACTTCAGAAAAAAAACCCAAAAAGAAATGAAAAGAAAGATTATTGATAATACAGAATACCTTTAAAAGGTTTAGAGAACTTAAGGAATGAGTCAGACTAAATGTACCAGTCCAGAAAAGAATAAGTTAATTTGTAACAGTTGTGTTATAATGTCCACTGTTCTATCTAGTCTTCTAACAGTTTGGTTCTTTCATATATACACGTTTAGCTATAAAGTACTGCTGAAGAGAAAATTGGAAAAGAGGTTATTATTTCAGCTATACTTGATTCAAGGCACTTGGATTCAATTCCTCTACTTGGATAACTTTGGTTCTTTGACTTTGGGCTTCAGACTTGCATTAGCACAAAGGAGGTGGTAAATCTGTAACTCGCAGAAGCAGAATGCGCGTTAAATGTTCCCAGCATTTCACAAGCCTGCTAGATGCTAGCACAATAAATGTTGTGGAAGGCCTAGAAATAAAGCGTTTAATGAATGAGTCATATCCTTGTCCTCTGTAGTATCCTCTCTCTTTATCCCAAGTAAGAAACCTAACCTAATTAATTTGTTTAGTGTTTTCAAACACATCTGGGAAAATTATATTTGCTCTCCTCACCCTCTTCTATAAAATAAATGCAGTTTGTGTACCAGTCACTTCCAATAGGATAAATTCAGACAGATGCCCTCCACATATACCCAGAGAAAAGTGTACTTAGTGCCTTCGTGATGAGAGAGATTCTGAACGTCCACACTGCAACAAATTTGAATGCAGAGTTTTGCTGTTTGCTCAGAATTTTTTCTTTTTTTCTTTTTGCAACTAAATACTTGGGGTTCCAACAAAAAATATTTTAACTGAGATTAACTAGAGACAGAGTTTTATAGGTAGACTGCATGAAAGATGCTTCTAAGTATAATCACTTCTTCAAAGAAGCATTTTTTTCTAGTTTCTTTGTAAGAGAAAGAAGTAACCATACCAACATATCAGGAACTTTGGCTAGTAAAGTACATTTCAACATAAATTACATGATGGGAGAGAATTTCCACCTTCCTGAGGAAAGAATGCTGGGAAAGTTTACTGGTGATGTGCTGCAAAACTTCCAGTTAGGTACATCCTTCAAACTGGATTCAATGCTGCAGATCCATTTCTAATTAGAAAAGTTGTGTAGTATATAGATCCTCCAGCTGTTAACTTCATGTATGCTGTGTTTTTTATACTGCTGCATCTATAAACCTTTTCAAAATATGGAGTTTTCTGCACATATGCAGAGGATGAATCACCGCTGTTTACACCTGAAAAGACTCCATTTAGCCTGTTGGCATACAAAATTTAGTGCTTGCCTAACCAAAGAGTATTTGTGGGCATCCAATGGTTCTCTGCCTTTTGAGCTTCCCAAACAAGCTTGCCATATCTGATACTATTAAATATTTAGAGTTGAAAAGGAAATTACACTTTGAAAATCACTTCTTGAGTTGAAAACGCAAGATTCAAGTTGTTAGTAAAAAAGCCAGGCACTGTGAGTCAGGCAGTGTGTGCAATGCTTTAATTTCTCTAATAAGACAGCATAATGGCCCATTATTGTTTTTTCATGCCACCTTACTGTGCTCTTTGGACAAATTTTCTGTCGAATTTTCTTTTAGCCTCCATATATTACATTTGTATTGACCCTGGGCCCTTTCAAAATATTATGTTAGAAAAATGTTGAAGTGTTTCACTAAAAGTGTTCAAAGCCATTTACGGCCTTCCAGTAAACATCATGTTATTCATCTCTCCATTAGAGACATTATGTGGTGGTTTATGGATATGCATTTGTATATTTATACCTATATATACATATGTATCTATAGTTGTACTTTTATAGGTATGTACATAAATACATTCACATATATATGAAAATATACACCCTTGTATATAGGAATTGTAAAAGCCTAAATACTTCTGATTAGAAACTTGCTGCTATATATATGTACAAAAAGCACATTAAGAATTCACAGAAAATTTTATAGATCAACTAGAGCAAAAGCAAGCTCTGCAGCTGGTAGTTCTTATGTATCTTAGAATCAGCTTCTTGTTCAGAGGCTTTTGATCTATTTTCATTAATGGGTGCAACAAAGACAAATTCAGCTTGAGCAGCCCTATGAAATGGTTACATATGAATATACTATTGCTTGTGTACCCTGTGGATTACAGAACGCCCTAAATTAACCCTGGAACAATTTATGGTGTCAGTGGTGAGGTGATGGAACAGGTTTCCCAGAGAAGCAGATGCTGCATCCCTGGAAGCAAGACCAGCTTGGATGGGGCTCTGAGAAATCTGATCTAGTGGAAGGTGTTCCTGCTCATGGCAGCAGGGTTAGAACCAGATAATCTTTAAACTTCCTTCCAACCCCACCCAAGCCATTCTGTGATATGTGATATGTGATATGATATGTTATGATAAATGCTATTTTCTAGGAATGTGAATGTGGCACTTCTAGTATGGGAGATGGTCTGAAATAATAGATTTGTGGGAAACTAGTGTTTTGCTGTTTAAATATCCCTGTCCTGATCAAATGTGTACTAAAAATTATTTTATTAACTCCATCTTGGAACTTCTGAGATCTGCTCCACTTCTGTCTGGTCAGTCTAAAAAGTTGTTTATACTTCCGAGGTTAGAAAGCACCTCCTAATATTAATGCAAAATTTATGGATGAACTTTTTGGACTTGTTCATTCTTATTTACACATTAGCTTTCAGCTCAAATATCTCTTCACTTTTCTCTGTCTGCTTTTATCCTGATATGTTTATTGACAGAAGTCATATTCCCTCTGAGTTTTAGTTTTGCTCATTTAAGAAAACCAGAAGTTCACAGTCCCTTCTAAAAAGGTATCTTCTTTCTAGTCATAATAAATATCTGAAACAATTGAATCTGATTTAAGGCTTACTTCAGTTTGAACATGCTTTTCTCCAGAATATATATAAATAGACTTGTGTCCACTATTTTAAGAGCCTCATGGTATGTCACACATTGATATAGGCATTTCTGTATTTCTTTAATGGAAATTATTTAATTGGTTAATTTCCTACTTCAATGATTCATTGCTGGTCTTTTCAAATTCCAAAAAGGAATACTATTTTACTTTTTGTGTCAAAAATGAGCTTAATGCTTTAGTTGCTCCATGTGGTCTTGGTGATGGGAAATAAGGAGAAGCTGTTGTGTATTTCCTACTGAATACATTAAATTATTTTAAAAGCATTTTGGGACATTCACAGCCTTGTGAAGCAAAGGTGTGATGTGTATTGCTAATTGTAAATACAAACAATAATGGTATAGGCTGATGACTCATTCAAATAATTGCAGTATGTACACAGCTAACAATGAAATGGAATGGAGACCTACAACAAGATTGTGCAGTAATATAAAATAACAGTTGCACAATTCGGAGATTTTAAACCCTTCAAATCCTCATAAATACAAATACAAATGTACCAGGCAGGCCAATATTTTCTGTTTGAAACTGTTTAATCAGAAAAGGAAAAGTTCTGTTAATATTAATTTTGGAGGAAACTCTCTTCCTTAATTTTCTGTTTTGCAACAACAACAAAGAAAGAAAACTGTGAGGAGTTCTGATGGTATTTCAATTTCTGTTCACATTTTTCCTAGTGATACTTTCATTTCTCTTTGCACCTGTTTGAGAAAACATAAAGTAGAAAAGAGGAGCAAAAAATAAGTATGAAATATTTTGATGTTTTCCTCCAGTAGATATTCATTAGAAAAAGAGCTTGCATTAAATTAGAAATTTTAATCTCTGTTCATCTAAAAAACACCAGAACATAATGAAGCCACTTTTTCTCTTTTATTTCCTTGAACATCCATCTTCTATTTTCCATATCTATAGATTTCTTAATTCCATGAAGTACAAAGTCTGGTACCATTTCTGTTTCTCTATAAACTCAAACCCACTCAGGAAACAAATAAATAAGCAGAAAACATGAAATGTTTCAGGGCTTGAAATGAGACTTTTGACCTTCAGGTTAATCTTTGATTTTTGTCACAAACGCAGAATTCCTGTGAGAAAATCAACTGCCTAATTCTGGTAAAAAAACATGAGATACCTGCAGAGTGGAAGGGAGAGAAAGAGAGGGAAGGTGTACTAAAAGAAAAGAAGAAGTGAGATAATTCTGATCAGTGTGCAAGAAAGGGGGTTTACAGCTGAGAAACTTTCTGTAGGCAGCAAAAAGAATTAATGAGGATGAACCTGTAAAAGCAGAGTCAAATGATGTTTAGGAAGCTCTAAGGAGCAAGTATTGTCACAGAACTGTGTACAAATGTATTTTCCAGAATATGTAGGAATATCAAGCAGAGATGGGATCCGACACTTTAGTAGCAAACAAGAAAGGCTAAGCAGATTAGGGGCTCCAAAGAGCATTGGATATAAAAATAACTAATCTCAATTTGGCGTGACAGAAACAGAATGAATAAAAAGATGCATATAGAGGGCTGTCATTACCAAAGCAATGAGCTAGGAAAATGATATTTGGCTGCAGCACTTTGAATATGGTGAGAACCTGAGTGAAAACTTTATTAGGGTGTGTCTGTATGTGGAAAGGTATATCTTGTGATGGAAATTAGGTATACTGAAAGTTTTCTGTAGCTAGAATCTGACAACAGAAAAAGATGACGGAGTCACATAATTCAGTTTTTAGACTCACATGATTAGGTCTTTAAGTGATGAGGAACAGGGTGATGACGTTTAGATAAAATTTGAAAAAAGAGTAATGAACTGGGAGAGAAAAAAATCCCACCAAAACAAGTAAAAAATCCAGACCCCACCTTAATTTTTTCCACCTTCATCTTGTGTTTTTAAAAAAACAGATCAGTAGTCAGGGAGACCGACCAAAATTTTGATCAAGCAGGAAATGCCAGATCTTTAGAGCAGAGGTAGAACTACAAGTGTTGGTCTGCCTGAAGTTGCAGAAATAGTGATTATAGTGTTTTTGAAATAGTGTTTGTGGATTGTTTTGTCCAGTGGTTTGATATAGATCAAAAAGAGAAAATCAAATTATGATATCTGGGGAAACAATCTGGAGAAAGGACACTGTAGAAATAAAAATATATGTGAAATTCTGGATATGTTTTTATGAAAGTTAACATAAAATCCCTATGAAAGAAATCTGTAACTGCACAGTTGCCATCATGATGGCAAAAGAATAATTCTAAAATATCTGGATCATGCAGTCAAACAAGCACATATATCTAGACCTGTATAAGTATTTTTGTGAGAGAAATACCACTGCAGGAAAATGATTGTACATCACACGTGGAAATTGCACATATGCAAAAAAATTGGCTGATAAAAAAGAAAACACATATTGTAAAGCAGTGTTCAGAAATAATTTTAAAGGCACAATGTAAATTAAATGCATGAAAGCTTTTTGAGTGGAAATGTGGCAAAAAGGAATAATGACATTTGGTAATATGTATAACACTAATAAGATGCCTACTACAGATTTTTTTCAGTTTGGCATCTCCACTTTTTAAAAAATGTTGATAGAATGAAATTTATATGACATACTCTTCCTGACTCCTCTACAAAGAGAGAACAGGAAATGACATTACACAGTGCTTTTCCTTCTTTAAAAAAAAAAGGAAAAAAAAAGAATTGATTTGTTATTGATTTTGTTCCTTCTGTGAGTTGAGGTTTGCATGAGATGACCTCCTGATTCCTTTCAAACCTAAATCAGTCTAAGAGCTATGATAATGGCATTTTCATAAAATAATAGGAGCAAAGGCCATAACAGCAGCTATTTGACACATTCAAAAGAGAAATGACACGTTTTCTCACATTAAGAGGACTAGTTATCATTAAAAAAAGATTGAAAGTGCTTGAAAGGAATTTATTGGATTCTTCTTCCCATGATGCTTTGATTTCAAAGTTGCCTGAATTCCCAAAGATGTGCTTTAGCTAAGCAGAAGTTTTGCTGCAGTCCTACACACGTGGCTGGGCTGCATACAAGGTTAAGTAGATGAAGTGCAATGTCCCGTGGTTTGATGAGGGTCAAAGTAGGTGAAGCAGTTGTCCCTTCTGGCCTTCCACTCTTGGAATCTATGATTCATATTAATCTTGTTCAGAGTCTATTTTTTGGTAAGCCGTTCCTTCCTTATAACAGTTTTGTTTTCTCCACCCTGATCTGAAACAATTTTCTAGGAAGTGACAGATTTCCCAGGGGAAATATCACAGCTTCATGATTTTACTTGATGGCACTAACTTGGCCTTTAATTTTGGGACTACAAGTGAGTTTAAAAGCAAGTGTGACAAAGCCACTGGTATGTGAAAAAACATTTGATACCTTTAAAATTATTTTAAAATACTTACTGGAGGATCATGCTAGCTAAATATTTTTTTTTCCACAGACAAATGAAGATTCAAAGAAAAGACTATAGGGATGATTTTATTTAATTTTGATTTCCTTTGCACTTTTTTAAAGACTAAAATGAAGATTAAAGGTGTTCTCAGATGGTTAATATTAAATATTCAGGTTCAGATTTTCAAAGATGCCTATGGGGTTTGAAGTCCTGTTTCCTATTAATTTTTAAGCAAATATTCAAGTAAGCCTCAATTTTTAAGGGATGTTGTGTCTTTATCAGTGCATCAAAATATCACTTCTCCTGTGTAGCTTTGTCAAAGATGCATACTGTATTTCTTGATCATCCTTCTGTTGTTGTTACCACATAATGGCCTCCTAAGGCACTAAATACCTTCATCATTGCCTTAGCCCCCCTGAATCTAGATAATAATAAAATAATAGATCTTAATTAACTGACTGATAATACATTCTGATCTGTATTTAACTAATTTTCAAATGGTGACAATTAAAGGAATTTTTTTTTTGGTGCAAAAGAACAAAAACCAGCTCTAGGTGTTAGCAAGCTGATCCTTAGAACCAGATTATTAGGGGATTCTAAATATAAAACTATTAATTGGATGATCCCTGATCCCTGACACAAGCTACCATCCACAGCCCAGTCCTTGCCTGCTCATCTCCCTGCTGGAACCACACTCTTAAGAAGATTTCATTACACAAATAACAATGAGCTTGGATAGAGGACAAACCAGGAGAGAGTCCATTAAACCTTTCACATCATTACAAGCCTCATTGTTTTGCAGATGAGCAACATAAAGTAGAACATATGCATGAGGCCTCTTACTGACTCTCAGGGTACTGGAGATTTCAACTATCTGAACCTTGTTGATTGCTGGTAAATGAATAAATAACCTTGAGATAATCTTTCCCTTTTGCCGGAAAGGTGCCCTGCTTAAATAGCAGATAATAAAAAAAATGTCCAGATTTCCTTTATCATCTTTTTGGTTCTCTGTTTTCTGTGTACTATCCTGTAATTGCTCTGGTCCTTGCTTTTTGCCATCTGCTCACATCAGAAGCTGAAACTGGTGTTTGGATTGAATCTTATTAAGCTGGTCTGGGGAGGAAATCAAAAGAAAATATAGGTAGTCTTCCCACAGTATCTGATTTAAGGCACTGGGCCCCTCTGAAAAAGATATTTTTCATGGGGACATGGAGTTCTGAAGTTGTCAATGTTCATGGTTGTATGTCGCAACAAGTGGATAAAAAGTGATTTATTCAAAGTTTTACTGGCTGGTTTTTCTTTGTAATGTGCTCATACAAATGCTATTTTTTATGTTTTGTGCTGGGTGACTGTTGATCATATTTCATTTTTTCATACTTAATATTAATTTTCATATGATTTTTCACAATATTATTTTTGTCTAACATCAAAATGATGGCTTGTTTATTCGATTTTTGAGCTATTGCAATAATAGCAGAGAGGTTTAATTTTAAATCAGAACAACAGTACATAGTCCTTTTAGAGGTTTCATTTAATGATAAGGTGCATACCTGCAAGTAATAGCGTGCTTAGACAATTCTAGTTTAGTACTAGAATTTCTTTTTAAAGAGAAAGGGAGAGTGACAGAATAATAAATATTAATATTTTTGAACCCCCAGGAATAACCTTTAAGCTCAGATTCAGATCTATGGTGATATTTTAGCGAAGAACTACATAATATTTTTCCACTTTAGGATGAACTAAGTCAGGAGAACAGATTCTTATTGTGTTAAATGTGAAAGACATTGATGTGTATTACTTTTCATTTGTCTCATCATGTAGACTCGTTCCTTTGCTAGCCTATTTTTTATACCCTACATATTAACCTGCTACACTGGTAGTGATCCTAATTAGCAGTGCTCACTAATATCTTGCATTTATCTTTTTTCCCTGAAGGATCCCAAAATGTTGGGTGGTTTGGAAGAATATGATCCCTATTTGAATTTGATCCTAACAAAGTTAGGTTCATATAATGCAGCTCCCTCAGTCCAACAGGGCTACAGGTAGACCCTGAGAGCTCTACCGGTGACTCCTAATTCAGGATCAGGCACTTTCTGTGGACTAAATTATATGTGAATGTGTCTCATTGTTTGTGTATGTTTAACCAAAGGGGAAAGAAAAAGTCTCACAGCAAGCATGAGTGTGAAATTCTTAGCAGGTGGGGTAGGTTTGCACACCCAGTGATTACTGTACCTTACTTATTTAGTCTAAATGCAAAAAGGCAGTGGTGGGGGAAACTAAAAAGGCTGAGTGGTTGAGATAGGGTTAGTTAAGAATACAGTGATACTTAACCAAAGCAAACAGTCACCCCAGAACCTATAGGGCTGATTTTCAGAAGAAAATATTTTAAAAGGGATTCTCATGTGACTTCTTTTAACTTTAAGTTCTTCCTGGCCATGACTGCCCAAATCTTCGTAGTAAAAAAATAAAAGAATATAAAAATACATATTTTTTGTGAACTTAGGTGCCTTTCAAAATGACTTCTATAACTGATTTTTCATCACAGGTCACACACGTATAACACTGAGAGATCTTTTTTCACCTCTGAAGGAAGGGGAGAAGAAAAGAAGTAACATCACTTAGAGCATGAATTCATGTGCAGCTTCAGTGTGTCTAGAGGAAAATATCTCAGGCAGGTAGGTGGATGGGGGGAGGAAGGTGGTGGGGAAAAGAGACAAAGCAGGCTGGGGGGAGAGAGGGAGGGGCTCACTTCATTTCTCCTCCAACATTCCTCATAAACGCATTTAATTCCCTCTTCCTACTCAGAAAGGAAGGCAACATCTTTCCATGGTTCTAAGCACAAACCCTTCACTTTTTGTGGAACTATTTAATTATTTTCCATCAGACCTTGCAGAGCTACTCACCTTCTGCTGCTTTCCTCTTACACTATTCAGTGTGGATGGGCAAACTGCTTATAAAAAGCCTGGGATTAGAAATGAGTGACTGTTGCAGTTTATTGGTCAAATCCAAGCAAAATTACTCTCTGAGGAGTTGGAGGAAACTTACTAGGAATCTGGCTGTATTTCATTTGAGTCCTTTGGGTCCCATTAGTCCCTCACTTTCATTATCCTAAGCACCAATTCATTTCACTTACTCTCACCTTTCCCCATAGCCATATTGCTTACAATACCATGATAAAATGATTTTATTGCTTTGTTTTTGTCTATGAAATTTTATGGACATAATAAATAAAAATACACTTTTTCTGATGTATTTGCAACAGTAACTATACCCTATTGCATACCGATATCAAATTCATGCCCAGTGTACGGATATTTTATATGGAGACAACTCCTAGAAATAAAAATAAATAGCTTTAGCATATCACTAATGATTCCATAATAAATACTTCTCCCATTATAAATCAACTGCACATTACTTTAGTTAGGTTAATCACTTTTACTGCAAGTATTCACATCTTGTGAAACAGTTGGTACTATTTCTATGTTAAATACAATGGTTATCATGCTGAATACTTTAGACAGTGTCCTGCATTTCAAGAT
The DNA here is from genome assembly GCA_024734555.1 of Trochalopteron elliotii. Classification (NCBI taxonomy): domain Eukaryota; kingdom Metazoa; phylum Chordata; class Aves; order Passeriformes; family Leiothrichidae; genus Trochalopteron; species Trochalopteron elliotii. The sequence continues at coordinate 2,376,836 of JANPWX010000021.1, forward strand.
ATGAGTTTAAAGCAGTTATTTGGCTCAAGTAAAGTAATTTTCATTATCTATTATTATGAGCTTTCTAAATATACGCAACATTTTGTGCTAGCTGTATAAGAGGTTTACAGCTGACATCTCAAGTTCTTGTTTTACATCCCGTATTTTTCATCAGTGTGGGATTGTATTAATTATCTGAATGTCCATTTTTAGTCCCATATCAGTTATGAAGTTGTAATGTATGCATATATTACAAATGCAGTTAACCAGAGTTATTTGAGGGGATTGGAATGGGGGGAAGAATGGTTTGCTATATGCTGATCAGTTAGTGAGAGACCAGAGTGGCTCACTTTGCTTTTCATATGTGCATATTTGCAAGCCTGTTTTTTATACAGTTAAAATAAAAAAAAGTCTGATGATTTTTGGCTCATTTTGTGCATTTCTTATACCTGGTCTTTTTTTTTTTGGGGGGGGGGTGGGTGTGGGGTAGGGGCTGTTATTTCTCACATGTTTATTGAAGTCTTCATTTAGGGCCAAGTTGAAATAATTGCTTTATTCTTACCAAAAGAAGTGTGCAGATAGCTGGGCTCAGTTCCTCCACCAGGGTAGCAGCAACAGCTGCCTTATTCACCAAACAGTCTCTGAATACCTTTATATGATTCAAAACCTACTCCTGTTTAAACTGGGTCTTACAGGTACATGTAGACTTTTCAGAGGTGAAAGATTTTTATGTTGTGTAATCAACTTTGTGGGTAAAAAAAAATTGAAAAATACTCAGATTTTTTTTTTTTTTTGACCTCTCAGAATCTTGAGTCTACCTTACTTTTTTTTTTAGTAGATTTGAGTCTTTGTGTCTTGTTTTTAAATTACACAAGGTCTTTCTCTTCCCACATAGGATATAACTGGAAAACCTCTAAGCAAGTTTATGATGACAAGTTCTATCCAAAGACTTCATGCAAATCAGATTTTTGGAATTAAGAAACATAATGAAGAAATGAAAAATATTCAAAAACAGGTGAAGAATTATAGGGTGGGAGTACACTGGAGAGAGTTCTCAACCAACCTACACAGTAGCCAAAAGAATCTCTTCTCCTTTTTTGTTAGAACATGTTTGTTGCAGTATGCATTTTGGGTTTCCCAAAATTCTGTATGGTTTTTTTTATTTGTTTTATAATGGTTTATCCCTACACCCCCATGCCCAACCCCTCTGTGTTTTTTCCCTGGTGATGGGTCTTGTCAATGACCTTGTAATCCTGCCTAAAAGCCTGGAAATTTCTCATGGGGCTACTCAGTGATTTGGCAAGTTCTCGGGCTCCCTCCTTCTTTCATTGTTCTGTTAAGTAGCCCATGTTCTGGGTCATCCCCCCCTGCAGTTGATTGGTTCCAGGTTCTCCCTTGCTCTGGATACACCCCTTGTACTTAACCTGAAACCCCAAGCCCAGACCTCACTTTTCACGTGGGCCTCTGGGTGGAATAAACCTGGTTGCTACCCGTGTGAGAGTCTTCCCTCCTTCCATGCTGTTTGCCATGCTTCTGCCTGAGGTTCAGACCCACAAGACCTGAAGGTACTAAAGCTGTAGTCCTATACCTGGACTGGGTGCCGAGCTAGCCGGTAAGCAGCTCCAAAAACCCGCATACACGTTCTATTGACTTCTCTGTGTTTTAGAAGATAAAAATTTCTCAAATGGCCTAAACTAGTACTAGTCCAGACAGCAAAGTCATCTCTAGACTGAAGTACAACTGTGCACCATCAAAAATAGGTTGCCCTACGCTGAAACAGAAAAAGAAAACAGATGGCATGCAAAACCAGAGCTGTGTGAATTTTCTGTCCTGTGACAGATTTTGAAGGTGATTTTTTTTCTACATCAGTTTGGGATATAAATTAGGAATCTAGGAATATCTCTATCACTTTCTAAAAAAACAAGAGGCAACATAGAGAATAAAAAAAGCGAGATAAAGTTACTTTTTTTATTCATTTCTTAGTATTGAAACACTGCATTTCAAAGGTTATATCTTATTTTTAAAGTTTTTATTCTGAGTTAAGCAGAGTATTTCAAAATGGGAATCGTTTGTGTAACAATACATTGAAATTTCTGTTTTTAAAATATCAATACACATTCTTTGATGTTGTGCATCCTTTTTTCAGATTTGAGGGTATTTTGGTTTTTTTTGTTTGTTTTGGAGGATTGTTAAAACTGAATGTGTTCCTGGTAGAGTTATGGTTTTATCAAATAAATATTTTCTATGAGATAAAAGAAAAATTAAGAAATATATTCACAATAAAGTTCATTCAATGTATGAATGAAACATTTCTGTAAAACAACCCATAATTTAATTCTCTACATATAAACTTTTGATTTAACAACAATCTCCACTCATTTTCTCATGGAAATTTTGAGGGTGCAATTCTTAATGTTCTCTTCAGTCTTATATCTTCTTGTAGTAAATGCATTCGACTGAACACAAAAGGTTCACAACACCCATCTCAGTGATGCTCATTCATTGCTTCACTTTCTGTAGTATTTTTTCTCTCTTTTTATGACATAATGTAACTTCAAACATATACTCTTATCTGGTAAAAAGTGCTTACCTCCATAAATCTTGTTATACCCAGTAGAAATTTCCTTTGTCTAGAAGAAACACTAGACAAATCAGATAAGCCAAGTATTTTGCCAAACTGAATACTGGGAAGTTTCATCCCTATTATTTCTCCATCACTGGTTGTCAGTATTCCTTTCCATGCTCTATTTCTGAACACTGACAAGACACTAATATGAATAAATTTTAAAGCCGATTCCAGATATACCTTACATATGTTCAGACACTATTTTGAATTATCTACTAGACAAAGATATTAAAGCTTTTTACTTTCTGACCTAACTGAACTCATAAGAGATCCTAAAACTGAACTTTATTTCATTAATACATCCTTTTTTTTTTTTTTTTTTTTGTCAAAGTACAAAAAATACTAAAATAAGGAAGTACAATATTGGTAAGTCCTCCTTCTCCTTCAAAGAAGTGAATAAATGAATTTGTTAAAAATTTGCCTTGAAGTGCCATGCTGCCTTGCCCCTGTAAAGTAAGAAAGACTCAGACCTGAGTCTGCATTTCCATAATTCACACTGTTCCTTTAACCTGAAGTTTTAAAATATCCATGACAATATTGGTATTATGATCTAGTACTTGCAGTATTATTGACTTGTCTAATAGCAGCAACAAAACACAGCAAATCATCCTAATGAGACTGTGGAGAAACCAATTAGTAAATTAGGACAGAATGTTAATCTACTCTAACGCTCAAGCAGGACACAGTTATCAATTGTTATCAGCTTGAGCTCTCTCTAACAACCAGAGCAAATATTTATCTAGATCACATTGAGTAGTAATTCCAAATAGGGTATCAAGATATATATCTATTATTTTCATAAATGATTTAGAACAATCTGAGGTATTTGAGTTGTGTTTGAGTTGTTTAGTTTTTTCCAGTATCAATATCATCTTCTTCTCTTTCTGACGGCTGTCAATATAAAGTATATTAGAACAGACTGTGTTAAGGTACTCAAAAAAACCCTGTTTGTGAAGTTAAAAAGATCACTTCCAATAAAAATCCCAGTGGGTAACGTATGCAAAGTTCTGCATATTGCGTTAATAACTAACATTGAAAAAATACAAGCAAACATAGTACTACTGAGTTTGGGATGAGAACTAAGAAATGACTGGTCAAAAAGAGCACAAGGAAGGGTTCAAACAAGCATGTCAAGACCAGGATCCAATGATTTTGCTATTAAATTTATGAAAGAAGGATCAGGTTCATTTGTATTAAAGATCAGTTATTGACGGGATATTTCTTCACCTGGTAAAAATTAGCTTTAAGGGTTAATATCACTGCTTTTATTATTTTTTTAAGTACAATGAATCTATGGTTTTACTTAATTTACATAATATATAAAATGCTGTAGAATCTTCTTTAAAAGTAGACAGAAGTGATATTAAAAAAAATAAAATGACACCTGCAAATGAGCAGGTTTAAGCTAAAATATCTCAGATAGTGCTCCTTGTGCTCCTTGAGTCAATAACCAGATTCAGTGATGAAAATCCAAATCAAAGAAAAAAGGAAAAAGAAATCCCAGAAGTGTAAAAAGCAAATGGTCATATAAGAAAAGCAGATGACAGAAATGGACAGAAATGTTGAAGTATTTACACTATAAAAAGTCTGTCCATGAACACATAAATACAAACAAAATTTAAGAATTACAACTGTGATTCAATATAGCTATTATCCTGCATTTTGGCCTACACTGAATTATCCTTCTGATTCCCAAAATAGTCAGAAGCCAGACCTTATTCATCCCACTGCCCTCGGACAGACTTCTTGTACCTATCTCCTCGTGAAATTGCATTTTGTTGAAGAAGTCTTAGCCTTTGTGAAGCAGACTTCCAAATCCTCTCCAAATTATTTCTGGATTCTTAGAGCAGTAGCTAAATACTAACTAGGAGAAATAAAGCCTCTATCACACTGCTTATGTGCAGTTTACAAGTAGTTGCCAGACCCAAAACGTTCTCAGACTGTGCATCTCTTTCCCCTTATTTTTAACACAGTAGAATCTAGAGTTAAAGAAAAACAGTGAGAAAATACACATAACACAAGTTTTCTGTAAAAAGTAAATATTTTGGCCATAAATATTTGCTAACACTCAGCCTTAGATTTGTTGGATTTTCCTGTAAGTGCAGGTGACAAGCAGAAAGATTGTCCTCTTAGAACTCTGATAAAAATGCAAGACAGACAAAATATCATACCAGAAAGTTCATAAGAAAGGCCATGACCTCAGTAAAGAGAAATGAAAAATATCAAGCAGTTCTCCTAAACAGAGTTAAAAAACATATGTGGTGATTACTTATCCAAAATGTAACATAAACCAATTTTTAGGTAAAATAATATCTTCACATAAATTACTCAAATATCCATTGATGCATAAGGATAGTTATAATTTTGTCCTGGATATATTTAAATTATATGAAGATACAATTGGCTATACATATTTTTTCTAAAGGTGGGCGGTATAGTGTGCTTTACTACCAACTTCCTACAAGCCTTTTAAAAGTGTATTTGACATTTGTTATGGGGGCAGTGTTCTGAGTCAGAAGAGACTTTTATGTCCACACCTGATGCTAAAAGGAACAGTGACAAGGAGGCTGGTGTTAGTGGATGGCAGGAATAAAAGTTAACTGTGAATTAGTTGGGAAAATCTTGGTCACAGAAATTAATTTTTAGTGTACTTGAGGAGGACTATGACTATAACATTAGATTCCAGAGGAATTTTTGGTAAAGTTGCATTCAGATGACAAGGATGTGATGCTAAGAATTTAATGGCAATAAATTTCTTACTGGGTCCTTCCTGAGATATTAGAATTCCTTTTGGCAAAGAAAAGCAGGAGAGGAAGTCACTAAAACAGCTGACTTCTAACCAGATGCTAATTATTAAACATATAAGAGATTTTAGACAGTCAGAAGACGGGGTAAAATATAAACATTGTCAAAAGGACTCCTTATTTAGGAAAAAGAAAAACACTTTTTGTCCTATCTTGCACTGCTGGATGACATTTCAATGCAAGTTTTTTTTTAGCAATTGCAGAGGAATAGATTACATTGAGATTTTAATTTCAAATTAAACAAGAATGCCCTTCAGAAACTTTTTGGATTGCAAAAGATGTTTTTGTTAGTATGTTGAGATTTCTCTGAAATAGCTTTGCTATTCCTGATTTTCTCATTCTTTGAATAAAGAAACAAGCCCATATTGTGTATCTGTGTTCTCTCATGGCTTCTTATAACAAATAAGAAACCAGCAAACTTCTATCACACAAAAATGCTTGTTACTTGTGATTGATTACATTCTTATACCCAGAAATAAACTTGTGTGCTGTGCCACTGTCCAACTGAGCAGCTTTCTTGTTTTTATTTAGGATCTTCAGGTTGCAGTCTTTTGTATAATACATTCTCTGCTCTTAGAGGATTCTTGTGGGGCTGTTTAACTTCCAGAATTTATTTAGAAGATATCTACCTCCCACCATTCCACTAATACTCTCATCTGCTTCAAATAGGCTAAATAATTTTCTAAGGTGTTAGGAGCTATATTTTTAGTGACAGCTTATGTCTCCTTGGCACATTCCTGGTGCGGCAACGTTGGCAGACCTCATGTTACAGAATCTCCTGGTCTGTCATGTATTAAATCTGTTCTCTGGTTATCCAAGCACTTAAAATACTTGTGAGTGTCAGGTTTGCAAGTAGATGGATATTTATTTAGTTTTGATTTAAATACCAAGAGAAGCTAAAACATCAGAAAAGGCAGAGCTCTGAAAGGTTCTCATCTGATCAGATACCTGCAAGTACTTAAGGACATGTACTGGACAAACTAAACAGCTTGCTGATTCTGATTTCAGGTGGTGGCAAATCTCTGAAAGGTATATCTAAATAAGTAATAAAACCTAATATATAGACAGTTTTGATAACAATGATAAATGCCATGGTATTTAAACAGATAACCAGATGAATCATCAAAAGTGAAGGCTTATCTAACAATCACATTCAGCGTATAAAAATCCAGCCATTTCTTATTTAACTGTTTTTGGATTATCTGTTAGCCTTACCTACATTGCTTAAATTGTTATAAATAACAATAAAATCTGCTAGCAATAGAGCAGATAAGGTCCATTTAATGGAGCACACTTAGGAAAAGGAAAGGTGATAGGAGTGATAGGAGTGACAGTTTAGACCATGGAAGATGATTGGGATATCTTGACATTGACAAAACTCCTTGTGCTGCAATGCTTTCTGAGGATAAATACACTTTGTATTAAAGTTGTTAAAAGCATCTGACCTCTACAGTAATGAGCCCAGTACAGGTAACACAGACTAATAGGCATTGCACTCCACTGTTTGTTTTGTGGCATCCTAATGATTCTAACATAAAGGGAACAAACTCAAGGAGACCTGAGCTGAGATCTGCTGCTGGCTGGGTAGGCAGCTTGGACAGAACCATTCAATTTTCCTCATTTGTCCCTGTATAATCATGAGAAATAATCTCACTTTCCTTTGTACAACATCCTGAAATTATTTTATGACATGCTAAGGGTGTTGTTGCTGTTAACAAAATAATATTTATTTTTGAAAGAAGGTGTACTGAAGGTGTAAAAAATTCCTATTGAGAGCCCATACTTGCATTTAAAAGAAGGAAACACACTTTGTTTAAGCCATTTACTCTGGGCTTTTTTTTTCCTCGAATCTTAATATATTCTTATGGAATTAAAGGAAAAATATGGGAGCCCTCCAGTGGTGAAAATAATGTATCTGGATTTCATAATGTAGCTATTTTGCTGTGACTGGTGCCTGTTTGCAAAATGATTGCTAGAGTTTCCTGACACATATAGATATTAATATCATTTTGCTTAACAGGAATTGATGCTATCCTCTATTTTCCTGGACTTGCATACAAATGTGTTCCCAGATGACATTTGTAAAACCAGGAAAGTCAGATTTGTCTCACATTACTTTCTTTTCTATCTAGACAGGAAAACCTTCAGGGGCCCTTTGTTTGTTTGTTTACTTCCCACTAGGACTTGCATGGGTTAATCATGTTCTCCCCTTTCACAAGGTTCTCACCTTTAAAGGTGTGTGGATGAAAAGGGTTTTACAATTGCAGTAATAGAGATGGTTGTCTGCCCTGATCCACCCATTCTTTGGCTTCCTGGATTGTCACATCAATCCAGTCATCATTAGCTTTAGGAACTGCACCCCCCTATGTTAAGCTGTGAGATATCCTTCTGGAAAGGCCCTGGACAGCTGGTCAGTCACTGCCCTGAAACTGAAACCTCAGAGCATATTGTACTGCTTCAGCAATAGAATGCACATTTTGGATTTCTGCGCTCAATTTGCCATGAAAAAGAGGGGCTATTATTTCTGCAGAAAAAAAAAAAAAGTCTATTGCACTCCAGGAGGAAAATGAAGATCATAATCTGCTTTTCAAGAAAATGTAACTATAACTTGCTCCACTTACGCCTGCAGAGCCCCCTGGGACTACAATCCATCCCTAAACATGTTAATACTAGCACTACTACTACAAAAAACACCCTTAATATGGGGCTTTTGCACTTTTAATTCTAGTTGGTAAGACTTTTGAACATTTTAAAGCTAAACATGCCAGCATAACTGTCAAAAATTTCTCCTAGTGAAGTTGCAAATGTGGAGTTAAAAGCAGTTTCTTTGCGAGTGATGAACATATAAAATACAAATGCCTTGAAAATGAGCAGACTTTGGAGAGTCCTTCTATAGCACTGGAAACAATACAAAACAGGAAGAGCAAATGATTAGACATTGTCTTTTTTTAATGAGGATAGCTTTTGTTGGAAACACATGTTGATAAAGTGCATGGTAGTACCAAGAATATTTCTTTGAAGCAGTTGGCATCAGAGGTATTCATAAGCAGCCCCCAGCAAAAGCTGTACAGCCACTGTAGTACTATTATCTGCACCACAGTTGTCACCAGCACATTCAGAAAAGGCACAGGAAAGCTCATCTTAATGATACAGATGTGAGTGTGCACACACCCCCACTGTTTTGAACTGTGTTTAACCAGAGGTATATCTGTGAGTACAGACAGAGGAGGAAGAATTGTGTTTCCTTGTGATTTTGTTTTGTGTTTTATTTCATTTCAAGTCTAGTCAGGCCACTGAAAGTATACAGAACAGCAGAAATAAGATTTTAAGAGGCTGAATCTATTTCACATCCTTAGCTTTTGGACTTCAATGCTTTTTCCATATCTTATACAGCATCTGCAGAGTCCAGGACTCCTATTGTCATGGAAAAATAAAGGCCTCATTTAACTGCTGCTGGAGCTGTAGTGTGTGATATGTGTTTGTTAGTCTAAGACATCTGCTCTTTGTGTCAACTACTAACTTCAGACACCACAGAGTGTTCTCTGTCCCTGTCAGGCTGTATACACAGGCAGTGGGTTAGAGCTATACACTGCTTTCCAAGACAAAAGAATAAAGGGACAAAGAAAATATTTGTGGGCTGTGGGGACTAAGTGACAGGAAAAGACAACACTTTCAGCTATGGCTGGGAAGTTACGTGATTAGCATGTGACAGGCTGCTGGCCCTTTACCACTGGCTGCATAAGGATGACTGACTGCCAGGGAGGCTCTGGCCTATGTAATCTGGCAAAAGCAGTTCCAAGAGGATGCTGATTTTAGTTACCAGGCCCACATTATGCACAGTGCACTTATCATAGGAGATATTAAAAATATGCAGTGAATCAAGCAGCAGAAACCCTGGAATGTGCATGGCATTCTCCATAACCACATCAACCTGGATCAGCTCCTTGCATGGGTGAGGGGCACCTCTGCAGCTCCCTGATTTTCCTCAGGACCCAACAGTCCCATGCCACTGCCCTTCACCACCCTCCAGACGCCTTGGAGCACCAACAGCCCCAGCTGCAGCTATTGGAACAATGAGCCAGCATCTAGGAGTGTAATTTAGGAGATGCAATTTAAATGTCCAATAGTTTTGGGGTTTTTTTCACTTGGGGGGAAGTATAAGGAGTATAATGAAAAAAAAATCAGAATTTATAAAAGATGAGTAACTTCAGGACCTAATGTGTTAATTTTTTTGTAGCTTAAAAAAAAGAAAATAATTCAGTTGTATTTTTATGATAACCAAGAAATTTTGCAGTTTTGACACGCAGAGAGGCTTTAAGTTTTTAGCTGTCTCTTAAGCAAAATAGAAATTGAATGGACTGTTTTTGACGAGTGTTTAGTAAAAATTTACAGACTGTTTCTTGATTTTAGTAAGAAAGTAAAATTCTCTTTGCTTTGGTTGAGTGCTGGACTTATTACACAATCTTAACTATCTGGAAGTTATATTTCTCAGCTAGTTGTCTCATGAAACTTAATGATGGGATATGAGGAGTGAGTATCAGGAAGTATGTCTTCAAGATCCAAATTTGCATCAAATAGAGTGCCACCACAGGAATGACTGTCCCCTTCCACTCATTGTTAATGGAGCCCAGATAACTAGGCTAAACTTTCACTGATGTTTAGATGGCAGAATTAGATAATTCCTACTTAACTTTCAAGGTGATAAATCCTATATTTTCACTAAGATTTTTATTTCCATATTTCTTATTTAACCCTGATTAAAAGTTCTGATTAGAACTTGGCTTGGACATGATTTCCCCAAAAATGTGATGCCTATTTCTTATTGCCATCTATTGTGTTTGCTTTTCAAACACTGATTTTTGCCTGTAATCGTTCAGCAGCTTTATAGAACAATCACGTAACACCTTTAGACATTTTACCACGATGAATACTCTGGAAGGATTGATTGCTTTCATTGTACAACTGAAATTTTCCTGCCATCTGTCTGGGGACCGAGATTACCAGGACCCTGTTCTATAAGGAAAAATTGTCTAACTATTTTTACTGTTCTACTAAGTCTTAACTCTTTCTATGATTTAGGTACACTAAGTGAATTTGGTCTTCACTTAATTTTTATTTCAATGATGTATATTGATTTTGCTTCCTCTATACATAAGCATGTCTAAATAGAGAATGTAGTTCAATATATTTTACTGCTCTGTAAGAAAACACAGTCACATAGCAACCACAATGACCTCAAATATGTGAAAAAAGACTGTAAACAGCTGCCTTCTCCAATGGCTCAATCCCAGCTTTAAGATAACTTGTTTCCCAGTGTACACACAGAAAATGTATTTCCTTGAAATTCTGAACATAATAGGTTTAACACCATTATGATGCATTTGCACAAAGTACTGGGAAGTAAAGACCAGAAAAAGACAATATAGGACATTGGCTACAATTCTAAAACCTAAAAGTAAGAAAAAGAGATAAGAGAGGGAAAGTTTACTCTTTTATTCAAAAATCTTCAGAATCTGCTGAGATTGGAAAGATCTCAGTATTGGACCCTATATACTTCCTTACTTTCTTTTTCAGGTAAGAAAACACAACAATTTTTGTCTCAATTTCCTTTTGGTCCTTCTTTCTTCTGCAAACAAAAATATTACTTAAATTCAGTGTGAGTTTTAACGTATTTCAAAAGTTGTGTATGATGTTTTAATTGTTTGGGGTTTTTGACAAAAAACCAAACCAACAAAAACCTGTTTCAGAGAAATTCTGACCTTTAAAAAAACTTCTGATTTCTCTCTGATTTAAAAGAAGCTTGTCTTAGACTATGATAACGTTTAACTCAGAGAACGGTTACAATGCCTCTTTAGTTTTAGCATGTTTCACTGCAAGAGACTCATTTGCCTATATTTTCACTTTTAAGCAAAAGTCAATCTGTACTCATTCTAATATAAGATACTTGGATGTTCAACATAATTGCACAATTTGCTAAGAAGTAATTTTAAAGAACTGTGATGAGAAATTTAAATGCAGGTGATCTGAGGATTTTAGGTAATACAACTTCACTTTTCCACTCTAAATAAAGCTAATCTCTGTCCTCCAGTACTGAGAAGTAGGTTTTGATTCTTGAAAATGACTAGCTCAATTTCATTGAAGTGTTTACATGGTGAATTATTTCTGCTTAGTTTAGGAAAATAAATAAAAAGTCCACAACAAATCACTGTAGAGTGGTTTTTTGTGCATCACAGCATAGCTGTAATTTAACATGGGTTAGTAAGCTTATTTGCATAATATAAATTTTAGCCTGGTTTTATAATGAATTGGCTGTGTGAGTGCATTGACCCACAACAGGCTGCAACACTAAAGTTCAGTAAAAGTGGTGACATACTACATTTCCTTGTAGCAACTCAGTGGAATTGCAAATGTAATAGCCAAGAGCATGTTTTTCTGAAAGCATCTGGGAACACCATCAATAGTGCAAATGATCTTTAAGGACGCTATTTTTTTGTTGGTACTTTATTGTTGACTTTCAAACTAATTCTTCTTCATCTATTTTCTATGTGGTTTTTTAAATTTTTTTTGTTTGTTTTGGTTTTTTTGTCCTAATAATTTCTTTTGCAAAATTATTAGGACAAGTACTGAAATATTATTTTAGAGTGATATGGTATTAATACTCTTACTACATATATTAGTAGGTATATTTCATCTCTTCTTCACTACATATGAACAAGTTAATGTGTGTTTGGACCTCTACAACATGACAGAAAACAAGATACAGTTACCGCAGCCCATATGAAACAAGCCTTTAACTCTCTGACAACATTTCGTGACATTTATAGCACAGCTCCTGAGGGCCTTAATGACCATCATGTCAAGCTGAATCTACTATTAATATACCTCACTAGTAAGGAGTAAGGATTATGGTTTTCATCCTGAGTGTGAAAGGTCCATATTTCACAAAGAGCTTGACTATAGCTGAGTTATTAAAAGGTTCCCCATAAGGAAAGAAATAGTAATTTCTTTTTTATTCCTGTTCTTTTTTTTTTTTAACAGTTTCTGTCTACTGAAACTTTCTTTTCTTAAAAGGAAGTGATCTGCATTTAAATTAAAATACAAATCAGATACTCTAGCAAAGCAAAGACTGTCCATTGTTTTACAATGTTGTATAGAGGTTAGATTTGAGGGTCATCTTCAGGTTGGACTTCCAACACAGTTAGCAGGACTTCCATATTTACATGATGATATTAGGCAAGATGTTTTATTTTTTTTATTATTATTCAAGACCCACTCCTAAAGAGATCAAGACACAGAACACCGCTGCTAAAACAAGCAAGAGTTGGAGAGAAAAGTTTCCTGAAGTTTTGGACATTTCACAGGGTAATTAAGTAGTTTTGATTGGAAGTGCTAATGCTCCTTGTATGCTCTAGCCCTTGCTCAAAACAGCATCAAAGACTCAGGACCTTGTCCTCTCTAGCTTTGCAAATCTGTTTTCAAGAAGCTAAAAAATCAGGAAATGAGCCATAGACCTCCTTGCCCTTCATTCCTGAAGCAGATCTGACCAATCACCCAAAATAGATGCATCCCAAAGCATGCATTACTTTTAAAGGTTTTGTTCAGACTCAGTTTCTCCTGTGTTTTTATAAAGGCTAGAATTAATAAGACCCACTGTTGTTCCAGGCACCCTTTACTATCTCTTTCATCAATGAACTGAAACTCAGTGTTTCTTGAGCATGATTCATCTGAGTGTATAGTAGGTTTCTAATATAGGCCAGATGAATAGTGCCCCAGGGTGTCTTTTTTTTGCTGAATCCATTGCCAATAAAAAGATCCTGGAGAGATTAGCTCAGGTGTAGACATATACACATCTGAAATTATAAATCTTATTTATGAGCTTTTCTTGAACTGAATGTGAAAGAATTGCCTGTCAAATTCAGGCTTATGGGCAATGTTGGATGGGTTGTGCATTACAGGTTATAGGTGAACTCAATGTCCTTTTGAAAGGGATATTATAATTTTCCTGAATTGACATTACATCAGTAAATCCTTCTTCCTTTTTTTTTTTTTTTCATTTCTATATAAAGCTTTTAAAGAAACAAGTGCTTCTATTAATTCATTTTTTCTCTATGGATAATTGAAGAGACCTAGCATGTGATTGGAATTATTTTTACAATAGTGAGTATGTAATATGTCAGTAATTCATGGTCTGTTGACAGAATAAATTTAAACAAATGAATTTGCCTCTTGTATCTTTTCCTGTTTTCATTGCAGACTGCCCAAATGAGAACTGAAATAGATGAGAAAATAATCTTTTGAGTAATGCATGATAGTCAGGAAATGTAAGCCTTTTGTGTACAGACTAACAAGAGTGATAGTGTTTTAAAAGCAGGAGACTAGTATTGCTAAGGCAATCTATAACTTTTTTCCCCCCATGCAAAACCAGAGGTTTAGGTAAGTTAATGTCTGAATGAAGAAAGCAGTACAAGCTCTCTTCAAATGCATAAATAACCAAACAACTCAGCTAAATTAGAACAGTGGAATTAAAGATTTTGTGTATGGCTATTAACAATAAATGAAATAAAGAATATTATAAGAAACTCACAGAAAGGAAATGGAGAATTTGAGGTGACTACTTCAAAGGAACAGATCATGAAATTTCTAGTGCAAAGTGCCAGATGGCACTACCTGACACAGCACATGCATGTCCTCACTGAGCTTCATGAAAAAGCTGTACAGTTTGCATTATCATGTGGCTACTACAGTTCCTGGGAAACACTTCTTCATTCATTAAAAAGCATTCCTCTTTTTATGATAGACTGCACCATTAGCTCTTGTGGCATGTATTCCAAGTTTACTGCATGGGATTTAAGGTTTATCTGAAAAGCTGTATGAATCACATGAGGGTTTTAACATTTTAGTTCTATAACTGTGTGATTGCCACACTGATTACCATACTGCCATTTACCCAGGAGGAAAAATATTACATTTACAGTACATTTTTCATTATATAAATCACATTTTTGTCCAAGTTTAGATATCATGAAAGTTAAGGACCTACTTTTCACATGAAATGCATTTAGAGTTGTAAATCTGTCAATCATTCTTCCTAATTTTGACTGCTTTGTGCTCAAAAATGACTTCTGGTGGTCTGACAGACTACCAGGAACATGCTCAACCACATCTTTAGTTTGAATTCTATTGAAGTGTTGGGGGTTTTCTTGCTCTTGTTTAGTTTTGAAGTATTCAGTATCTTGTTCACTCTTCTGATACACAGAGCAACTCTTACACCAACCTCAGAAAGCAGAACTTTAAGTGGTTTAAATTGTTGTTAGCATTTGGCAGTTTAAGTGCTATGACATGTCAAAACCGAATTCATTCTGTGGGTATAAGAAGAACTGAAGTAAGCAGTGAATCTCTTAGGATCTTCACATCTCTATTTCCTTCATAGTTAAGGCCAATGATTGGTGACAGCTTTGTCAGCTCATCATTTAATGTCATTGGAGAGTCCGAGTAGCTGGCAGACTGTGAATTTTCCGTTTCACTTGTTAGAAGGTACAAGCCAGCAGAAGCCTAAAAAGAGATAATTTTCTTATGTAAATTGGTAGTGAAAAATGTGTAAACGAAACAGCCTTGATTTCATATATATTTTTTTTATTACCTTCAACAATTTAAAAATTGTTGACTACCTAGCAATACTAAAACTGAATTCTGGAACTAGGATCTAAACATATAAGTGCAGCTACTCTGTGAACACAGAATTCCTATTGCAGTGCTTTTAAAGCTTCACAGACAGAGGTGAAATTGTCTTTTTAACTTCCACACTGTCTCATGCTGTGATGTTTTCCTTCTTCCTTATGAGCAGGTCATTCTATATATTTCCCACAGAATTCCCACAGAGGACCTTTGACGTGTTCATGAAGTTACAAAAATATTTGGATGAGCCAGTCTACAAAAATGGAACAACATACTAAAACCTTACTGGGTAAAATAATATGCAAAACCCAACAAAGGCAAGTTCATTACCTTTGTAAGACTGTCCTTTCAATTTCCCCACTCTGTCTCTTTCAGCAATGTCCTGATGCTCACACTTAACATCTTTGAAGAGTTTTCTCGAAAGCAAAAGTTGTTATTCTAATGTGTGACACATGAGACCTCATAATAATATGAGAGGTGCCAGGGAATGTTTCTTCAAAGTGATTGGGTGGCTTAGAAGCAGCACATCAGAGACCTTGTCTCTACAGAAAGATGAAGAAACATATTTAATGTCCGAGAGAGTGTGACACAAGTGTTATAAATGATCAACTAGCCAATCGGATAGAAAGAATAAATTTTATTTTTCCATTTTAAATCTATCTGGGACAGCCACGGGAAACAACATTCAAATGTTGGGTGAAACAGATGACCGACAGCAGGGCTGCTATCTCGCACTGTTTCATGATTTGCTGGTAGTTGAGTCTGGGTTCTTATACTGTATTTTGTGCCTCCAGCAGCAGAGGTATTGTGTTTTTCAAATTCAAACCCAGTCTTTTCACTTGATGATGAATCCTGAACAGGTTTCCTGGTACTGGGCCGAGTCTGAAAGGGTTTTCTGGGAATCCTCTTTTGGGATGATGATGTCTTCAAATTCAGGGTCCACCCTCAAAATGGGTATCGATGGGTTGATGGTGGGTTGATGGTCCAGGTGCCCAAGATCTGATTAGCTCAAGGAGCTACATCTTGGCAAGCCACCCTCCTTTCTAGTGTAAATCAAGATGTTAATTCATACACAAAGCATGTCCCGGTATTTGGAAAACGCCTGTCCCATTCCAGGAATCAAGGTTAGTCTTACATTCACAGGGTTACAAAAATATACATTCTGTCATCTACTACATTTACTACGTTTAATTGCACAAATTTATAATCATATCTATCGCACAAGTGTGCCACAGTATTCAGCTTCAAGGAATTCCGGAACAACCAAGTTTACTATTTAAAGTCACCCTAGACATACAGTCTTGAAGATTGAAAGATTATATTGTAATGAGAAAGATAAAAATTCTTCAACACCGAGATGCAGAACTTTCAGAAAGTGAGGTTTAGACTCAAAGGAGTATTGTAAGCAAAATACTAATGGTAGGGTATTAACATGGACACTTTACAGAGTTATTAACCATTTAAGGTTTTGAAAGATGCTTTACCTATTTATATATATATATATTTATATATATATATATATATATATATATATATATGCACACATACATAAAATATATGAAATGTACCTCTACATTCTATCTGCATGAATCATATCATTGTCCTGGTAAAAGTCTTTTGAAAACTGTATTCTCTTAGCATACTTGCTGCTGTTTTAGATGGTGCCAGGTATGATCTATTAATCTGGACTGTGGAACAACAATCCAATTCTTAATCTTTGATAAAAAAGTGTTTAATGTCTTCTTTAATCAATATCCTTCCATAAAGGGTGTGTTAGTATATGGATTAAGGTAAGGGTATGGATCTGTTGGAAGGAATCCAGTTTGAGGGTTTTGAAGATGATCTGAGGGCTGAAGTACCCCCTGTATGAAGACTGACAGGGAGAGTTGGAGCTGGAGAAGAAGAAGCTACAGGCAAAACTTACAGAAGTCTTACGGTACCTAGGGAAGTCTACAGAAACGCCAGAGAGGAACTTTTATCAAGGGTATGTAGTGACAGGATTAGAGAGAATGGCTTTGAACTGAAAGATGGTAGTTTTAGTTTAGATATTGAGAAAAAATTCTTTATTAGGAGGATAGTGAGACTCTGGAATTTGTTGCCCAGAGGAGCTGTGAAAGATCCATCCCTGTAAGTGTTCAAGGCCAGGTTGGATGGGACTTTGAGCAACCTGGTCTAGTGGACAGTGTCCCTGTCCAATGCTGGGGGTTTGGAATTAGATGATCCTTAAAGTCCTTGCCAACTCAAAAAAGCAATCTATCTTTAAGAAAGCAATCTGCCTTAAGAAAAGTCAAAAAATGATAGAGTAAAATCATAGAGTTATTAAGGTTCCAAGATCATTGAGTCCATCCGTCGACAGAATACTATCACCTCACTAAACCACATCAAAAAGTCCTATCATTTCCACCTGCTTTGTAGAAGAAAGTTTTGTGCCTTTGCATAGCTTTTCCTATCTGTTGCTAAAGTCAGGGTTTCTTAAAGTTGTGTACAGATAAGACAGCATTCATGCTTATTTCATCAGGTTTATTTTATTTTAGTCAGGAGCTTTCCTTTCTCATGATATCTGATGCTCCAATCAGTGCCTTGATTTGGAGAACCCTATACCATGATTTATTCTTAATCTTTGTCTGATCTATATAATGTAAGAAGTGTGATGGAATGAGACTGCGAAAAGATGATACTGTCACAGCATTTTAACCATTATGAGTTATCATAACAAGACTGATTAAATAATCAGGCTTTTGAAGAGTACATCACTAAGAAATTGCCGGAGACAATTTCTGTTAAAATATTATTTTCACTTTATTGCACTTGAATTGATTAAGTTTTTTTTAATTTCCGCAGATATAACTATGTAAATCATGACATTTAGTATCATATCAATTTCCTGAGGTCATTGACAGATGGTAAGCAGTATAAGGGTAGAAAATTTTCATTTTTCAATATTTTCCTGTCAGTAGGTTTAAAATCTACCTACTGTTTTAACTGTCTGACAAGACATATTTCTATATATTGTTTTGTTCCTTTATGTTCTCAAAATGAGTTCTCATTAGTGAAAAAAATTGCCTACAAGTTACAGAAAACCAAACTTGCCCACTAATGCTCAGATGTGCCTGTTTTGAGAAGAGACACACCTATATCCTTCCTGGTACTCTGAAGAGATTTACATTTAGATAGATGGGCATCTGAAATCAACCTAACTTGGTAAGATAGGCATGATCCAGAGCATCAGTAGTGCAAAAACTGTAGGAGAAGGAAATACAGGTGACTTTGCCCCTGATTCGCAACAGCTGTGTTAATTACCCAATACAGTCTTGCCCCTGAGGAGTCACAGCTATATCCAATAAGGATGAGTGAGATAAAAGGGAGTGGGTTAGCTGGCAAGGAAGAATTGTGAAGAAGAAGGATCCAGAGAAGAGGGAGTTACTGCTGTGAGGTTGGTCTGAGTCTGTAGTTAGAGCCTGTTGTTGGAACCTGCAGTCACAGTCTAGCTGGGTAAAAGCCTGCATTCAGAGTCTGCAAACCAATACATGCAGTCATCGTTTGGCAGGAAATAACCAGCAGTCAGAGACTGCAAGGGAAACCTACAGCAGGAGCTTGCTGCAGCCAGAGTCAATGAATAGTTGGAGTCAGGATGGCTGAGCTGTAAAGAGGAATAAACTAGAACCCTTTTCATGCTGTGATAAACAAGAAGTCTGTGGCTCATTTCTACACTCTAGCAAGAGGGCTGCTGCAACACAAAACTTCTGTATCGTAGTGTAAGAAATTGAGGGCTCACTCAAGAAGCTGGGAGTTCAGTATGCTAAATAGTCTTTGCGTTGAGGGGATCAACATTTTCCTCCCATCAAGAAATGCCCATTAGCAATGGACAGACTAAATATAGAGCTGAAAGAACTGTTTCCTCTGTTTAGGAACTTCTGTTTAGGTTCCTAAATTCTCAGTCAAAAATGTAGATATCAGGATCTTCCTGAATAACATGGCTTGTCTTCTGGAGAAGAATAATTCTGGCTTCAGAATTATTTCAGAAGTATCAGAAAATCTTGTTTAGAAATGTTCAGTGTCTACTTAAATTACCTAAACCCGGATTAGGAAATAATATAAGTTGTTTTATACAGTGATATACCCCATCATAAAATTCCTGTGTAAGGCAAACGGGTAAATAATTTCCAGTGGAGGCACTTGTGTCTCTTTATTTACTATGAAGATCTGAATTTAAGTGGAGTGAATTGTGTACTCTTAGGTCAAGCCCCCAAAATTTCAGTCACATACTGTGAAATTAGGTCCCTCAATAAGACAGTGTAGTGCCATACTTTTGTAGTGTCATACTTACTCATGGTCTATGCTTAAATATTTAAATATATAAATATCACCCAAACTCCAGTGGTACTGAGAGAGGAAAAGATGTAAGAATAACTTGTGGTGGAGTGGGGGAGTATCTTTGTGCTTGTATCATTTGCTCCCATCACTGTGTGCTAACACTGAGTATTTTTGTACAGTGGATTATCTCCTTTTTCAAAGGCACATGAGGTCCCATTTGCTTTTTTAGCCTGTGATCATGACACTCATTCCAGAATTTTAAAGACCTGATTTCTATGTCTCTCTCAGCCACTGTACAAAGGGTCAGGCCTGTAATTTTCAGGTTTTACTAGACTTTCTGACTAGAGGCAATGGTCTGATGGGGTCAGAATTTTTGGTCAATATTTGAGTGACATGCAAGCGTGGTCCTTGAATGAAAATCTCTGCTCAGTTATCAAATGAAGCAGACACTCCCGTGTTGAAGAATTTTAGTGGTGCTTATTCATCTACATAAAGGAGAACAAATACCCCTCAAGTTTCTGTTTAACTATCATCTGAAATGTGAAAACTCAATTATTTAGATTAAATTCATTTCTTAGAAGTAATTACTATATTTTATGGCAGCTGACCTGATATGAAAGAGTTTTGCAAATCATTCTCCATGAAGAGTAACTAAAATATTTCTAATATAAAATAATTTTAGTTAATCTTAAGTTTACTTTATAATAAATTTGCCCTTATTTAATATATGACTTCTTGATTCTGCCCTTTTAATAAATTTAAACTTTTAGGAGGGGAAAGGACCTTTGGACCTTGTTGGGTCATTCATAAATAGAAGAGAGCTGCCTGTCTTTTTTCCTTTTCATTTCATGCCGTGCAATTTTATGAATCACAAGGTTTTGTTGCGCCACCTGGATAACCAGAAAAAGTTCAGTCTTCAAAACATAGTGACAAATTCTTAAGTTAAAAGTTGCTACAATTAAATAAACTAATGATATAAAACATGAAGTAATCAACAGTCTCTTCAAATTTTTAAGGACCTTTTCCCATCATCAGTACGATTTTATGTTTTTGTTATCATTGCTTTTGTGAAATATTGTATCCTATTTTTCCCTATACACCTCTGATTTTATCCAGAACAAAAAGAAGCAATTGTAAGGCTAAAATAAATAGTTAACATTTTCCTGGTCACTGAATGCATATGAATTCTCATTTATTATTATGACATTTAAGCATACAAACATTCATATATGTACATAAATACGAAAACATCATGAAGAAGAGTTTGTGATTATTTTTGCAGGATTTAAAAATATAGCTTTAAAATTTATATAAAATGTAATATTTTGCTTGCATTCTATGTCATTGAATAATAACAGCATTTGATAGATATTAAAAACTACTTTTAATTGGATTTTTATATTTTTGTTTGAAAACCTTAGTTTTTTCCTTTATTATTATACCTTAGGCTCTGTTTTTATCAATAAACTAGAAATCTTTGATCTAAAGAAATTTCTAAAAAATTGTGAAAAATATTTTGATAAAAAATAACATTGACCAGGGATTTCCTGAGAAATGCACATTCATTTCTTTGTTTTGCAAGAGGCATTACCTTATAGCTATTTTCTCTATAAATGTATATTGATTAGAGAGCTATTGTATTTCATCCTGATTAGTATTTCACTAATCTGGTGAAGCAGGAAATGAATAATAAGAATCTAATAAAATTATGGAACGTCAGTTTATATAGAGCATGCCAAATGACAGAAATTATCCTTTGCAATGTAGTGAATACCTCATTAGCGACTCTTTGGATTATTATGGATCTCTTAATGCTTACTTTCTTCATGTTTGGCTGCTGGCCTTTTAACAGTCCAGAAATTCCATCACTAATTATTCCTTACCACCTATCATCTGTCACTCCAAGTCCTGACTTCCTTTTCAGTGGAAAAGGAAAGTCTTTTAGGAAAAATTTTCTGACAGTGTATACTTAAGAACATCAATTTACTACTTCTTTTGCCTTTTTAATATTTGACAGAAAAACTTTGCCACTTTCTCTTCTGCTGTCTTCAGGTGTCAGAGTTAAGTTTGAATGATCTTTCTCCTGGGATTTATTGAAATAAGTAAATCTTTCTACTTACCATTTCCTGGATCTTTGATGGGTTTTCCTTTCTGTCTCCATTTTCTCTCTCATAATTTTTACTTCTCCACAATATGTGTCTTGTTATGTCCTCATGAATCTTTCCCTATAAGGACCCCAAAAATGTCACATGGGAAGGTTTTTCTAAATCAGAAGGGCTCTAGTGCAACTAAAATAACATCTAAATCCAGCAGTATTGTGAAATTCAAGGGCTTTCACAAATATGTAGGTAATAAATAGACAATAAAATTGTGGTATATGCATAAGAATATTGCCTTTTCACCAGAAAAGAGGAACAAAGAATATTATAATATTTGGAGAATGGAGAGGAAGAAAGACTCACTCTCAATGGAAAAGATCATGTTATGGAACTTAAACTAGACTTATGTAAGTCCATGGAGCCTGGTGACAACCTATTAGGTGTGCTGAAGGAGCTGGCTGATGCTGTTGTGAGGCCACTGTCATTTTATCTCTGACAGCTTCTGATTATCCAAGGAGGTTCCTGAAAACTGGAAGAGACCAAAGGGCGTTCCCATCTTCAGGAAGGGCAAGAAGGAAAGTATGAGGAATTACATCTCAATCCCTGCATAGGTAATTGAGCAGCTAATCCTGGGAAATATTTTCAAGCACATAAATGGCAAGAAGGTAATCTGGAGCTGTTGGATTTATAAAGAGGAAGTCATGTTTGGCCAACCTTATAACCTTACGTAGTGATGTGACTAAAAAGAGGAGAGTAGTGAGTGTTTCTCTTGGCTTTGATAGTTTTTAATACTTTCTCTCACCCTGTCTTGATAGACAGACAAATTGATAAATTACAGATTAGATAAGTGGGAAGTGACATGAAGTGAAAACCGGTTGAACAGGTGGGCCCAGAGGATTTTGATCAGCAATGCAAAATCCACTTGAGAACAGGTCACAAGTGGGCCAACACTGCTTAGCAATCCTTTCCCTCTACTCAACAGTGGTGAGACACATCTGGAGTGCTGAGTTCTGTCCCTCATATAGAAACTGATGTGGTGTAATGAACTTTTCTGCTTAAAAAAACAAACCCACAATTTCACAGAATTTTTACCCCCATCAACCTTACAACTTTTTTCTAAGTGTTTTATTTATTTCAGTTCTTATCACTTTATTCAGCTATAAAATCCCATTTGTCCTTGAAATTTATACACTTCAGCTATGTATAGATTTTCAGTACATTAAATTTCAGTAGTTATTGAATGAAGTTACAATACAAAATAATTTTTTTAATGGCCTCTATTTTGTACCAGCAAATTGTTCCTTCACTAGAAGTGTTTAAATATCTAAGTACTTGATTATGCCCATATACCCATATATCAGGTATGTACTGAGCTAAATGTTTCAAATGTTTAGTCAAATAAATTAGAGGTAAAGATCCTACTTGCAGTATTACAGACAGAAGTATCAAAAGTCCACTAAGTTGTTGAATGTTATCCCATGCATCTGACAATATCAGTAAAGAACACTTAAAAAAATTATTTTGTATATGGCCAAGTGATAAGTAACAGATGGTGAAATAACCTGCACATTTCTTTTCCTGTTTTGGCATTTAAAGTATGTCAAGTGTGGATAAAACATATAATACCACAACTGAACTATTTCCAGTGAAGGTCTCAGAAATGCAGTTCGTCTAATATTTTTTTTTTCTTAAGTTAAGCACTATTTGTTGTTTCTCTCTCTCTTTTTCTCCATTCACAAATAATCCTGTCCAGTTTGGACTACGCTGGTGTAAATGCAAAGCAAAGTCAAAAGACAACTTTAATCATGAGCTGTTGCTTTGAGAGACAGCTACTGAAGAGGAACAGTGGGAAATGAACTACAAATGTTACAGTCAAGATCAAACAGTGAACATTGGAGAAGTTGTTGGACTTACACCCATCTCTAAACATCTGTTACTCAGTGTAGTTTGATATCTAGACCCATTTGTAGCCAGGTTTTTGATGGATTAAGTAAAAATTCTGATTAACGTCTTGACATTCAGGCCCTGAATTAGAGTGGACCATTCCCTTCTGCTTACCATGCGATATCTTTGAAGGTTGTACTCTGCAGCAGAAGTCTGAGTAATAACTTGGAGACAAATTCAGAAGGATTTAAACCTTAATATATGAAAACACATGTAGGGATTCTTCCCCAAGAAGGGACTGCCCACTCAATGCACCAAATAAACTTTACCCTTCCTGAACTCACAGAACCCTGAATCCTGACTCAAAATGCTTAACTTTTCAAAGCTGATTATTTTGTCCATATGATTTTTTCAAACAAGGAATGAAACCTCTGAAGTAATTGTCCTATAGCTCTTTCACCTTAGGGGATCATACTTGTGTCAAGGACACTTTGCCAAGATGTAAGCTACCAGGCACTCTGAGTGGGTATGATTTTCTGAATTTGAGTGTCTCTGAAGTCAATAATGGGATTACTGAGTGCAGGAAGTAGTGTATGAGAACATGTCCTCAAATGGATTAGCATAGGAATAGGGAATTTAGGACTGCCTTGTTTTCCAGGTTTCCATCCCTTTTTTTTTGCTCTTTTCAGCCTAAGGTGAGATGTTTTTGAGTTCCACTAGAGAAGGCTGAACGCTGCAGACATTTCTTTCTCAGGCCTATCCTTGTGACTACAATCCAACACTTCTTTCCCTGTTGCTTTCCCAGAATAATGAATTTTGTACTCCTGGCTACGCAGCAGTTCAGTCTCAGGAGAAGGAACAGTAAGTGCCTCTCTCTGATTTTTCATGGAACAATGGTTAGGTCACTCTCCAGGGTGACAGGAGAGATGGATTCAGTCCCCTGTAAGACAATCAGGGCTGGGAATGCAAACCTCTCATTTGCTTAGTGAAAACTCAAACCACTAGACTATTAAGCATAAGACAGTGTCACCTTTACCAGGTATCTTTCTCAGAAAAGGACTAAAACACTCTGGGCCCTGAGTGGAAGGAAGCACCTAACATTTTCTATTATTTTTCTGCATTCTCAGTGGAAAGATAGACACTTAAAATAGGAGTGGATTTCCCTCTGCTTATCTTCAGAGGCACTCTCTCTCCACTAAGGTAGGCAAACTCCACCCTCCTTCTAGGGCCAAACAGGATTTTGTGCATAATGTCTAAATTAAGCACCTAAATGAAGTGCACAGGATTATATGCAGGAAAATTAAATCTCTTCAGACATGCCTACTACATAAGAAGAGTGACACTTGAACTCTTTTTGTCAGAAAAATCTCTGGGGAGTCCTGAGCTGAGACATGTGAGTACAGAAGCATCACTTTTGACCCTGACCAATACTGAGTTTTTCAAACCTTTTTGCTTGGGTCTTGCTAGCTCAGGCATTCCCCGTGCCATACTCCTTTGTGTGAGGAGCCTGAGGATAGCATTTGATACCAGGAGTTAAGCATCTAAATCTACCACTTATGTATGCAAGAAGTAATGAGTTATTCAGAGGCAAAGGGCAGGCAGAGTCCCTGTCAGCTTAATGAATATTTGGGGTACAGATGACCTCTGAAAATCAGGCCATTTATTTGAGCACCTAAAAATAGATTCAGATGTTTAATTTTACATATTCAGGTTGAAAAATTTTGGCTAGAGAGTAAATTAATTGCCTAAGGTCACGCAGCAAGTCAATGTATAATGAGAAAGTAATAATGAGTGAAGAAAAAAAGGTATTTTTAATCTCTATGGATTTATTGAATCCCACAACTCTTTTATTAAAAGTGTTCTTGAATACATCTCTGTATTTTTTTAAATTGTGGTTTAGCATTATTATTTAAAATGCATTTTTTTTTAAATGAAGACATTACTTTTCTCCATGGTTTACCCCGATTGGTGGTATCTTCTTATTGCTATGAAAACAAAAGGTTCAGTCAGATCTTCAAGAGCAGATATTTTGTTGCATAGGTAGTTAATGAATGAGGTATTTGATTACAAAGGGATAAGTAACCTCTCTGTAGCCTGCAATTAACATTTAACTTGATATGGTCAATAAGCCAAACGAAGGGAGAGTAAACTGAATAAAGAGGATTTTTCTCTCATTAGGGGTTCATCACATACACATATCTTAGTGAAGCATACTGTTGCGATTGGTGATTTTGTTTGCACATTCCTATAAAACTAAGCTTTCATCTGGTCAAAAAGAAATAAAAGAACCCACACACTCTCTGGAGAAAAACAATATTTTAATCCATTCAGGTTTCAAGTGTGTGAAGATAATTTATAACAGTCAAGTGCATTATTAGGCAATAATGATATCTCAGGAAGTTAGTCGCTCAGTTCATACTAAAATCCTGTGAGAGTGGAGTGCCTAATTCCCTCGCAGGCTTTCTAGTTTTAATGAGTTCTTGCTTACACACAGACACAGCAAACGCTGTTATATCCTTTTCATGCAAATATAAATGAAACCCTTAGTGATATACTCGGATTCAAAATATATATGAAATATGTGTTTTAAGCAGTTATGCAGTTCAAAGTCAGCTGCACTGTGCCTTTTTCCTGGTGCATAGAATTTCTCAAAGCTGTTTATCATAAACATAACAATAAAGTGAGAATGGTCTCCACGTTAAGGTTTGAGGGTTGGGAAATGCATGCTGAATTTCTTTTACTGCTGCCAGCTTCCTGCACTACCTTGGCCATATCGTTTATATCACAGCATTAAAGACCAAACATTTTCCTCAGATGAAAGAGGAATTTGAGTTTGCAAGATTGGCTATTTCTTGGTTTTGAGGCTGATTATTCCTGCTGTGAGCACGATTCTAAGAGAAAATTAAAACAGACGAAAGCCCAAACTGCTAATTTCATGAAACCCTAGATGACAGTATCAGGCAAATGAATGATAATATATGTCATTATTCTGTTATCATGAATTCTATAAATATACATTTTCCTGGCTCATCTTCCTGGTTCTTTTCTCTGTATCTGTTTTCAATTTTTTTTAAGTCTTTCCAAAATTTCATATTCTTTGTTGCAGGAGTCTCCAGGACGGATTCTACTATGAGGATGTGATTGGAATCACACCATGGTAAGGGATCTATTTTATCTACTGGACCTTCCATGCAAGACATATAAAAATAGTCTTTAGCGGTGATTGCCTAAACATTCAAAGATTATATATATTGAAGGGAAAGTACAAGAACTGTTACTTTTTATTATTCTTGAAGTTCATTATAACTAGACTTTTCATTGAGGTCACGATTCTGAAGACAGGATGCAACACTTGGCCAAGACTCACAATCAGTGAATGATCATAAATTTTTTGACCACTGGCACTTTTTCATTCTGTCATGTGAGCCACATGTGACATTGTGCTGGCTTTCTTTAGAGAAGATCTCAGCAACCCAGAGGCAAATGAGGGTTAATTTCTTCCTACAGTTATGGTTGCTTAGCTTGTAAGCTACATTTCTCATTGCAACTGTATGTTCAATGCTGTTTTATTGTGCTTTTGTCTCTGAAACATGCATTGTCTCAGAGTTTCTGAAAAGGAACATGTGCCCAAATTACATATCACCTCTCTGCTGTTCTCTGTTATGTGCCATACTTGTCCTGGATATCACTTCAAGAAATATCATCAGCCTGTTTATTTAAATGAAACCAAGAGTAATGTTTTAGCAAAATGGATTTCTGCTGTAGGTAGTGGACATAGCTTAAAGTGGAAATCTGCTGCCCCATAGTAGAGAAGTAAAGGAGTGGGGTAATGCAGCTCAGTTTGTGGGCTTGCTGCTTGGTTTCTTTGGATCTGCTGAAGGTATCCTGTGGTTTCTGAAGTCTAGTAATATTTGACTTCTAATGATTCATCCAGAGTGAGTTTGAGATCTAAACCACTATATTTATGTTACGAACATTATTGCATATTCACAGCTTTAAATGTGGTTTATTCCCTGAAAGGAACATAGAAATCCTGGGCATTTCTCTATCCCAGTCTTCTATTTCCTTTTACACATAAGTATTAAAATAGTTTTAAATCTCCTCTTTAGAGACTCCACTTTAACTTTTTCTTGCATCTGTCAGGGGAGGACTAAGCATAAGATTACACATAAATCTTATAAGATAAAAGTATGTCCAGTTGTGGAACTTGCTGCTAATACTGTCTTCACTTCTATCTGAAAAAGAGATCTAACAGGTGACCTAAGGGCAGGCTCCCCTGACTTAGTCAGTAGCTCTGTTGAATTGGTCTATGTTGAATTGTATTTGCAGCACAAATTATTGTGTCCCATAGGGAGATACAGACATGAAAATGAATTCATTTTACATAAAAGTTAGAGATGAAAACTCCACAGGATGGATTTTCCTATGTTCTTAAAACTAATATAAGACCAGAAGGAAATAGATTTATTATTTATTTATAGGAGTAGTTAATATTAAGAGAATGTGTAATTGCAATATATTACAATATAACTTTAATAATACATTTTGGTACTTTATTGTAACAAAATATAAATGCATATCTACTGGAAACAATCAGAATGCAAACCACTTTTTTTCTCAATTTCAGTAAGATATTCTATTTTTATTGCCCTTTGATTATTTTAACTTAAAAGTTGTGCTGCACAGCAAACAAAGGAATAAAAAAGTTTGGGTTTTTTCCTACCTGTCAACACTGCAAACTAAATCTGGAATATGAAAGTGAAGATAAAAAGCTTTTTATTTTTTTCATACCCCATCCCCAAGAATAAATATTCTGAAGGGCAAAAGCAGTCTTAGATTACAGTATTGGCTTTCTTTTGTTTTATGAAATCTCCTTTGGCCTTCTAGTGTAAGTCTGTGCCTTCAATGGGGCTACACAGTTGTATGTATCTATGAGCATAATTTGTACACTCAAGCTGAAGAGTGAACCTGCCACAGGAATTTAATGCTGTGGATTGATGAGCAAAAAAAAACGTCTCTTTCTTAGAGCTCTCCCCTTCTGTAGTACAGTCACCGGTAAAGAGTAAAAGCTAGTCTATGTCAGTAATAAGATATTATACTGAGTACACCCAGGAAAAGCCAGTATGCTGAATAAAATAGGGGCATTTTTCGTTGGAAACATTAGAGATGCAGTTTAGGCTTTCAATTCTGTGTGGGTCAATAGCAATAATTAATTCTATTCCCTTACATTCTTATACTGGTTTGCTCACCATAATACCCGAGTGCATAATATTCCTGTTGCATGGTGGAATTGTGCTGGTGTGTTTCATTTAAGCTTAAGATTACTGCATGCAGTGAACAACAGAATTTTGCCTTTTTTTTTAAACCATATTGCTATTAAAGGAATGTGGAGACACATAGAGCCAAGGTGCAATTTCAATTAGACAATATAGGGTGAAGAAGCAACTTTATACTCAGTGAGGACATAAGAGAGACTTCTAATTGCCCTCAGTTTCTGTGAGGGTTCACAATTTCAAGCCAGCTTCCAAAAAAACTTTGCTTCCCCTCCAGATGAATTTCACCCTCTGTGGGTCTGTGCAGGAAAGACACAGTTCTCAGCTATTGTCTCCACACCAGAGCTTAGTTAATCTTGTAGCCAGACTGGTTCCAGGTCATTGAGTGCCTGAGAGAGATAGGGTCTGTGACACTGGCCGTGATTGAAACCAGAGGCAGCTTTGGCAGTGAGGCAATCAGGGGTAAATGCAAGCAAATGGAGTTTGCCCCCATTCATTGTCAGCAATACAGACTTTACCCACTTCTTGCTGCTTTGCCTGAAAGACAAAACAAACCTATGAGATTACCTCATTTCACCACAGGTTTTTAGTCTAATTCTACTGGGCAAAAGCCAGAGGCCTCAGTGGAAAACAAATGATGGCTTCGCTGATAAAATTACAAATGAGAAAATTACCCCTCTCTACACCCTGCAGCTCCTTCTTCCTCTTCTGTATCTTCTTTTTTTCCTCTCCAATCAACAGCAGCACCAAAGGCTAGTAACACAGTGTGGTTTGCAAAGATTGTTGCAAACTGGCTGCTTCTCCTGCAAAGTGAAGTATGCTGCAGGAATGCCTGGATAGTTGGTACATGCTCCAGAATTTGCCCAGTTCCCATCATGGGATGGAAAAGGCTCTGTTGTGGCCAAGGGGAAGAGGGGACTGAACAGAGATAAAACATTTCAATTTACATAAGACTTTTTACTATTGGGTCCTGACAACATATCAAAGACCTTAATTGCCATGTGATTTTGAGATTAATTAAAAGCTTTTAGTTTACACAGGATGTCAATATCTCAAAATGTTTAATGTTTGTCCTTCATTTAGGGTATTGTCAGTTTCCCCACTACTACATGGCACACAATAATTTCTTTAAATATTACATTTCTTAGTGACGTACAAGGGCAATTACTTGCCATGATTTAAGGTTTGAAACCTGTACAAAAGAACTGAGGTGCCTATAAATATTTTAAAGCTTGCAGGTAAAAGTACAAGAACTAGTAAATATTATACAAGTAAAGAACAAGTCAGAAGGAAGAAAATACAAAGAATGTGTAGGAGAGAAAGAATGGCTGGAATGAAATGGAATTCAGGCTACTTTATAATAGCCATCATACTTTAGATGACTGTAAATTATGAAATGGAAGGAGTTGATCACTGTTAGAGATTGCTAGAAAGAGAATCCGTTGCTTTATAATCTTACTTTGTGATCTCATCTACTTTATTACATATAAAAACTGTAGAAAATTATGGATCACATATATGCTGTGTTGCTGCAACAAATATATATAAATTCAGCTCTGAGAGACTTAAAAAACCCAAAAACAAACCCCAAACCAAATCCCATACCAAAGAAAAATATAAAATTTAGTGCAGAGTTTTAATGGCTTCTGTTTTATCTGAGTATATTTTTCCTTTTGCTCTTAATTTGCATAACCCCAAACTCATATTTTGATTCCCCAATGATAAAGTGAGGAGCAGGCAAGCAGGTGTTGTTAGAGAATCCAGAGCTTTAGTCCATTAAAATTGTCTGGCTTCTTAGAAAACTCAGGTCCCTCTACATGTGTTCAAGATAATACTGGCTTCTTGAGGACCTCTGCTATTGACTCATCAAAAGATGGTTTAGGTACTGCTGTGCAGTCTCTGTTAGCAATTGACTGAAAGCTCTGTAAGTCTCTGAGGGTCTTTGATTCAAATATTTGTCCAGCTGGGTGTCATGAGGGAGCTATGTGACCACACATTCTCCTATGTGTGTGCTCATACTTTCTGGTTCAACCAGCTTGGAAAACAAACACAGGTATAGCTCATGGAACTGCTACCCCATGGCTTCTCTAAGATATTTAGCCCTTGTCTTCATGTCCTCCTGGAACCAATGCAAAGACTTTTAGCACTGTTTAAATATAGTGAGAAATTCACATTTCTGAGAAGAGCAAGATACATGCTTATCTTTCCTAGCACCAGTGAGCCCATTCAGATTTGCTGCCCTGCAGTAGTGAAGCATGCTGCGCTCATGGAATGCTAAAAGGTGTTTGACAAGCTGCACATAAGTTAAGCCCATAATTTTAAACACTCTCTATATTCACTTTTAATGTCATATCTTTCTGTTATTAAAGGTTAAATATTCTTTAATATTAGTTTTTGTGTCACATAAACAAAAATAAGTAAAAACAATGAATCACATATAGAGCAACACACTAAAGGCAGTATAGTTTGTACAATTTGATATTATTTAATATTTATACTATTTGAGAACAGCTATTTCCTCAACAGGAAGTGTGGATAAGGAGACCAATGATAACATTCACTGCACTACAGGAGAAGGCTTTTTATAGTTTATCAATCATATTGCGCTGTCTGGGGAGCCCTAAAGGTACTATATTGAAAGCCTATAACGCATTTCAGTTTTATGCGTTTAATGTTTCTTCTTGGTCTGCTCTGATGTGGAAAATAGGAATCACAAACTTACTCATTTTGAGTGGTTTAAGACTGTGATTCTATTGCTGAAGGTACAACTTTATTGTTTTATTTGCAATACAGGACAAATGGGTTCAATGAGAGTAAAGTAACAAACAGCCATTCAAGCCCAGTGCTCAAGAAACATGGTTCTGTCTCATTAGTTATGGATGGATGTCACGTTGCTTGTCTCCTGGATCTTTGCATGTTTTACCCCAGCAACAGATATGAAAACAAAAGAAAAAATTTTAAAAAAGGAAATAGGTGAATCAGAATGGGGAAAATAATACAGAAAACTGAAACTAACAAATAAGGTTTCCTTCATGCTGAATTTGTGCCATTTTAAGTTTCAGTTTTTTAACCCATAGTTTTGGTCTCTTCAAAGGAGTGAAATACTTTATCTTCCTGACAGAACAAATTGAGTGGAAAATTACATAAACCCCTCAGCAGATGTTCTTTCCCACATTGTTTGGGAATTTATCCCTGTTACAGAGTACTTCTAGGGCCCATGCCAAGCTGAATGGGGACATTAGTAAACTTGAAGATATGTTTAGGTGAGCATTATGCAAATATTCTCTTACCATCTCCTTATTATTTTTCAGTGCCAGTCAAATTCACCATGGTATTCTATTTTTCTATCAAGAATATCTCTGTGTAGGTGCTAGACATATTATATCTCCATTGCAAATCCAATAAATGAGAACCTGAGTTTTTTCACTGAAGCAAAAGCCAAAGTCCAGACCTCTATAAATTCAGTTTGCTATAATGAATGGATCTTGGAGTCAAAGTTGTCAGGCAACAAACAACAGGAAAAAATAACCCAATTTCAGTTCCTACTGCCTGCAAGATATCTATAGCTGCATAGCATACTAATTTCTGCAAATCAGATGGTATCTTCAAAATTATAATGCACACCAGCAAGTTAAGCATCTGTATAAGAGTAAGATTTGTCATCCATCATTCAGTGAACAGCATAAGGCAACTTACTGTTATCTAGTGCCAAATGACATCCATCTAGATTGTCTGCCTGTCCACCTGACTCTAAACTTTGCTACAATCATTTAATCCAATCCTTTTTTTAAAATTATTATCCCTATTTTTTGATGTTCTACTACATGTTCTACAGCATGCACAAAGTTTGT
Source organism: Trochalopteron elliotii (assembly GCA_024734555.1). Classification (NCBI taxonomy): domain Eukaryota; kingdom Metazoa; phylum Chordata; class Aves; order Passeriformes; family Leiothrichidae; genus Trochalopteron; species Trochalopteron elliotii. The sequence continues at coordinate 2,409,341 of JANPWX010000021.1, forward strand.
GAATGAAAACAATGATGTTATAACTAATGCACAAGGAAAATCTCTTCAGTAAATATTCATTATCCCTGTTTATTTTTTAGCAAACATAGTGAATTTCACCAATGAAAGTCCCAGTAGAATAGCAAGAGAGATTTACAGCCCAAACTGAGGAAGATACATCTGCAGCTGAGAAGTGCATGAAGAGATGCATAGGAATCTGGGGATAAGTCAACAATTCCAAGCTCTGGGGTGCATTCACAAAGAAATTAAAGACTACCTGCAGAGAAAAACGTCTCTGCCGTTTTCCCTGTATTTCCTTGCTCCTAAAAATACATCGAGAATTGGGACAGTGAAAAAAAGAGACAGAAGAATAGCAAAAAGAGATGAACAGTAAGGGAAGTTTTCTCTACTGGGATTAATTAATTAGTCTTCCTTGGTCTAGGAAGAATGGCATAGAGCAGATTCATTGGATCTGAGAATTGGACAGAGCCTGATGTTTTTAAATAGAAGCAGCAATTTACACAGGAGAATACTCAGGAGAAACGTGAATTCCTTTTGTAACAGATAAATGCTGTTTGTGATGTTTCCAGTAACATCAGGAGATGATTTTGGAAATGAAACATTACTGCAGTGACTGGTGGCTACTCTTGAATGATTCCTGGAACACTATCATGGTGAGGTGAGTTTGCCAGCAACCTTGGTAAGAACCCAGTAACACCACTACATGAAAAGAACATTTTCAGTAGTATCAGGATGAATCTAGGGAACAAGAAATAAATTTATATCTAATTAACTGTAAGTAAGAATAGTTATCATGATCTTAAACTGATATTATTAGAGAGAAAAACAGAAGACAAAATACTATGTTAAAAGGGATAGCAGAAGCTAATATATAAATCATTATACTCGGAGATCTCAGACCTTACTCCTAGTTATACCTCTAAGTTCTTCCTGCTTAAGTATATGGATCATTATTCTGTCCTAGAGCCTATCTACGGGGAGCTGTGTTAATACACCTCTGTTTTTGACACTGTGATTGCAAAGTGTTAATCCATCAGTGGTGAATCTAATGCAAGAATTTCCTGTTTTTCCATCCCTCTTCCTCCATCCTCAGCCCATGCAGACCACAGGCCTCTCTGCTGCTGTGACTCAGCCAAGGGGTCCTGGAGAAACACTTCTGGAGGCTGAGTGAGGGCTAACCCCTGAATAGTCACAGATCTGGTTAAAATGGTTCTTGTGAATGTAGTAAAATCATTAGCAGTCATATAATCAAAGGAATATCTCACTGCCTGCTGATCTGGAGGTCCCTCTGCCTTAAGACCAAGAGAGTCAAAAATAATAAGGAGGAAATGGTAAGATTTTGCCACAATCTTCCCTGTCCATAAGGCTGAAGAAGCCAAAAAAATTAATTTGAAAAAATATGGTAGAGTTTTGCTAGCATCTCACATGCAACTTTAATTAACAGAATGCAACAAGTTGACACATAAATTTAGATTATGTAGTTCTCTTTTTATTAGCAGAAGTTAATTAGTAAGTCTTCTATTTATGGCCCTTGTACTGGGACAAATAAAAGCTCCAAATTTTCAAAAACATCCTAAGTTCAAAAATCACCCAGACTCAGATATGTAAAAGGGTTTATGATACTTCTTCTCTTCCTGGAAAACTTAAAAAAAACCAAACTAGGTAACTTGGTTGCTAAATCTTCTCCAATTTGGACACTTAAGTTGGATGCACAAAAGCACTTGTGCTGAGTACTGCTGCTTTAGCTTTCCTAATACAGTTACAGTTTTTCTTCCTCACTCCAAGGTGAACAGCCAGTTGAGTTTGATACTAGGGTCAGCATAAAACATGTGGAAAGGCTTAGCTTCTTGGAAGACAATGGAGAGCATGGAAAAGATATCTGAAGTAATGGAAAGAAGATGCCACAGGAACAGCATATCATACATCTTGGTATGCTAAGGTTGCAGAAGGTAGCACAATTGTTTAAAAAGCTTTCATTATTCTAAGCTATTTCTCTAAACTTTCCAATGACTGCTAAATACAATGGTCATTGATGATTTTCTAATCCTTAGACCTGTAATCTAGGCTAGACAGTAGACCATATGGGCATGTTCATGTAGCCTTTGTCTGGCCCACTGAGACAATCCACTGAAATGGATGGCATCTCCATTTAAAGGTTATTATTCAAGAACAACAGATATCACTTTTGCAGTCTAAGTAGGGAAATGGATTTTGACACTAAAATAATTTTATGGACTTAATTCAGAGCATTTTACTACACTGCTTGACATCCAGGTCTGTAAGGAGAATTTATGTTTCTATCCTATGTTATTGTGTTTTTAAGTATGGACATGGAAAAAACAAGATAAACTGCAAGAATGTTATGACAAAAAGTAATGTTGGACCAGGCGCCTTCATCCTTGTTGTAACACAAAATTTCTGTTGGCAAAGCTAACAAAAAAGTAAAAATCTGAGCCCAGACTGCACTAAATAAAATGTGTACAGGTGAATTTTGACTAATTATACAGTTCCTGAAGTAAAACCAATAAAAGTAATAATTACCTGTATTCTATATATTGGATACTCAAACAGTACAACTGAACTCTATGGCTTCCAAAGAGATGCCAATTTTCATGACCTCCCTCCCTCCGTCCCTCCCTCATTTTTTATTAAAATAGGTCTTATTCTAGCCAAAAAAAACACTGACTGTAATGTGAAAATACTCATAGTGGACAAAGTTTTCAATCATATGTCCCCTTTAAAATGCATTTAGATCTCTTAGAAATCTAAACCTAGCAAAGACAAAATTCTCTAAAAATGAGCTCCAGGTCATATAGGTGTGTTTTGAGAATTTTATATTCTATTCAATGTATGTTCTCTATCTGGTCTGTAATAAACACTCAGTTTTTTGGCCTGCATTAATATTCAGCATCCCTGAGGTTAGAAGATTATATGCAAACAATGTTAATAGCATAATTTCTCTTCATATTTTCAACACCGTCTGTCAATAAATCAGGTTTAAATAACCCCCAGTCCTGTAAAATAAGACAATATTTGTGATGCTTCCAGTTGTATTTTGGATATTTATTATAAAAGGCTTGTGGCATGCAACATTGGAGATGAGTTTTGGTGTATAAAAAGAAACAAAAATTCTATCCCCTATAATGTGGGACAAATTAATATTTCAATAAACTTTAATATGGGTTGATAGAGATAGGAACTCAAAATCAGTAGTATGCTGATATGCTCCAATTGATGCATATCCATAAATAACTTCAGTTTTACCTACTATGAATACTGCTTGAATCCTCTAGTTTATCTGCTTCTTTACAGAAGCATCCTTAAATCATCCCTTGACAGCTAATTGTTTGAGCTCCCTCTAGACCTCTTTGTAATAAAAAGCAGTAACATCCTGTGGGACATTTGTTTTATCAGCAGCCCTTTAGCTAACACTCAGGATGAAATCCTCCACTGACTCTCTGTTGCAATCATAAGACTTTTTCCAGGCACTGATAGAGGAATAGAAACCTTTCTGGTCAGCACAATGCCTCATTGTCCAGCAGTCCTACAGCCACAACAGCATGCACAGTTCTGGAGCTCATGCTCAGGCCAGTAACAGCCACTTAGTTTAATCCCTCACCCGATAACCACATCTTTAATATCACAATCCTCTGCACCCAAACAGTACTCTTGGATAGTTTCTCTGAAACCTTCAAAGAGGAACCTGCTTTTATAATCTGCATTCAGCTGTGGGAGTGAGTAGTCCAGAGCTGTGAACCTGTATTCACCATTAACACCTTTGCTGGTCTTCAGCAAAGTATTTAACTTTCTGTCTTGGAAAGTTTCCTTTCGGAGACATTTTTTCAGAAGCTGACCAGCTCATTGTAGAAAGAGATACCTTTATTTTCAATTTCATGTCAATTGACTTGGATGGTTGAGCTGTTGGAAGGATAACTGCAACTCAATTGCTGTGTTCTGCACAGTAACATCTTTGACCAGTATTGCTAGATTAAAAAATTTGCATTACAAGACTGCTGCTGCAGCCCTTTTTGGGTGATAGTCAGAAGTAGAGTATGCAGAATAGATATTGGTGGTGAATGTCTGGGATAGCCAACCTGTGTAGTGGATAGCACTGTATATTAGCTCTTTCAGGACACAGTTCATGATATCCTGAAGTAGGTGTCTGAAACAGGGAAGATAAATTACACCTCTGTTGAATCTGCAGGGAGTCCAGGCTGATTAGTTTAAATGTTAATGTCTCTATTGCAGCCTCATAGAGATAGCAGGGAAGAGTCACACAAAAGGAATGCCTGTACAGGAGTAGTTATGCCATCTCTAATATAATCCAAACATGCAGGATTATCTTCTGTTTATACAGTTTTATCTACATCATGGATGTTAGCATAGCCATTTTACCTGGAAACTGCATTTTTATACTCCACTTGTTATAGCTGCCCTGATAAAAATTCAGTGATTTTTGGCCTGGTTTCCTTTTGAGATGTAATCAAAATGAATATTTTTAAAATCAAAAGCAACACTTTTTTTGGAGTTTCAAAATTAGCATATTCCTAGGGTCTGGTGAAAATAAAACTCTATTAGTCTGCCAAAAAAAGTACATGCCTCTTAGAAAAAGAACTTATAAAGTTGCCAAAAAGAGACAAGAAAAAAAGAAAAGAGAAAGAAAAAAGAAAAGGGAAAGAAAAAATGAAAGGAAAATGAGAAGAAAAGGGAAAGGGAAAGGAAAGGAAAGGGAGAAGGAGAGGAAAGGAAAAAGAGAAGGAAAGGAAAAAGGAAAGGAATCTGGAGACAGAAAATTAAACCAGTGAATAGCCATCTACCAGTTATGTCATTCTAGGATATAGTTAGTTGATATGCAAACACTCAAATTGTCCACAAATAATTAGGAGTGTCACTTGGCTCAAAAACTGTCAAAATATACTTTGGTTGTTATTAACTCTATTTCCACCATTTCACAATGTTCTTTATCTCCTATCCACAGGGGATGAACCCAAGCTAAGGATATGAGATTTCATTCATATTTCATTGGGTGAGTACATTTGTTCTACACTTTGGGAGCATGCAGAGTTAGAAAAGCAGCTTCATATTTGCCTATACCTGAATGTTTCAAAATCACCTACTGAGGCCTGGTTTTCATGCCAGGCTGGAAAACAAGGTGGATTAATTTCCTGTAAAATAGGAAAATATACCATTTCAGTTTTGCTAGCAATGTCATGGGAACTGCTGTATAGAATCTGATCAGTTGTTCCTCTGATCTACGAAGAGACCTAACTGTGAATAATACCAGTTTCTCAAAAGCAAAGTTCAAAAAACATTGTAGTGAGGCCCTATTTAATTATCTGCCTGATGAATAGTCCCCTTTTCCTCCTCTTTAAGACTCTGTTTATGCCTGAAGCCCTAAATATTTCAATGTTTTCCAAAAGAGTTGCTGGAGTTGTGTTTTAACTCTCTTCACTATAGAGCTATATGAGTTTTTTGTCTATACACACATCTAAATTCTTTTAGGGATTCAGTCATAACAATGAGTCCCATAGAATTCTTTTAATCCAAAATACACATTTTATGCCATTCTGGCTTTTCTTCCTTACCATCTCATTGATTGCCATTTGTTCTTTTATTCTGAGGAAAGGGAGGTAGAATTTTACAAAATGTCTATTAGTATGCCATTAAACAACACCAAAATCTTCTTTGTTCCAATGCTATTTATACTGCATAATAGTACATAATTTGCTCTTCTTACAGTCTCTATACACTCTCAATTTTATCAGACCCAGAAGAGAACTCTCAATAAGTGTTATCAGTTTGGAAGAGATTTATACTAAGTTCATGGAATCTGAAAGAATAAATGAGTTATCTTTTTTTTTTTTTTCCATATTCTGAATGTCTTTGGTAAGAAATAGGTAAAAATTTGAAATGAAAAGAGAGTTAATACAGGACAGATAACACTACTGTGGTTAGCTCTGTCTTTTCTGCCCTAAATGTCAGATTCTGGTCTTCTTTTTTGAAGGAGGTGATGGGGAGAATTGAAGTCTTGTTTTATCCAGGAAGTCAGAAGAGAACAATCTTTTAGGAGCAGAAATAGCAGGGAATGTGTCATTCTAGATAAAATGACAAAGACATCAGCATGCTCTCCTTTTCCTTTACACACACAGCCGTGAGGAGGAACTAGGAATCCTTCAGTTCAGTTCAGGGCTTAACTTGTCTGATCACACCCATACACACGCAAAAAATATCATGATTTGGAAGGGACCCACTTGTCTGGCTCTTAAATGGATGGCCTGTACAGAGATTGAACCCACAACCTTGGTGACATAAGCACCGAGCTTAGCTCAGGGTCAGCTCTAGAACTATGTGCTGCATGGATTGTCACACTTTCTATTTTTTTTCTTCTACCTCAAAAAAAAAAAAAAAAAAAAGACAAACAAAAAACCAAACCAAACCAAACCAAAACAAAAACAGCAAAAAAACCTCCAAAAAGTTGGCTTATGGGGGGAAGGAAGGGAAATTGTGAAATTAATGGACAGTGTAGTTTGAACATCTCAACAGCAGAAAATTTCCATATAGGCAAAATGCAGGCAAATTCTGCATAATAAACTGCACTAGGAAAGAGTCGTGTCATGTTTGGTGAGGTATGTTGACCCTGGAATGTAACCCTATGGGCCTTCACAGAGAGGTGTGCTCACACTGCTGGCACTCAGAGTCAGCACCATGCCCCTCACTGTGGCTGCAGCACTTATGCTTGAGCTCAGTGAGTGGTACGAAGTACAAGTCAAGGTTATCATGATTGTGACAGTATTATTTTTGGTCCCTGAGCACAAGCAAGGTGCACTTGTAAAGCGTGTTATTTCAGTATATTCAGCTCTCTTAAAAATGTTTAAAGCTAACCCAAGAGAAAATAGTGTTTTCTCTAGATCTTTGTGACAGCGGACTGTGGGAATTATTGAATTATAATCCTCAGGGACCTAGTATAATCTCTAGTGCCTACAGCCTTAAATTTGTGATTAAAAGGTTGCACTTTACTGAAGAGGTTTCAGTCTTCAAACGAGTCCATTGCTAAAGAGAGTACAGTGACTTCAGCTGTACTTTCCATAAGCCCTTACACAAATAGGTCATTAATTAGAAATTAAACATTTTGAAGCAGTTGGAAGTTGAATAGGAGGCTAGTTCATGTAATGAAATAACTGAATTTAAATTTTCACAAGATGAATTTTTTTTATTTTGCTTAAGACTTTCAGGAACTTTGATATTACAGAACTTAAAATTTTCATCAAAAAACCTTCTCAGAGAAAGATTCCTAATCAAGGTTTTCTGGTTATATTTTATTCTATAGGGTCTGTATATTTTGTTTTGCTTTAGGCTTCACTAAAATGATTCAACTTTCATAAAACTCTTCTGAGGAAAGGAATTTAATTTAAAAAAAGGAAAAAAAAAATCCAACTGACTCAAACCCCAGGACTATGAAAGCAGTGATAATCCTAGCAGTGAATATTACTCTGTCAATGTACTTCTCTAAGTCCATGATGCAGATCCCTGACTGTACAGCTCTGTACTGCAGTCGGAGCAAAACCAAGGGCTGAAACAGCTGTGATGGCAGAAATCTCTAATGCTACTAGAGCACCTGTGCTTACACCAGCAGCACACTTTGTGGATGCTTCTCAGTATTTGTAAAGGGCTTATTTGGCTGATACAGATGCGTCCACACAGAAGCTCTTTGCCGGTGTAATACTGAGGTGTAACATTGTTACTGTGGACATGAGCTCAGATTGTATAAACCCAGTTCAAATGAAAAAAAAAATCTGTGGGAGAAAAGGCCGTGCTACTAAATCACCAAGGAGCTTGACAGTGGTGATCAGGGAGCCTTGTAGGACTCAGGATTATCCCTACAAAAGACTGGAATCCAGAGAGAGCAAAGAAAAAGGCACTTCTCTCCACTGCGGCAACCAGAGGCTGTGTGTCCTGAAGAGGTGGAGCTGAAGTGGTGAGCAAAACCTGATAAAGTCTTCTTTGGTAGGTGGTTTGTGACCTCATTGTGATTTCAGTAGCTGGTTTTAGCAAAGTGGAGCTAGCAGCTTGAAACTGAACCCTGCAGGGAAATCCAAGTTGCTTTGGAAAGCTCAGTTTCAGTGTTTGCTGGGTCACAGTGCTTTCCCATTGTGTCATGGGTTATTCCAGTGCAGAAGGACCAAAAAAATCTTCTGTCCTGAATTACCCTCACTCTGAATGGTCTTACTTTGCCGCAGGGCCAGTGAGGTGTAGAGGATGAATCACTGTGAGGCACAGTCTCATGACATAATCTGAGAAAGCATTTCTAACTCCAGTAACTAGTCCTGTGAATATTTCTGGTGACTTCAGACCATTCAGGCTAGTGGCAAGAGAGGTTTGCTGTTGGACTTACTATCATGTACACTATGCATTTAGTCATTTAATGTGTAAAGCTACATGATGTCAGTTAGAAATGTTTTGATAATTTTCTTTTTGGGGCTGTGGGAGCCATGGTATCCCATCCTCTGTTAAGGGAAGCAGCTGTAGTGGTGTGTCTGCCTCTCTTCCCTGCAGGAAGTGGGGCTTCATCTACTCTTGAGGTGACTGACAACAAATGTCTCAAAAGTACCCCTATTTCTTCATCGTATATTTTCTGGGTGTGTGCTGTGTCATCTAGACATGGAGCTACTCATATTTCAAAAGGGTGGTGGAAGGTACACATCTTTCACAAGGCTTGCTGAGAAATAATAACAGCAGTACTGTTGCCATTTCATGTAGCTGCTATATCTGTGAAACAGCTGGACATTCTGATTCCCTGGTTCCCATTTTCTGGACAGACAGACAGAGTACTGGAAGACAAGGGAGACTTTCAGATGTGGGGACACAAGACTAAACAGCAGCAACTAAGCTGTAGGTCCTGCATCTTTCATTCAGTAGCACAGAATGAGCAAAGTGAAGCTCTGTTGTGGAGAGGGATGGTGACTTCTGTGAATGATGCAGGTACCAAAAGTATTTATCAAGAATATGTTTTCTCATGCAGAAGTTAAAAAAGTACACTTTGATTTCCAAACTTCCTGATTTTGACTCATTTGGTAGTGGTCAGATGTCAACTTCCTTGTTTTCCTTTACCATGACTGATTAGGGGGTGAAGTGCTCATTTGTTTTTTCTCACTGCCGTTGTTTTACTCAGGAGCAGTATAAACACCTAAGTGAGAATGTCATGACTGAAGGAGAATTAAGCACACTAATCTGCTCTCCATGCCAGACATTAATATACTATATACCCTGTCTCCACTTCGCTTTCATATTCATTACTTCTTTAATGAAAAAAAAAAGATATTTTAATGGTCAAAAAATTCTAAATGATTAATGGTACATCAGTTAATGACATTTTGAAAGTATTTCAGGCTGGAAATATGACACTACAATCATTAAAAATCAGATTCAATTTCCAAAGGTCCTAATCTTAAACTTTATACTGCTGGCAGAAACATAAAATGATATCCCGTAAGCGCGGGTGCTTCTGTATGATGGAAAAGCTCAGGAGTTTTGTGAGCCCTGCCAGAAAATAATGTGTTCTCGGAAATTCTGGAAGTTGAGCAGGAAGATAACTGATGAGGATATGACAAGGCAAATGAACAAATTGTTCGGTATAGAGGAGTGCTTAATACAGAGAGATCTTTTTCTCTGAGACATTGTTTGGGGTCCAAGAGTAGCATAATGGCTCCAAATGGATAAAAACAACAGTAAATCCCATTCTCATGCATTATGCATAAGCTCTCGCTATTGGAGTTTACACCACCATCTGGTGTTTAATTATTCCCGCTTTACACCACACGGTGGTGTGAATCTAATGAAATGAATATGTACATTATAATAATTTGGTGCATAGATTCTGGTTTGCTAATTATTAGGTGCCAGGCATCCTTTTCTAAAACTGAAAGTTTAAATTCATTCTAAAACCTATCTGTTTCAGTAGGTTTTCACTGGCAAATACAACAATTACTTGTTCCATTCTCTAAAGATCCATTATTTCTATATGGCTGGTTGAGTTTCTCTAACATCTGTACAACATAAATTAATTATACAGTAGTGTCAGAATTCGCATTATCACACACTGTTGGTACTGTTAGAAAGGACCTTGTCTGTTTGCAGTTTTAAAAAGAAATATATATATATATATACACATATATATACTTTGGTATTGAAGGCCTCTCTTCCTGACTCTCTTGCTGACAAAGTGGCTGTCACTATCTACGTGAAGTTTTGCTATGTATCCAGGTTATTTTTTTGCACATTATCACCTGTAGACCATTAGATTTCAATCTGTCATCAGGGTATCTGAAACCAATATCCTGTGTTATTAGTCAGAATGGTAGTTCCTACCTGGCAATAAGCCCTGCTGTGAAGAGTGGGACTCCTCAGCAAGTGCAGTGTTCCCACTGCTCCCAGAAAGGATGCTGAAAAATGACTGGGTCCCTTACAGACAAATAATTATGTCCACATATTTTCTCTTAACAAATGTTTTCATAGACTGAGATACAATGTGAGGAGAGTCAACAGGATTTTCTGCAATAATCACTAAGAAAACTTGGAAGGCTTTAGCAGTGTGTTCAATGGTGTCACTTCCTACCAAATGGTGGCTATCTGGTGCAGTAATGCTGTTAAGGGACATTCAGATAACCAATGCATCCAGCAGTGTTACAACTTACAAATTCAATTTACTCTTCTGTGTTTTGATATGTATTTTTAGCTCAGTGATTTGTGAACTCGTGAGAAAAGTCACAGGGTTAGTTAATATATATAGTACTAAAAACATGTCTAAAAGCTGCAAAAGTTCATATTTGCAGAGATATTTGAGAAAATAAAGTAGAATGGTAAGACACTCTGAGGGCCTGGAACAAAAGTATTTTGATGTGGTCGTTTGGTGTTTTTTCCCACCTTTAAAAATTTTTCTGTTATTTTACCTATGCTTTTCCTTGATCTGTATTTCAGTAATCTTAAAAAAATAAAGATAAAAAGAAGAATTAGAAACCATATTGCTCAGATAATTTTTAATGAAGACTAAAACCTCAGTTTCATATTATCTTGACAATTCAAATCATCCCATCTTTCTTCTTTTTTTCCTCCTGTTCATGAAAACTTTGATAACACACATTAACTTGAAATCAATGCTTGTTATAAAATGAAGAAAACAGCACAGTTCAGAAGAGCATTTTTCACTCTTCTGCAAGAAACAAAAAAAAGCCTTGTTAAACTTTTCATTCATTATTATGTGTGTTTTAATCAACAGTCTTTTGAAATTAATATGTAGATTTAAATGGCATAGAGAAAACTACAGTTTATAGCAGACATTGCAGAAAGTGTATGTATTATAATAGCAAAAACATTTTATTGATATTAATGTATTTATCCATAACATCTTTCACTCTACCAATTTTTGAATTTTTATAAATACAAATAAAGTATAACTTCTAAATTCAGTAATAACACCAAATCTGAATGCTCACAAAATATACTAGTTGCAGTATCAACAGCTAAGCAAATACACTGTCATTTTCATTTTCTTGTAAAAAAAAGGAAAATACCATTATATTTACCATTTTTCAAATATCCGTATTTGAATATTATAAAAGCTAAACAAATTCAGGTAGGACATTTCTCTATAGTCCCAGTGGGTATAAAAAGTGATATTTATAAAAATAATTCATACAATATTTTCTGATACAGGGTCTCATTTTTTTGTGTATGTAAAACGGTGATAGAAAGAATTTGAATGGAATAATGATTGTCTTGGAAACAAGTTCCCCTTTTTTTTCAAGAGAAAACAAGACAAGGAGCTATCAAAAAGTCTAGCAACATTCAGCAGTTGCTTTTGACACAGAGTATGTTGTTTCTCAACTGTTTCTATCTCCAGGAGCTACCCTGTATTCAATAGTCCTGGAAAAAGTGGGAATGTTATGACATCTGTATCAGCCCAGTGGGCTACCAGGGAACCTAAAAAACTTCAGGTCATATTTCTAGTTCTTGAAGAAATTATGGAAAGGAGTCCATGGGGTTAAACTTAGTATTATCTCAACAGCGTTATCTCATCAGCATTCAGTACCACTGCTATACCATGAAGGAGAAAAAATAACAGAGAAACATGAGAAGAGGAATAGATAAAAGGCAAGCACTGAGAGGAAAAACATGTTGTTTCTTAATTGAGCTGGAGGAGGGGAAAACATTGCTTGCAGCTCTCTTTTGATGAGAAACTTTCTTGTGCCCATGACTATGTAGGTTAAAAATACAGTGGTGTCTCTAATATACAGTCACATTGCAATTCTTATGTGGTAAATCAGTGGTGAAAATTCAGGAAGTAAACAAGAGGAGGAAGTGAGAAAATACATAATTTAGCAATGTGAATATTCGTAGGAAATACAAGGTTAATTTGTCTGACTGAAGACATCATTGTAACCCCTTTGAAGCTGTGCAGATTTACATCAGCTGAGATTTTCTGTCCCTTCTTCTTTCTCCCAATATCTCAGTCCCTTTCTCCCCACCATATCCCAAAGGATCTCTCATGGTGTTTATAGTTCTATACTGTAGTTTATATGGTACACAAAGTGATATTCATAATATTCACAAATTTGTGAGGGTATTAGATTTGATGTTGTCATTGTCTCATACCTGAATTTTTTTCTGAGCCATCTAAACAGCACATGTTTTGATTTTACGGTTTTGGGGTTTTTTCTTCCTTTTTACTCTTCAGACAACAGCATCCCTACCTATTATCTGGGCTGGACTAGAATTAAACTCACCGAAGTGAATTCTGAAATGGAATTTTCAATATATTCTATTTGCAGACTCAGAATAAATATGGCAAGAACAGCCACTGTAATATCATTTTGGCACTTTGGCTCACAGGTAGCAGGGGAAGGTACAGAAACTGAAAAAAATAAACAAAACCACTCCCTACAAACAAACCAGGAAACAAAATATCCTTGAACTTGGGATAAAGGTTGGGCTTGGGGCAGAGGCTTGGTACTGCTCTTTTTGTAACTAATCCTAATGCAACATTTTCTAATTATAGAGCAAACATTCCTTCTTGGATGGAGCTGCCTGTCAGCCCACTCTCCGGCAGGAATGGCCATATGGGCTGCTCTGCAGACGGCTGGGCAGTGGCATGTGTACAGCTGTGCAGGACGAGCACCCAGGTGTTTCAGCCTGCCTGTGATAGGCAGCCAGCAGGCACTTCTGCAAGGGTGGGGAGGAAACTCAGTCAGGGTGAAAGAAACCAGCAAGATGGGATTTGACAGGAAATAGCAATAATAATAAATAACATTAATGGATAAAAAGAAAGTGCTCTTTTTTATTTTTTTTTCTGGGTCAGATCAGGGTTTTCCATAAGAAACAAAAGTCTGATCTTTTTTTAAGATTTGCTGAGACTGTAAATAAGAAATATGAATATAATACAAGTGTAGGCATCCATGACGTTGCTCAAAATCATGTTAAAAATAGCAAAAAGGATGGAACTTCTTTGCTGCCACATGAACTAAATGAACCTACCTGAAACAGACAGCACTAATTTCTACCCCCAGATTTTCTCAGCTCCCATTCCTGGATCCTCTGGTACCTGATTCCAGCGACTCAGTTAATACAGGTCTTCAGTCCTATGCTAATTATACTACTTAGACCATTGGGAATGCAAAGTCACCTCACTGACTGCATCCAAGTCTCTTTTGACTTGTGCTGGTGAGGCTGCTGTAGAAATCTGAGCTCCTTTCTGTCACAGCTGAATCTGGAAAAGATACATTTTATGCTACCGTCAGCTGAATCCTGCACACAGCTGCATCCAGATTCAGATATAACCATATACGCAAATAACAGTGCTGTGAAGCTGTGAGCACAAAGGAAATGCAGATTGAAAAAGCTATTACAAAGTGCCAAAGAGTGTTTTGTGCTATACAAAAATACTTAGTAATAAGTATTTGCACTGGTTACAAAGCTTTAGAAATGCTTTAAAGGATGCTTTTAACCAATGCATGAATATGATGAGAAGCACCTGTAAATATTTTTGATTATCAGTCAGTATATGCAGGCTGTTATTTTGCTTTGGGCTGAAAAACTTGGAAGAATACTTTGAGAAAAATACATTTTAAAAACACAGCAAAAATTAGCATTATACGTAATATATGCAGTTTTCTTAAATGTAAAATAATGCATTAATGAAAATCAATGTTTATTTTTTTACTTTTAAATGTTATCTTACACTATGTACACTGTTGACCTTGTTATACATTGGAAAAAAAGAAAGAAAATTAAGAATATCAGCCTAAACATCTTTGAACTTTTGACAAGTGTGGACTCCCCACTTCCTACAATAATCATCCTAAGCTTGGCAAACTTTTGAGTGATTTAGCACAATGGCCAGTGTGTCAGGGGTCTGTACCAGTGGGAGTCTGGACTGAAGAATGAAGTAGAAGTGAATTAAACATACTTGAGTTTCGGTCATTAGTTTGTAACAAGTCAGAAAACATTCATCCTCTTCATCTTGACAAGAATTGAGTGTTATAGAAAGTCAAATGTAGGACTTATCTAAGAGTGATCAAGTAAAAATTAGACTTCTTGGAATTCTCCTCCCCTTCCATGGAGACTTAGGAATGAGAAAAGTTGCCTTCTGGATATGCCTCTTGCTCTTCAATGATTACAAACGGAGACCTGGCAGATTTCTTAGACTAGGCTAGCTCTTACATAGCTGCACTAAGAGGGATGAATCCCGTCTATGGGGTGAGATTTTTGAAAGTGCTTACATGACTTCTGTGTTTATTTTTCACTGACTCTCTGGAAATCTGTGTTTCTCAATTACTTATATTTGGAGTCTATTTGAATTCCAATAAAATGAATAGACAAGTACCTTACCAAAATCTAAGTATGCTGATTATGTCCTTAAATTCCCAGTGCATTTTTAAAGCATAACTTAAAATTTTATTGCCTACTTCTTTGTTACCTCATACTTGTGAAAGCAATGCAGAAGATTTATGCATTCACATGGGGATACTGATTTCAAAAGTATAACAGAAGAAGAAACATAGCAGAACCTTCAATAAAACTGCCCCAATGATTTTGCATTGCCACACACAAAAAAAAATTTCCTCTGTAACTAGGGATCAGTGACTATTTTATAGTCTGAGCCATTAAAGTAGTTCTTGTATGTAAACTAGCTAAAGAAAATTGCAAGCTGAATTCAGTCATATCTGTTATCTCTATTTGATTATTAAATATAATTTGCCTAAAATTAGGATGCAATGTTGTGTTCTATTAATTATATTTCTGAGACAAGGGGTTACTCTCCAGATGAAACAGTGATGCACACTACAAGGATTTCATATCTGATTGGTAAAGAACACCTTTCTCCATAGCACTACTGGGTTTCACAACTCTCCACCTCATGATTTACTGTGTTAAACCCTTGAGAACCTAAATTCCCATTAGTTAAGTTCTCCTAACCACTTAATCCTGGCATGCACAATAGTTTAATTCTGTTAGCATTAAAGAGTGAGATGCCAAGATCCTGCTTAAATCTCAGCTTGATTAATAAAACAAGTATTTCCAGAACAGTTTTACCTGGATAGATCCACAGTATAGCCAGGTTGCAAGAAAGGCAAAGCTGCTCTAATGTTAGAGGCAATTCAGTGCTTGGTGAGATGTGAGGGAGCTAAATTTTGAATTTTCTTCTGACTGAACCCAAGCTGCCTGAGGGTACCACTGATAAGGTGTTCCAGGATGGGAGTTTCTCAGCCTCTTCTGTCTCATTTACCAGGAAATAATCGAATAACAGAGGAGCCAGAGGTAGAGCAGAACTATTTGCCAGCCTGTCAGTTAGAGCACTCACCTGGAATGTGGGATCACCCCCTTCTCAAGGGAATATAAATGATCCAGAAAGAGTGAAACAGCTTCATCAGGTAGAAATGTAAGTGTTCCCCCCCTCTTTAAGCAGGTGGTTTCCATTTATACTGCTTTAGTAAAGAGGGAAGGGAAAGGGAAAACAGGGAGTGGGAATTATATATTCCTTGCTATATTGTGAGTTCTTTAGGTGAGATAAAGAAGGCAGAGGAACGCAAAACATCTATATTAAAGACACTAGTCTTAATGCTAATGCTTAATCCAAGACCCTTGAATATTTCTGAAAGCTGAACAGATATCAGCAATAATGACACTTGCGTCCTTGGAGGACTATAACTTTTAGGAATTTCTTTTAGAAATTTCTTTTTTTAGGAATTTAGGAATATAGAGCTTCTTCAGGAGTCTTGTGATATTCCAAGTACATAACCAGAAAATTTTGTGCTCTATTTTCTTTCCTGTGGTCAGATATCCCCATGATTTCCTTTGAAAGGCTTTGGTATTTGTTGGACATTTTTTTGCATGACCTCAACTCAATATATCTACAGAAAATTAGACAATAGAAACTGACTGATCAGTGCACTGAAGGACCTTCATAAAGCCAATAAAGGATCAACACCAGAGCTGGGGTAAGGAGGGAACTCGAAATCCTACCCAACAGTGTAGAAAAAAGCAAGACCAGCAAGTAGAGTAGTTCAGGCTTCCAGAGATCTAGCCACTTCATTCTGGCTTTTTGTCCTCTTTTAGGTTCCCTGATTACTTTGAACATGTGAAACATGTACATCTTCATCTACTGTATAGAATTTGGAGTTATTAAACTTACTGAGTAGTCATATGCCTGAAGACTAGCACACAAATCTCTGCTACAAGCTTATCCCAATTTCCTTTTCTAAATCTCATGAGACAGAATCCAAACTGGTATCAGGAAATATGCTTCCAAGGGACCATTCACCAAGATTTTTTATGCAACTCAGTGTAAGCATCTTCATAACTGGATATAAAAAGAAACATTTTATTTTATTTTTTTAGTCATTGTACCATACAAAATTACTTCTCTATTGTATCTGCTTTTACTTTCGTTGTTTCCAGACTGAGACTCTGACCTTGCAAACATCTAATTTTGAGCATGTGAGTAGTGCCTTGCAGTTCAAGAAGGGCAACCAGAAGTGACCAGAGACATCTGACCCCAATTTAAACCTTAATCCCATGAAGATTTTTGAATATGAAATCAATATGGCTATTCGCTCAGCTAAACGTAGGAATGTGAACTCTTTACAAGGTTGGAACCTACCAGAATAGACTCTTTTAATTTCATTTAGTGCAGGAATTCCATGTTTCTGACAATTTTGTTGTTCTTCGTGTAACCTTGCATATTATTGTTTTGATGTTTGGGAAAGATGATTATCTCAGGGGTTTCAGCAGGACCAAAGGTGTTTGGGTGAGCTTTTCAATATCTGTCAATAATATCCTGTAAGAAAACAGAATTTCCACAGTCACAGTTCTTCAAACTGTAACTGTCTGCTAATTTTGTAATGCATTCACTTGCATCATTGAACCTTCACAGAACTTGGGCTTCTAATGGAGAACAGTCCCCTGCTGGCTTGTGTTGCGAAGTATTATCTCCGCATGTATCATTAATTTTCTTTTCATAGTATTAAGCCTCATTAATCCATTCCTAGTTGCCTTGTATTTAAAAATAGAAGTTATTAAAGTGGATTGCTCTTAACTGTGTAGTAAATAAATTATATAGGTTATTTGACTCTTAAACTTATATCATAAAAGTGTATTATTATTCCCATGTACGTCAAAACAAGTAAAGATAAACAATTCTATATTTTTCTTAATAAAACACAAAATTATGTTAAATAAAATTCTGTTGTTTCTATAGTGAATAAAGCCTATTTACAGTATTTCATTAATATGCAAGAAACAGGCAACATGAAAACTTAAGTTTAAAATCCATTCTCAGTGCGCACCTTTTTGTAGATTTTTTGAAAATCCAAGTTTAGGAACTCAAGGTGAGATACACTCTGCCTTAAACACATCATAGTCCCTTAAAGAAATCCAATACTCATACGTTTTGAAATAGTCTAATTCCTAAGGCATTTAAATACAGTATTTTCATTTTTAGATTAAAGCCCCCTGGGTTCTTAATTTTAATTGCCCAGATATATGAATTGCATTCACACCAGGCAGTGCAAATAGACACCCGAACTCTGTCAAAGCCTTTAGAGAAGCTTGACAAATACGACCTATGAGATTATATTTAGCATCCTCTGGCATGCTGTTGATTGGGATTTTTTTTTTTTCCATAAAGGGTTGTTATAGATATAGTGGTAGAATCCTGTTCTAGATCCTAAGCTACTCAACAAGAGGGGACAGAACACTTACATGCTGATAAAGTGCCCGAACTCTCAGATCTGTGGAGTTTTGCAGCACTCAGCTTGTTTACAATCAGTTAAAAGTCACAGGGCAAGAGCAAAAGAAGGCTGGTATATATCTGGTAAGAAAGGAACTAAATGAAAATGAAATAATTTTCCCTACTCTGGGACTGGTGTTCTGCTTCATCCTTTAAGGCTGTCCTTGCTGCTAACTTTCAGTTTAAAGGGCCATCACTTTGGCAAAAGCAGCCATGAGCAAGACTGATCCCGAATGGTGAAGGCAATTCATGTTTCCCCTTTGTTCCTGTATTCTTGAGAAAAAAGGTGAGGAGATGTTACTGTGCCCGTTTCTCAAGCCGGCTAGCTTGGCACAGGTAACACTCCAGTGGGATCTTTTCCACTCAGCTGCCGCCTCTGTGGCGATGGCTGGAGGATTGCGAAAAGGGGGGACTCCGGAGACGCTGGGTCACACAAGTTTATTGGAACACCCGTGTGGAACCCTCACCTCGAGTGTCAGCGGGCCTGAAGACCCTGGCTGACTCTCAGGTGAGACCTTATAACTGAGGGTGTAACATAGAGAGGGAACAAATATGGTTTTACAGGTGGGGGTGTGGCTCATATCATAAACAAACATATAAAACAACCACACACTGAACATTAGAAGCTGACAATCAGGATTCTGTCCAATCACTCGATGCCTCTCTCAGAATCTTCCAGAAGTGGGGAGCGACCCCAAAAATGATAGACAGCAATAGGAGGCTTTCCATGAAGTGATGGACAGATAACTGTCTCTGGGGGGGAAAAACTTAGGGAGAATACAGAACCAATCACAGAACTGTCACTGGGGAAAACACAGGGATAAACCAAAAGTGGGTAACAAAAAGGGGTACAGAGAACAAACCATTTTACAAAAGAACATTAACTTATGAATTAAACTTAAAATTGAAAAATGCACTCCCACAAGGAGAGATAAATCCTAACCTCAGGATGAAATGATGGAAGGAGGCATCTTTTCGTCTGTATGTTGCCAATATAGAATATTAATAATATGTAGAACATTGCCAGCAAAAGCTCTCTCACCTGCAACAGGATCTGAAGTGAAGCATACAGCACATCCCTCTCTAAGGCTCCAGAGACATCACCTCACACCACTGTGGGTGCAGGGAATTCAGGTATTTCTGAAACTTCCCCCTGCAGGAACCAATTCTTCATATTTTTGGAGAAGTCCTTCATCACCTCTGTTCGGCAGCTGGATTCCTCTTCAGTTTATACTGAAGCATCAACAGAGGGGATAGCATTTTACATTACTTTGCTTTACCTTTTTAATTTACCTTATTGGTTTGATTCGCTTAATTTTATTCTCTAGTTAATAGAGAAACTACTGGTTTTTACACAGTCAGCTTTTTCCTTTGAAAATGTTACTAAGTTATCTTTTTCAGTCCTCATGATCTAACTACCTACAGATAGCTAAATGTTTTGTCACACTGTCCCCATGAATTCACAAAGTCTAAAACCAGTTTTCTTCTACTGAATAGACTGTTAAATCAGCTCTGTGAGTGACAAACACATCATGAGTTTATCTATGTCCTGATTTTGGAGGACTGTAATACATTAAGCTAATAAAATGTTTTATTGTCTCCTGCATTGTATCATTTCTTCATGGATTATTTCTGCTGTTCTCAAGGTCAGAGTCACTTCAACCCATAACTGCCAGAGAATTGCTTCCTTCTTTCTCCCACACTTTCTTTCAAAATGCACTCTGCCTTAAATATAAGAAAGACTGTAAGTTCAATACCTTGCAGCCCTGCAGGGTTAGAAACAGAAGCTTTATCCCCTTAGCAACAGATGGTTCCTACCTTCCCAAAGGGTCATACATACCTCTAACTGGAGTCCCTGGAAAGTCCTGAAACAGTATGTTGTGACAGATTCTTCACACCTGCAATCATGACAGTTACTAACCCACCCTATACACCTACCTTTTAAAAATTGGAAGGGGCATACAATAGCACAGTGGCACTGAATGTGGACAAATAAGCCTTTTAATTTGTTTAAATTATATAAATAAAAATTGAAAATATCCTAACATAACAAAGATTTCCAACTCCAATTAACATGTGACATCTAATTTAAAGAAAAGTTGTATATACCATGTGCTGCTGATGTTGATTAGGGATTTCCTCTGGCAGAACAACTATGGGCTGAAATCTGTCATTTTGATTTACATTAGCTGGTGATGTCTGTCTCATTGACAAGTCAGCAAACATTTAGAAACATAGGATAGGATGAAATTAATTTTTGAAATGTAGTTCAGCTCCTGATATTAAAGGTATTTATAACACATAATAATTTTAATAAATTCAACAAATTCGACTTTAAAAATAGGTCAGACTTTTTTGGGGGTTGTGCTCTTTCTGTAGATAAATCACTGTTCTTATGGCAGAAATCATTCACCTTTCTTGCCTATGTCTATTCATGACCTAGTAATTGTCTTTTGTTTTGTTTAAATCCTGAATCATCATTATCACTTAAAGAATTTAACTTTTTTTTTCTTTTTGGTGTTGACACCTTGTATATGTTTTCAGTCCTTCTTGACCTTCTTTTCTATGACTAAATTAATAAATACCCAATAACATTTTGTTTCTTTTTGTAAGAAGGTTTTCTCCTGATCTTATGCACCTTTCTCCAACCTATTCCAGTTTCAATACCTCTTTTTTTGATTGTATGTGATCAGAATTACATACATCGTTTTTCATGACATTTCACTTTTGTCATTGATTCTTGCCTGTCTCCTCTGAAAACACTTCAAATGATACTTTGTAGGATCACATTTTCCTTTTTCATGGTCATACTGTTGTGATGGTACATAGCTGTCTGTGACATGTAGAGAGAGATTTTCTTCCTCAGTCATTTCCAGATAATGAATTTTTGATTTACTGAAAAAAAGTTATTATTAATTCTTAAATGCACAGCCATATATTTCTTACTATTGGATTTCATTCTGCTCCTATTTTCCCAGTACTCAGGGTCATCCAATCCTTTATGCATGATATCCCAATTTTGCTAACAAGTTACGTATTTCATTTAACTCAGTATCATATTTCTTTCAAGGTTATTAAAGAAAATATTAACGAAACCACTCAAGAGACCAATCACTGAGGAACTGCAATTGCAGCCTCCCTCTACCTGAGAATCCCTATTCTTTACTCCTATTGTCACCCCTCCTTTAGTCCCTTCTCCACTTTATAATTCCCAGATTAATCCTTTTTTTCTCCTCTTCTTAACTAACAATTCCTGTGTGGTATCAGACTGATAAGATCTGTTCTCTTTTCCCATCTAGAAAATCAATCATTCTTCAATGCATTCTATCAGGTTAGACTGGCAATATCTTATTCTTTCTTTCAAAATGTCTTTCAGAAGAAGCCTTGAATATTATTATTTATCAGACTAATGGGTTGTCATTCTGCCCTCCTTTTCACACCTTATCTTCTATTCTCCACTGATATGAAACAACCCAGGAAATAATAATAAAAAAATGCTATAAAATCCAGCTGTGAAGTCTGCAATTCTGTTTCATTTTGCTCCAAATTCTGGAATGAAAATACTTTGTTCGTCTGCTTGGGATACTGTAAGATCTTCGTATTTTGAATCTATCCCAGTTGCAGCAATATCCATTATTATGGATAATAACCACTACTCACACACTCATCACCTTACCAGTGTTTTCATTTTCATCATCAGATTCATGGAAAAATGAGGAAAATACTAATTTTAAAAGATATCTTCTTACTCTTGTTGTATATTGCCACTGATTCTTCTATTCTTAATCTGTTTTATTTATGGGATTAAAGCAATTTCTTATGGCTTGACTCACAAGTGATGTATGGGAAGCATAGAAGTGCTAACCTTCCCAAGTTTCTTCTATTTTTTTTAATTTCAGTTTGCACCTATGTATTCTATTTTTTGTTTGTATTTGATCTGTTTCATTCCCATATTTCTCTATGCCACTTATTTACCCAGTTAAATTTGGAACACTGAAAGATTTGTCCTCCTGCACTTTTGAGTTCCTTATATGATTCAGATGATTTTTCTCCTTTGGTTCAAATAAAATCTGGATCCTCTTTCCATTCAAGTTCCTGAATGCTATGGAGTAGTTGGTTTCACTCTCTGATTCTTGTATTTTATCAGCAGTTGACCTTTCAAAAATGAGAACCTTAAAAACAAACAGACTCTTCATTTATCCTTATTTATAATGTGAGATGAATAAGAGACAAGAAATAGATGATCACTGGGGTTTTTGTGACTGGCCCAACATTTTCTACTATAACTACTTATGCAAAATTATTGAAACATTCAGAGCTTCATGTCGATTTGGTGATTGGCTGGTGAAGTAGGTACTGCTGTTTTTAGAGAGACAGAGAGGAGTCCACAAATGGAACAATGGTATTTTTTTAATAGGAAAAATATCTGGTACTTGGTACAAATGGGAGAGTATTTTGACACATCCTATATTAGTAAATTTTGTAAAATCTTAACTTAAATTCCTCATTCATTCATTTTGTGAAGATATTAAGCAAAGAGTGCGTGCATACAAATGAGTTTATAGTATTTTGAAGAACATCATGACATATTCCTGAAAGTCTCTTCTCTAAATGTAGAATGAACCCATCCCTAGTTAACTTGTGAGATTACCATAATTTTAAGTGGTCCATCTGCAGATGTTGTGCAGTTGCTCTAGTCAATGGTAGGAACAAAAAACCAAGAATCAATAAATCTTACTTGAATATTGATTATACAATATCTTTCTGGGATTAGTTGGTGGTCTATTGTCTATCAGCAAACAGTTACTTAAGCAGAAGCTAATGTTACAGATGCTATAAAAAGAGCAGCAGCAGAGCAAAAAGATTTAAATCAGCTCAATTTCAACAAAATTTCTTTTGTATTGAAACAATTTAAAGTCTACCAAGAGTAAGCAAACAGAAATAATATATGTTCTTTCACCTTCAACTGTCGGTAGTTGCTTTCATATTCCCTGTCTTCAGGTATGAGAAAGGTTTTAGTATCTTTCCCAGTACAAGACTCTTTTAAGATGTCAACATGATTGTGGGGTTTTTTTTGGTTTACACATTTCTTACTGTATTTATATATTAGTTGTGACACTTTTTTAAGTCAGAGTTCCTCCTACAGATACAGAACAGGAAAAGCAGAAACAGGAGAATCAAGGATCTTCTTTTCTCTATAAATTTTGTTGATCATACAGAAATATAAAAGCAACTGTAGCAACTGAGTCTGGTTTTATTTCTAAATTAATATCATCAGTCTAATACTCTGCACTATAGGTAGAGTTTTATATATGTTCATACATAGAAACAAAACCATTTACATGTATGAACACCAGTGTATGAACACTTACATATTCTGTATGTTTCTTTCCTTTCAAGTTTAATATACCACTTTTAACAACTAAGAAAAGCCACAGGCATACTGAGGATCTGTCTCACTTGTTTAAGGGAACTAAATTTGAGTTCCTTCAGAAAATGTCAAAAATTGTGGCTGGCAAAAAATATTCTTCAAAAGTTTTTTGTTTTGGTTTGGTTTTTTAATAGCCTTAGTAGTCATATTAGCTGTTCCTGCTGTTCAGAGTATAGGATTAGGCTGAACAGAGAGAAGATTAAAGTTTGTTCTTACAAGCAGAATGGCCCAAACATGCTCCTTAGTGCTCACTCGTCAGAGGTCCTACCCTCTCAATTGTGCAAATAGAAAGAAGGGCGGGGCTGCTTCCTATTTAAACTGTTCAGAATAACTCAGATGATTTATATTTAAAACAGATTAGGAAGTGTTTGTGGTAGCAAGTACATTTTCTGGGCTTTAATACTGTAGTCTCTAGCTGAGGAAAAGTAACATCTGGAATTACAGACCACTTCAGTGTCTGTTCAGAACCTGAAAAAATTAAGATGAAGACAACAAATACACCTGAATTTACAGGGATCCTCATATTTTTGTTGCCCTTAAAATTTGTTTAATTTGATTTACCTGACTGATTCATCTGGCTCCATCTGTTTAACAACAGAGATTGGTAGTAGGGAAGCCTTATAAATAAGTACAACCTTGATAGCATAAATTCCAGTAATGCTGATCCAAGAAGAAATATTTGGCTGTCTAGGCATATCCTTTAAGAGAAGAGTTAAACTTGTATACTCCAGGAAATATTTTCAAGACTAAGAAAAAACATGTCTTGTTTTCATAGGCTCTGTTCTGTTGAATATCATCCTTGAGAAAAAGTACAAAGTACAGAAATGTTGTGTGGCTGCTGTAACGAATTATGGGGAGACAGATGTTCCTTTCTCCACCTTGTTTGGTGACAGTTTAGTAGTTCATGCTGTTTTTTGGTATTGCTCCTGAAGTACGTTCTATTTCAGATGCTGTAGTTTCCCCCTGTTGCAAAGAAAACTGATTGGCATGCACAAAGCATATCCATCTTTGTTCCATTCTCTCAGCCTTTCACATTTGACATGTTAGGGAATTGGCAATTATCAACAGATGGTGCAAATTAGAATGTCATGATGTTACTTTAAATTTTCTCCAGTGGCAGGTTATCTTTCTAATAAATCCAGGGGTTAAGAAAACACAAAGATAATATTTCCCTTCCTTTAACCCATTCACCTTTAGTCTTGAACTAAGTCTAAGAACCAAAGCTATTAAATCCACATATTTTGCTAACTCGCTGATTTAATTGCTCAAGTAACTATTCCTTAATTTATCCTTTAATCCAAAAGTTTCTTTTCAGTTTTATCCCTTAATCTGGAAGTTGACAGAGGTAAAAAACTAATGTCTATTATCATACAGCAAAATTGTTAGAAATGAACAACTCATCTAAAACAGAATGAGAAATAGTTAATGAACTAGGGACTGAAAAGGGTAACGTAAAATTGCATCAATGACTACTTACTGAAAAGCAAAGAATATTCAAGAAGAGGGAGGCTTTAAAAAATTTAAGGTTCAAAGTATTTGCCAGTCAATGATCAAAGGTAACCAAACATTAGAATTCAAAATTGGGCAAGTGTTTTTGAAATGTATTGCAGAAATTATTAAGATACTGGTGAAATTCTTAGTAAGCAATCATAATATTTCTGATTATTTCATTAATTTGAGATAAATCTCATTAATTTGTTATTTAATGTCTTTCCTTGTTAAGCATTTTGTTGAGAAATAAGGGACCCACAATCAGTTTTAAAATAAATAAAAGTAAAAAGTAGAAAATATGCAAAGTATAAATTGCCCTACTCTCATAATTCACAGGGAAAAAGTTACTTTCTAGACTAAAAAGTTTTAGACTGTCTTTCTAAGTTAAACTAGCAATCAGATGTATTAGAATTAAACATTTTGCAGAAAATAATTTGATGCTCCCTGGCTGATCAGACATCCACATCAATTTCAGTAACAACACTTAGGAACATCATGCTATTTCAGTGATCTCTTTTTATCGTTTACTATCTGTTTAGGCTTATTTCCTGATCCATTTCTTTTTAACCTTGGACGTTCAAATCCTTTAGGGTTAACTTACAAGGAATACACAGATGGGGATAAAGTCACTCCAAGTTTATACGAATCCTACTTGAAACTTCAAAACTACCTGGTTAAATGAATTTTTGAATATTAATACTGTAAAAATATTTTTAAAATCCAAATAAGCAAAAACCAGAATAAATTTACAGATCTTTGCCTCTTCACTCACTTATTAAATTGTATGAACTGTCTTTGCTTCATGAACTGGGGATGTGACAATGTTGGATTGTGCTAGTTATTATGGATTTTGAGTCTCCATATTTTTAAGGCAAAGTTTAAATAATTAAAAATTATTATTAAAACAGGTTTACACTGATTTATATCTTGTAACTTTTTTTTTTTTTCTTTCAGTGTTTCATTTAGTAGCAATTTATTGAACAATGCCCTTTTAAGTATCAATGATGCTCTATCTGTTCTGGATACAAATGCAATTACAGAGCTTCAGTCCTCACACAGTTCTTCCAGGCTTATACTGGTATACTAACTAAATTAACCTAATGGAATTACTCTTGATTTACACTACTTTACCTGAGCTACAAATCCTCTATGACCTGCAAGCATATACATGGAAGTTGGAGGCTTTTACCTACAGTATAGTAGGTGGTATATATGCATAAAATTATTTCCATTTCTAAATTGTAAAAAGCCAATTCAATAGTTTCCTATTGTCTCTCATGAAGTTTTTCATAAATCATTCTTGGGCTGTATATTTATACAATACACCCTTGAGCTTTACAAACCAATCCAGGCCAACTTCTACTTCCACCTGTTTTAAAAACACAATTACTGTTAGCTTCAGTGGGAGGAATCACTTTCCCGGAGAACATCATCCTCTTTTTAAACTGTTGGAGGGAAACAAAGAAGATGCTTTGAAACAAAGTCCATTCTAGTAGCTTAATATTTGTTATTTTTTAGATTCCTTTTCAAAAAGAGTGAAAGAAGCATGTGCAGCTCTATCTATGAGAAGATTCTTTTTCATCAAGGCCTGAGTACAATGTCTTTGAAAGATCCTTTTTAGAAATGCTAGCATTTGAAAAGGACAAACAAGGAAACAAACCTCAAAGGGGATAACAATAGTATATGGAGAGGAAGTGGGTGGGTTTAATGCGTCTGAGAAGCAAAGCTCCTTATAAAGGCATTGAAGAGATTTAAGGTTCTATTTAGCGACAAAAGAAGTTATGGAATGAGGTATAATTTTCCCACAGGATTTTTGTCTTTTGATGTTTTTGAAACACAAATTTTCAAAAAAAAGGGTAGTTTGTGATTTGATAGACTGGAATTTTGTGTAGGAGAGTGCATCTATTTAAAAAGGGGAAGAGTAGTATGCCAACATTATTCTGATGTATGTAAAATGACTTGAACATTTATTGGGGAAAACTATTAGAAACTTTTAAAAAAACATGTATTATTTGAAAGCACAGAAATTCTCCTTCACCATTTAGCATATATGAACTCTGTACATTAAAAAGACCTAGTCTTGACTCAGTTTTAGGTCTACACCTGCTATTAGGATTGTCTTAGAACTTTATGAATCTGTAAGCAAACTGCAGCAGTGAAAAATGTCTATGCGAAATCTAGGCCTCTTTATGCAGAGTGGGCATTGACTACAAAAATTAAGTAGCCTGGACTTAAGATCCCTACAAAGGATGTCTCCACTGTTACAGCTCTTCTAGAACATTTTTAACTGTAATTTGCTTGGTAAAAACCTCATACTATTGATCACTGTTTTTGTGGGAGACAAAGAAAAGAGTGAAGAAAAATTCCTCCTTGCTTTTAAATTAGAAGCTAAGTATTATTAGTCTATGTGTCCTAAGTAGTTTCCTACTGAAAACCCTTTTTTAGGTGAATACTCTAACTATTGCAGCAATACAAAAGCTGTTTCATCCTCCTGAGATGTGAATTTTACTTTTTGGTCCAGGTACACAAACCTGTTTATAACAATTTGAAGCAAATACTTACTTATCTTCTCCACATAGCTTATATCACCATAGCATATATTTCGATATGTATACCTTCAAAAGCATATGAATTTATTGTAATAGTTTGCTTACAATTATCTAGGCTACTCCTCTTGTTGCACTCTATGTCAGTATAATGGGAAGGGTAGGGCGCATGGTCAGAATTCCTACTTTTAGAACATTTTAAAAACCAGATGAAATCCCACATTTCTTTGTACAATCACTTTAAACCTAAAGAGGCCTTAGACATGGATAGACCTGTGCTCAGATTTCCAGTATCATTATTCTTATATTTTTTTCTATAACTTCAGTGGGGAAAAATGTTCTAGCAAAATCTCAAAGCTAAAGGCTGTACCACTCCTATCCTTCCTTACATTCATCCTACACATCAGGTTGCATGTTCAAAACTGCAGGTACAAGACAGCTGAAAAGCCTTTCCTCAGATATAGGCATAATTCTACACAGAATTTGTAATCACAGTTTGGTTTCAAAAGCATGCTTGTAATCCAGTACAGAAGAATAGTCATGGTCCAGGCCTGAAGCTTGCCTGGCATATGGTTGTAGGGAATGGGAAGAAAAGTCAAAACATACAAAAAGAGGGCTAATTTCACTTGAAACAACAACATGTTACTTTGTTGATTTGTTGGAAATCCTTATTTAAAAAAAAAACAAAACCACATTTAATTGTAAAGGCATGTCAAGAGACAGGGAGAGGACAAAATAAGTACAAAAAAAGAGAAAAAAATTATTAAGGTATCAGGATGAGGAAGGCTGATGAGAAGACTGTGTGACAAGTAGTGGAAGTTGCAGACAGTACTGATCACAACATGCAGAAAAAAGTGCAACTCATTCCCGAGAAAATATTGTCAGGATCTGCTGATAGCACTGCTCAGGCTTCTCTGCCATTTTCACTCTTTGGGGGACTTGCTAAAAAAAAAAAGAAAAAAAAAAAAAAGGAAAACTCTAAATGTCATCCTGAGTTGTGAAGTTTATATTAAAACCTTAATTGTGTGACTTTATTCCTATGCTTTCTTTTACTGACAAAATATCATCATCTGATTTAGTACTTCATAGCAGAGCCTTTAACCTACCAGCTCCTTGTGATAATCAAATCAGTACAATGAGAACAGAAACTCAGGTGTCAAGCAGTCACACGGCTGTACCTCCCATATACCTGCTGAAGGAAGCCTATACCCTGTTGAATTTGTATAGTGAAAAAAAGGGACGCAGGAGGGAATTTGCCCTACAGGTGCTGATGCCTTCTGTGTTGCTATTACTCCATCAGACTGCCCTCATTATCAGCTAGAGGCTAGTTCAGCCTCTCCAGAATTTTTATGAAGTCCTGCAGACTGAAAGCATGCCAGACTTTTTACCAGTGCTTCTGATTTTGCATCAGTACAATCACATTAGAAGAAAAACACATGGGAGAATCAAATCCCATAAATGAAATAGAAAATCCCTTTGGATGATTAGTTCAGACCAATGTTAAAAGAATATTTTGTGTGCATGTCAGGTTCTTTGCCAGTCTCAAAGTAGTCATTTGGATTCACTTCATTATAGGCACTGCAATACCTTAGGAGAGAAAGAGAGAAATAGAGCGTGAGACAGAGTAATAATAACCCTTGAACAATGAAGTCTTTCTCCTAGCAGAACTTCAAATAACTCAGACAACTATCTTTTAATCAAATATACAAGCAGCAGTGTAACTGAATTCAGCATAGCTAGCATCCATGAGGAGAAAAAAAAAAGCACAGAGGAGATTCCAGATAAAATGTAGGGAGCACTGTGTAATGGACTTAGACTTATACAAAAGAATGAATACCAACCTGACAGCAGAATAAACACACGCTCTAAAGATGGTCTCTTCTTTTCGTGTTTGAGTCAAGAGGACTTTCCCCACTGACTACAGTGGGAGAGAAAACAGGGTGTTACTCTCCAGCCTGCTTCTTTCTACCAGTCTGGTTCTTGTTCCTTACTTTTCCACTCTGATTTTCTGGAATGTATTCTCCACCTTCATCCTGATGGGTTCTGCTTCTTCATCTTCTCTATTTTAAATTTTCCTCTCCTGGTTGTGCTTTTTCATTTGCTCTTTTTCTGGCAAGGGTATTTTAAGTAACCAAAATGAACATTGCAAATTAGGACCAGGTAAATCTTAATGATGATCAGAGGACAAAGCTGGTTTATGAAAAGTTGTAGGAAAAAATTAAAGCAGAGTTTAAACTTCGAACATACTTGTGTGAATTCCCATTTGTCCATCCTATGCTGAGTGGGTGAAATACTTACTAATTGGCTTTACCACTGGGCTTTTTCCAGATATGAATTCCTATATAGAACTTTAGGTTCTAATCCCAATTCAGTAGAATTATTTACTAGTGTTGAGTTTCAAGAGTATAAATAGTAAAGATGACCCAAGTGTCTCTTATGTCTCCAGTAAAAAGTTGCTTCAGTTGCAAAAAATCTTGTGCAAGCATAGATTTCTTTCAGATATGTTGTCTATAATTAATTTCACTTCAAAATTTAATCAGTGTTTCTAGAAATCAGAGTAAGTTTTTTCAAATGGTTAATAAATTTATTTTTTTTACTAAGAACAGACTTCAGTGAATATTTTAACAACTTTTTATAGAATCATTGATTAACATGTCATGAATGTTTTCAGGAAAATGAAAATTACCCAAATTTGAAATTTCTTAAATGAAAATAATTTGAAACTTGCTGTAAATATTTAATTTTCCTTTCCAATGTTTTTAATGAACAATTTAATTGACTTTGGTAAAGCTGTTCCTGTTCTTGAACTAGATACGTACTTACATACCTTATGTAA
This sequence comes from Trochalopteron elliotii, assembly GCA_024734555.1. Taxonomy (NCBI): domain Eukaryota; kingdom Metazoa; phylum Chordata; class Aves; order Passeriformes; family Leiothrichidae; genus Trochalopteron; species Trochalopteron elliotii. The sequence continues at coordinate 2,439,925 of JANPWX010000021.1, forward strand.
TGAGGGTGGTGTAGGCAATTACTTCATATTTTTTGTTTGTTTGTGCTTGGGGTTTTTTTTGGTTTTCTTTTTGTTTTGTTTTGTTTTGTTTGTTTGTTTGGTTGGTTGGTTTTTTAAAATTTTTATCCTTGTCTCAGCAGTCAGATTCATCTTCAATTAGCCATCTCAAAGTTACATGTCTAGTCCAAACTAGTAATCTAGTCTTCTTCTGTGGTCAGTGGAGAAAGAGATCTTCCAAAGATAAGATGTTTGTGACTGCTGAGATAAATTGCTTTCAGAAGGTGCTGTGTTTCCTTGGACTGTAAAGGAGAAAGAAATATCTGTTATGCTTAGAATCTGAAAGGATGGACAGGAATGTGTTGGAGTGATGAGACCACTGTAAGATACTAATGATGGTTTCATTTCTGCAACTGTTTTCAATTTTGTTGGCTGTGCCTTCTGAAATCAAGGAAGCATCCCACAGCAAGAAATCAAAACAGTAGATATTGGGCTGTATGTGACAGTTTACTACTTTTAATTCTTTGGCCATTGATAATCCTTCTTTGATAATTCCTGAGGACTTTTCCTTCTTCTTTTACCTTTCTTATCAACAGCTATTCTGGTTCTATATTAGCCTAATTCAACTGAACTTACTAATGGACTTAATTTTGAACTCTATTTTATTCCTTAAATGCCTCATGAAGCAGGAGAGATACATGTTTCTGCTAAGCAATGACTAAGAAAACTGATTGTCCTTCTTTAAACATTTAAAGTCCTTGTTTAAAAAAAAAATAAAAAGCCACTGTGAATAGATTTATTTCCTCCTTTGATACTCAAGAGGTCATATTTTCCACTTTCCATCTTACATGTTGAGCCAGCTTGCTATCTGTTTTCAAATCGTACCAATAGGTGGCACTAGAAATTTCTTTTTTTTTTTTTTTTTTTTTTTTTTCCTCAATGAAAAGAACGGTGGCAAGAGATTTGTCTTTTTATCAGCACAGTAGAGCAGCAAAAGAAAATAAGATCTTACAGGACCTGGAGAGAAGCAAAATAGCATTCAGGCATGGCCTGCAGCTCTTTCTTACAACTATTTGATCTTTGAGATGTAAAGGTAGTATTGCCTAATGAACTTGTAATTCTCTTTTTATACTACATATCCCTACTTACTGCAGAAATTTAGGTAGAATGGGGATTTGGGCTGTATTTCCTACTGGCATAAAACCAGCAAAATTTGAATGGCTGCAACAGAATTTCTCTGTCTACTGATTAAGTGTTAGATTTGGTGATTAAAACTGTCTACTGTGGTATCATGCAGCATGTCTTGACAATATGTAAATTCATTTATTTTCTGGCAAATTTACTACAGAGTTCTGTAATTTTTTTTCCAACCAAAAGTTTTTTAATTGACTTCATAAACCTATGAATATTCATAAAACTATTCATGGGACATTCATGACATGATTTTTTTTATGACATCTTTGGAGAAGATATCCAAGCAGATAAAACACATGTAGTAAAGAGAAGTGAAAATTGGAATGATTAGGTAAGGTTCTTTAGATTTATAAACTCCTTAAGGGACACCTAAACATAGCCAAAACATTCCTGTAAATCGGAATCCAATTCTTCCATCCACAAGCATTTCAAAACGACTGGCTAAGAGGTCCAGTATGTATGTTACTATTTTAATTTAGTATGTAATAAATACAGATTTTTTTTGCAGAAGTTGAATTCTCAGTCTTCTCTGGGCTTGGACTATGAGATGCACATCACATTTTGGTTGTCTTTTCTTAAAATGTGTTGTAAGAATATATATTCCTTTACTATCCACATGGTGTCATGTTTACTTTTCAGTCAATAATCTTCTTTTAGATATATAATAGCACTGAAGTGCAGACATTAAAGTAAGTATATGGTCATTTTCCTAAATAATGATTTCTTCCTACATCTATGTCTTCTCTGTAGTTAACTACTTGTTAGTTTTGCTAAGTCAGATAATGAGAATACTGTATTTAAAATATACATAAGACAATACCTAAAAATATTTTCAGTAGAGTTCTTGTCATTGCCATAAGATTTCTCCAGTCTGATTTGTTATGATATTTGTAGAAAAAATTATCAATAATGAGCAGGAATTGAAGCTTTTCCAGACATTTGAATAGGTAAACGATATTCAGAGATTTTGGGAAAATGTCATTCCACCCACAGTTCTCTCCAACCAACATTCACACTATGGTCAAGGAGCTCAGGTATCTGAGGTTCAGCTGAGTTACTGGATGTTGTAAACTACATTAGCAGGTCCAGAATCACACAACATAGGACTTAAAGGGACTTGAGAACCATCTCCATTTAGAAGCAGGTGGACTTCACACTTACAGCAAGGAAAGATGAGAAAAGGAACTTCACATTTCATTCAGCCACAGTTTTATTAAATTGTGAAGGGATAGCTTTGCAGCTATCTTTTGCTCAGTCCACTAGCCCATTTCTTCCTGAAACAATTTCCTGTAGCCCTTTCTAGCCCCTTAGCTATTTAAATAGGCCTTTCTGCCAAACTGAAATCTAATCCCCTTTCACTCTAGCTTTAAGGCAAAGTAAATCATTCATATCAAGTCATATCATGTACTTATGTATGTATCAATAAAAATTAGGAAAAAACATTTTTTAGAATAAAGTAAGCAGGTTCACACATGGCATACCCTATTTTTATATATTTTTGTTCCCTTGCTTTGGAACTATAAGTATTTAAGTACTCTAGACATGCAGACATAAGCATACATATGTCATATTTTTAACTTTATTTATATTTGTGAAATGTATAGTTTTACCTCAAGCTAAACATAAAGAAGAGTGATTAATGCTGAAGGCAATTCATAATTCTGCACTCAAAACCAGGAACTGAATGGAACCTGATACCCAAGTATCTGGAGAAATTCTCTGAGATTAAAACATATCAAAATGCAAATTATTGCAGGCTCAATAGCTTCATCTTCCCCTTAAAGTCCTGGGAGTGGGTGGGGGAAAGTTCGAGGAAGATAACACCTTTCATGACCAAGCTCAAGATGAATTAGTGCAATATACACAGTGTCATGTCTTATTGCCTAATTGACTACCTCTAGGTATAATATGGCTGGCTTTATCAGACAAAAATCATTCTGATTTATTTGATGCATTGTATATCACAAGGAAGCATGTATGAGGTTATTAATGTCTTGCATAGCTGTGACATTTTCCAAGGGCACAGATAATGCATTTCATCATATGCAGTAATAGCCAGTTATGATTAGTATGCTGAAATTTTGTATTTTTATGAATTTTATTTTTATTGTATTTTTTCCTCATATTGCCTACTTGCCATGTAAGAGTAACAGCATGAATAGTGCTTATGGTCTAAAGGAAGCTACTGTAAATGTTACAGACCTTTAGCTGGAACAGAGCAGTTGGAAATATTGGCTATAATATAAAGGCAGATTATATCAATTCCATTTATTGCTAATTTATTATGGCAATTGAGTTGTTAATTGTTCTCTTTGGCTCATAAATGTCAAGGTCTCTCTATAAGAGTTCAAGTGTCTGGGCCTCGGTCTCTAAATAAATGTAGCTCTGTCACATTAAAAAAATGTGTCTAGTGAAGATCATCTTTTTCCCCATCTTCTCGTAAATATTCTGGAGTTACTAGAAAATTAAGGCGGATTGTTTAGAAGGACAAATTTCAAAATATAGTAAAGTGGTCTTGACACTAGAGAAGTTTGTCTTAAAATTCAGATGAGTGCAAGACATCTTCATAGAGCAACTGAAAGTCATGTTTGACTTTTCCAATAAGTTAGTAACTTTATTTGAACAGTCTAAATGTTTCATAGAAACAATTCCGTGATTCTATGATTCTACAACATGTTTTTCACTGTTTTTCTATTCCAGTGCAGTCAATTATATTTCATATAAGTGTGAAAGACACAAGAACAGCCCTAAAATCATCTCAGGCAAGTACAACACAGTTTAAACATGACAACAACTCTTTCATTTTACTTTTTTCTTCTTGCTTCAGGGCCTCAATCTCATATGTTTTAAATATGTTACCGCTGTCTACTGCTTTTCTTCCACCTGAAGGTGCACTTCAATTGTTCTGGCTGGTGGAAAAATATAAGGCTCAGCCCATGAAATCATGCATGTTGAAGTAACTCTTGCAGATATAGTAAAGTCTGAGAAATGTTTCAGTCTGAAGACACTTTTCATGCTAGCCACCTACTATCTGACATGTCACATGACCTCAGACAAAGGACATGCTAAGTCAAAAATTTGATATGCTCCTGTCATGATAATAGAATCATCCCCATCTCTTCCTAATAGCACGACAGAGTTGCTTTCCATGTAAGTATTTTGGTAATTTACGAGGTCTACTTAGGAGAAGAGATGCCTGCAGCTAATTCAAATATACTGAGAGAGTGGTATTGCACAGAATGGTTTTACATTTACCAGCAGACTTCCACTTTACAGTCTGTTGAAATATCAGTAGTAATCTTTGAATGAGAGTAAAGAATGGATTGAAACTACTGGTAAAAAAGTTTTCAGGACAAAACTTTCAGATTTCATCTGGAAAATTTGCTTTCATTTTGTTTTTGAACTTGTCTGGCAATACTTGAAACATTGAAATTTCTCCAAGTGACTTCAGACAGACTCTTGGAGGACAATGAAAGAATTCTGGAGTTTAATTACTTTTTTTACTATGGAATGAAAAAAAAAAAAAAAGTCCAGTTTACTTGCCACTGAGCTTTATTTTCAGTCATTTTCTTTAAAGAAATATCATCAGACTTATGGAGAAAAGGGGATAAGGGTCTCTGAATTCCCAAATTTCTAAGGGTAGTGTCTAGAATAACAACAGACCTAAATCTGTAGAACTAAATCTCAACAGAAAACATGCAGATAGATTGAGTGATCTGGTACACTGAAGTGGACTTGAGGATACTTTTCCATTTCAAGGGAGATTGTAATGAAAGCTATGAAGTAGTCTTGGTCAAAATGGCTCTTCCTTGATCTATCACATTAGGAATGCTGCCAGTGCTGGCAACCCCTCTGGTTTATGCTGAGCTTGGCATGAATATTAATAGGGCTGTAAGGCCTTTGAGAGTAAAGTCTGGGGTTTTAGTTTTCTTTTGTTCTTTCTCTCTTTCTCTGCACAGCAATTGTCTGTGCATGCCAACAAGGTGTTTATCAAGAAAAAATCAGGTAGACTAGATTCAAATGCTTATTGCTCATCTGTTCTTCTTCCAAGAAGATTACACCTTCACATAATTGCTGAGGTATAAATCCATTCTTTCTTGTTCCCACCAAGATCTATGCAACTAGAACCACGTGAAAAAATATTCAGCTGCCAGAAAAATTGGAGAAAATTGTTCTGTCAGAGTTTTGAGAACTGGGAATTATTTTTGAAAATACTAAAAGCACATTATCGTTCATTTATTCCCTAAAGCAAGTGTATTAAATATATCTAATTTATCAGACTAAGTGGGTCCCAGTTAGCACAAGTTATTTGTCACATACAATGTGCTCCAACTCTCAGAAAGCTGGGATGATTCAGACGCATGTAGAGCTCTCACAAGAGTCTCTATATCTTAACAGTCTATGTTAGCTCTCAGATGAATTATTTTGAGAACCATGGAAGGGAATAAGACAATCCCAAACAAAAAGATAAATTGATGTTACATGCTATTAGTGCATGAAACAGGTAAGATAGATTACCAAATAATTGTTTCTTTTTCTTTTTCTTTTAACTTTCTCATTTTATACTTCCCTTGTAATTTCTGCATGGAAATGACTTTTTTTTTTGTTTCCACCATAAATGTGAATGGACTCCAAGATGTTTTATCAACGCCTACAAGTGCCAGCATTATAATAGCATCTATTCTAGTACAGATTCCATTAGCCTGAAATCTTCAGTCAAAGAAGTGACAGGCAGTCCAGGAGTCTTGCAATCTTGTACCTTTCCCACAGCTTTTGGCAATAAATTCTGTTACTTCTAGACCCTGGAGTCTCCCAAAAAATCATACTACTCAAATTTTGTACAGGGAGGGAAGGAGAAGGGAGGGAAAAATGCCTTTGACTCAGATTAGATGGATTTTTTTAATTTTAAAATATTTCAGTGTCTTTTTATCTGTTATCATAATAGTCTGCTAGTCTTTACTTCAGAAAGAAAACACTTATGTCAATGGGATTTAGTCCCTTAAGATATTCAGCCATCTGGCTACTTTTGAGAGTTAGTCCCTTGTCCAGACCAGCAGGCAACATTTTTAAGCCAAAATCAACAGAATTGGGATGCATGAAATAGCTATAACCTCAAGTTTTTGTCCTATTTTCCCCATATTTTATTCAAAACTTCAAGTGGAAATATTAATGAAAAGCTATATACATTAAGACTACCATTTCTGTGTATTAATAATCACAAAATGAAAGTTAATGTTTTCATGAATTTCTAAATGCAGGTAGAAAAAATTGAAGTCTAAATAATGACACATTGATTTTACATCAGTACAACACTTTCTGCAAAGATTGCACTGTGAACAAAACTTGGAAAAGACTTAGGCATTATTGCAGATTGGAGAATGAAGACATGGCTTGGACACTGTTTTCAGTTTTGATTCCTGTAATTTGTCATTACAGAAATCCTGACAACTGTGTGAACATGAAAGGTCTACAGAACATCAATGACCAGGTAATGGTGAGAAGGTTGTATATTCTCTGTAATTAGAGATTAAGAAATTTGGAGAATTCAAACAAGAAAACAAAAAAACCAAAACCAAAACCAAAACAAAAAACAACAAACAACAAACAAACAAACAAACAAAAACCAACCAACCAAACAAACAAAAAAACCCCAAAACAAAACAAAAAGGGAGAGATAATAAAAGTATCTCTACCAGGTGTTCCAGTATTATTTCCATTAAATAAGTGATGTAAATAAGTTTAAAAACAAACATTTTAAAAACTGTGATTGCTATTCTTGTTAAGAGTTAATTAGCCCAAGGAACTCACACATAATATGTAGCAGAGTTTATAATGCAAGCATAAAATCAGATCATTCTTTTGTAAGACTCAAAATTGGGCAAAAATAAAAGCACTTCATCTTTATGTACCAGGACATCAGCTGGCGATGAGCTAGTGTCAGGACAAAAGTTCTTAATTATAAAGGACAAGGAATAAGTGCTTTAATTTAGCTAAACCTGTTCTGTTACCCTCTGAAAACTGAGTATGACAGTAGAATAGTGTTTCTTTGTTCAGTATTTCCTAATGACACCCAGATCATTTTTGTGTTGTTCATACTTTATAACCTTCAATCTCTATCAACTCACCTAAGATCTGAACACCAAACTGCATTCTCTGATAAGCAATTCAGCATCTTCATTGGATAATGAAGTTTCTAACCAAATGGAATATATCAAGAGGAATAGCTGACTTATACTGGATGGCTAAGTACAGCTCATGAGCTTGCATGCAGAGGCATAAACCAGCTGATTAGGAGCAAGGCTGTAGAATATTTGCTCCATCCTGAAAATCACTGAGACTCAGTGCAGGCCTGACATTATCCAGTGAACGACGTAAAAAGACATTCCCAATTTCCTGTACTAATCACTCCTTGAGCTCCCCCTTTCTTTTACTTTCTGAAAGTGTAACTTAAGTGTTTAGTGGCCATAAGATTTGGATGTGTTGCCCCCAGGACAGGAAGATTCACAAACCCTGGTCATTATCTATGCAAAGAGTAAGTTGCAAGTGACAATTACAATTCAGAACATCTTCTCAAAGATGGATTGATTGCAGCAGGCAAAAAAAAAAAAAAAAAAAAAAAAAAGAAAAAAGAAAAAAAAAAGGAAAAGAAATGAGTTGTATTATTCTCTTTGATTTGAAGGAAAGACAAGATTACAATAGACTTTACTTCAGTCAGTATGATAGGTGGGAAGAGAGTTACCTATCATTGTTCTTTATTTCCTAAAGTTTAAGGAGAGGAAAAAATGGATTGTTGTGAAGGTCTCAAAATGAATGTCCAGTATATCTCTGTCCATGAAATATCAGGCAGCACTGAACCGGTGGCCTGCTTTTGGAGATACACTTGTAAGCATTTTAAATTTTCTATCATTATTACTATTATTACTATAAAAATCACCATTACTATAATTCTCATAATTATTAATAATGGGTTAATGCTTGTCACATTGAAATTAGAGCTATCAGTATTTAGTGTGCAGAGGTAATGTAAAAGATAGAGATTTTATTATTTAGCTCATTCAAACATTTGCAGGTCTTGTTCAAGTGAAAAGCATAATTACAGAACTGTGTTTCCAGATTTGAAGAATAAAAGTGAAATGAAGCATAGATCTTAGGACACACCTTTTAATGGACAGTGAAAAACACACTCTGTTCTTGAGGGTCTCTGGCAAAGCACTGCTATTTCAAGCTGCTGGACTATATACCTTTCTAACTGCAGTGAACTGATATACACTTCAGTTGAACAGGGAAGTCAGGCACTGAATTAATATTTTATCTATTCCTGTGTTCTGGGAAAAGAAAAAGGTTTCTTCTGCCCTAGAGAAAACAGTAGAATTCAACCATGAATAAAACAGCAGAGAAAAAAAATGGCTGTTAGAATTAAGATTTCTTCATACTCAGTCAGACACCAAGCATAAGGTAGGTCACAATGAGACAGCCATACAGAAAGTCTTGCATGATCCAGACTTTAGAATGCTGCTTCACATTGCGTGAAACTTTTGCAACATTTCTTCTGTTACACGATTTAACTCATGGGTGATTGCAGCTTAGGACAGCAAGACCTACCATACTTCTAGTGTTATAGAAAGATGTTTGTACAGTTAGATCAATAAATAGTAATCCACAATGAAGACAAACATAAGAAAGTCCCTGTCCATCTAAGATTTATGTACCATTTCAGTTGTTTTGACTAACCTTAACACAGGATATAATTGGTTTATTGCCACATCTACTTCCTTCTAGAATCCCGAGCTGTTTAAAAAAAACTGTATGATTTCTGCTATAGAAAACTTGTTTCATTAGGAAAGTTAATGATCTTGCTCTCTCTTCCCTGATTCAGGTGTTTTATTCTACACCACATCACTAATGGGAAAAACTGTCACAATTGAAGAGGGATTTGCAGAACCTAAGCTGATCATTTAAGTACGTTGGTACTGTTTTCCATTTCAGTTTCTTTCCTCCAAAGTCTTAATATACTTAAGGCACAACACAACAGAGTTAATCAGACAGTCAAAATTTTGCTCAAAATCTATTTAAAAGTCTCAGAATTTATTTTGTCACCTGATTTGAGAAGAGGCTATCAGTGGCGAGAAATGGCCAAGAAATCACATCCTTAAGAGAGACAGAGCTAGAGGAAGAAAACCATCAATAGCACTTTCGTTCAGTAACACTGCTCCAGTGGACATCAAAAGTGTGCTATTGAGTGTATTTGGTTGTTTGTATAATTTCAGGCTTTTTTTCAGAAGAAAGAAACCATAGAAGAGAAAATCAACAGTTCTATATTTGAAAAGGTCATAGATACTGCACTTTTTCACAGGCATAATTTTCAATCTATGATAGGAAATATGTCAGAAAATTAATTGAGTTCAGGTGCAACAGAGACAGTGTTTCACGTGTGGTATTGGCAGCATTTGATTCATAGTAACTACTGATGGATTCTTACATCTAAGCAGAAGTTGATGGCAGGGTCTAAAAAGTGAAGCCACCATTCGTGCTCAGCTGCAACACAGACAGCAATCCTCTTTCGTCCTTAGTGGGAGAAGTCTTAATATCAGTCCTCTTCAAATCAAGGTTTTTATGTTTTCTAGATTACCCATGTAGGGACAACAGTTCACAGCATTACTCATTCCTTAGCTGCTGAAGATGATTTCCAGTTCCTCAGCCTGCATTGTTATGATTGATATACGTGAAGAACTTACGTCATTACTGTTGGTGTATATGTAGAGAACACAGAACTACAACCCTGTGATTACCTTTTGCACCATAGCAATTTAGTTTGAGGGGGTTTTGCTTTTTTAAGGGAGAATTTAATTAAAACCCTTGCTAGTCTTCAGAGAATAAGTATCCCTATTTCTTGACTTTTAGTAATAAGAGCAAGCTTTCTCTGTTGGTATATACATTTCTAACACTGGAAAATCCTGATTATTCATGCCAGTGGGCTAAACAAATAATAAGGCAATCACAGAAAAATGTCTTCAAACCTAGAAAGACTCAAATTGAGATCAGATCTCTAGACCACCAACAATATTATACAGCTAAAAAAAGTATACCCTAATGATTTTGCATCACTGCTATGAAAATATTTTTTAAAGAAATAATGGTTTTACCTACCCAAAAAATGGTATCAATTTTCACTGAAATGCAGCCTCAGATAAACCTGAGAGTAAAAGCTATAGCAAGAGATGTGTAATGCATAAACTATACATTTAACTTCAATTTAAAGTACTGTTTAATTTCCTTTCCCTAATGATTTTAACCGTGCAACTGATTAATGCCAGTGGCATTGTAGAAAATTGGAAGTAGAAAAGCTTCAGATGTAGGGTGTGGTTACTGCATTACAATACTTAGCTAAGCAATAAATTGGAAGTTTGATTAGGTAGAAATCTTGATTTGCCACATTCCTAAAGTTATTTTCTTGTTATGTAAAATTTGACTGCATTTGATAACATTGAACTGTATTCAACTCTCTAGGATTTGAAGAAAGCTTCCTCTGTCACATGTTGGGAACTTGCTTTTCAAACCTTTCCATCCACTTTGGAACTGGATTTAACCTAGAATTTTATTTTTTTTAAAACTTTGACTCCTAGGAAAGTTTGGCAATGAAGTCCTTGATGTCTCACGCTGATGGTGGATCTGTTCAACATACAAGGATCTTTTAGGATCTCAAAATGATACCACAATGCTTCTAATTACAGAGCTACCAAAAGTCACCTGGTGAATTATTGAAGAGTGAATAGCTTGAATAGCTGTCCCAAATAAACTTTTCATACAATGTTCAAGACTCACTATTTTCTTGTCCTGTTTTTTTGCTTATTTTCAACCAACTTGTTTTAAAGCAACAGATGCTGAATAAAGATACTTTATACAATAGGCCAGTCAATAAGGCAGTTATTTCAAGAATGGTAATCCATCTCACTTTTCCATATGAATAAATTCAAATCCATAGCTCTGTTCTTACCAGAAAGTGTCATAAGGAGAGTAGAATGGAAGCTAGTGCAGGACATGTAGATAGTTCTTATGTTTTAAGTGCTCTATGAAAGAAAATTTAATGTTATTTAGACCAAAATGCAGAGAATAGAAAAACCTACAGAAATGGTCATCAGACATGGAAATAAAGACAAATGTTTACCGTCTGAAAAGATTCACGTTTCCTGTCGCCATTCTCTCATCATAGAATTCATTTCTGTTCAGTGATAGTTTTAACAGGAAGAATTACAAATAACCCTTTCCATATCCCCTTTACTAGTGTTTAGAAAACTTCTTATCCTCTTGGTCTGTGGGAAGATTTATTCTAGGCTAGATTTTCTCTACACAGGACACATTGCTCTGGTTTTGTTTTCTGGTTTTTGTTTCTTTGTTTGTTTACTTTTATAATACAGTATTTTTCATCACTAGATTCTGTTTTGAAATTAATCACTTTAGTGAGCATTCAAAGCATCAAGCTTCTTGGATAACAAGGATAGAAGATTGTCTAGGTGTCTGGATTCAGAGAGATGCTCCATTGGTCATCTCTGTCATAACTGAGATTTAAAATATGAGAAACCCTGTCACTCATGAAGATTTACATTAGTAAAGACTAGATGGCTGCTCTTCTGGTGTGCTTTAGGACTGTGACCTACAATTCAGGAATCTAAATTTTATTTATGTGCTATTTTAGAAACTGATGTTCCTTTTTCATTGCAAAAAGAGTTTTACTCATGTCCTGGTTTAGGACAAATTAGGGGAAGGTCTCCAGAAGGAGCCCCCCAGAAACAAACCTCCACCACCCCTCCCCCCAGCTCTGGGTTTCGGAAGGAATTCCTTGGAGGAGAAGTGGAAAAAAACTATTTATTGACAAATAAACAAAAACACTCCCCAACACAAGGGAAAAGAAAAATAGCCCCAGATGATACTCAGGCAGTTGCTGTGAAGGGAGGGCGCAGAGCTTCTCTCGCGGGCCCCGGAGATCCCAGATATTCCCAGGTCAGGTCCGGAGCTGGTCCAATGATCTTCGGGGGGAGGGGGGGAAAGAGAGAAAAGGGAGAGGGAAAAAAAAAAGGAAAAGAAAAAAAAATGGAAGCAGCGAAAGCTAGCAAAAGCAGAGCCAGCAGTAAAAGCAGAGAAAAAAAAACCAAGAGCCCAAAGAACAGGTAGCCCCGCTGCGGCAAAACAGCCCGCCGAAGGGGGGGCAGCTGTTAGACATAACAATGTAGAACACAGGGACAAAGCTGCACAATTGGGATAGGAGGCACTGTCAACCCAGGACAACTCATCATTTTAAGCACCCATCAGAACCAATAGGAACTTGATAGGATCTTGCTCGGCCATTGCCAAGCACAAGTCATCAGCTATGTCTTGTTCAAATGTCCTCTGAACTCAGTTTTAATTTTTATGATAGTTTCCCTGATTATCACTATTACCCTGATTTGTCTGGTTCCCATGACAAAATTCTTGGCTCTTAAGATTAAGTCCATGTGGCATTACAAACCCAAGTGTAGCTTGTGTCTGCCTTTTTAATGCGTAAGACATAATAGCATGTCTAGGATAATACAAGATTTAGTGACAGTTTCACCACTGACTACCTTCCAGATGGAATATAATGCTACTTGACTAAACTAGGAAGCTTTTTTTTTTTTTATTGAGGCAGCTTTTTTATTTTCTGTATAGAGATTTTCATCTCAAGAATCCTAACACCTGTTCGTACTTTCTGATTAATAGTTTTTAGGAGGTTATCTTAGTGAGCTGATAAAATCATGAAAAAAACCTGTCCTCCCTTAATAGCTCAAACTCTAACACTTTAAACTGTGAGTTTTGGTTATGACTCGAGATTTATGTTTTGTTTGGTTTGGTTTTTTGTTTGCTTTTTTAATTAAAAACTCATTAGAGTTACAAGCTTCATTTCAGATTTCTCATTAGCAGCCACAAAGGGGCACAGCAGCCTACACACATTGCAACACTAAATGTCTTTAGTGTTTTCAAAGGAAGCACCCTTTCAGAAGCTCTAACCCTGCACCTCTGCCCTACAAGATTCTGAAACTGAAGAAGAGCAGTTACAATGAAGATATCTGGGGGTGAACATTAGGTATCCACTGGAAAGCATGTTCATTCAATCCTTAACCTAAACACTAGAGTACTTCTGCAAAAATATTTCAGGCATGCTTTTGCTCAGACCCAGGCCAGCACTGGCTCTGAGGCTGGTCAGAGGGGCATTGATATTCCTGAGCATTCCTTGACCTCGTGTGCATTTGCTTCATATTATATCAGTTGGATCATACAGGGACTGAAAAGTGTAAATCTTCAAAAGATATTATTATCCAGTTGAGGTTGCTCAGGCAACCCATCAGGTTTGGTACTACATATTTTCTGTAGATACTCAGTTTCTTTAATTTTTTTTGCTTGGTTTCTATCAGCAAAAATTCTCTAAACCAAGAACTATTTGCTTCAGGGAATACCTCCTTAAAGGTATAAGCAGTAAGTGTTCTCTCTCACTCATATTCCCTGTTAGGCATTTCTCTGTTCATCTTTTCTAACTAAAGGATATCATATATATAATGCAAAGTTCAGTGATTAGAATATTTCCTAGGGAGATAGAGGAGATGGGTTGAGATCCAGTCTCTTCTCTGCCTAATGGATATAAGAAGTCACATTTCCTTTTTCTCTTTTTTTTTTCCTTTCCCCAAAAGAATGTTCCAAATAAAGTATATCTGCAATATGGCAGTGCATTTATTATATGTGTCTACACTCTCTCACTTTTCTGAATACCAATTAGACAAAAAACAGCATATGGTAAGTTGGTAGAGCACTTGTATAGAATGGGTGAAACCTGACTTTCTATTATGATTACTTCCCCATATCTGTTTTTATGATACACCTATTTAGACAACAGTTGAGCCATTTTTTTTTTCATGTAAGAATTGAAATATTCATACTAACAAATTAAGTAAAGAAGCTTTCTATTCATTCTTAAAATGAATGTGCATCCACAACTGAATTTCTTAGGCAACCAGAAGCTTTTTCTACCTTTTTTTCCTGCCTTATTTGCTGGTTATAACCAGATCCTTATATATATGTGTGTGTGTGTGTGTGTGTGTGTGTGTGTGTGTACACACCTCCAAGCAATTTAAGAAAATATTATGAAAAATTAGGCTTAATCTCTCCTGTAAAATATGAAGTATACTACCAGATTGATAATGACATTAACTGTTTAATTAAACAGAATGATGTGGGTTGGCATGTAAGGCCTAATTATGTGATTACTTGTGTATATAGTACATAAATACAAATAATAAAAATAAATTGAAACTAAATTGCTGCCAGAAAAAGCTCATCTGTTTGAGAGAATTTCTGTAAAATATAACTCTCTTGCACTAATTTTACGGTGACTCAAATCATGTGATAAGGAAAATAGCTTTCATTGAATTCCCTCTGCCAAACTGCAGATCTTCCAATACACTGGCCTAAGTCTGAATAAAACAATAAAACAAATTACAGTTGATATGCACGGTGCTGTACTATAATAATCCAATTACTTCCCATAGTGCAGAAATGGCATGCAATTTCCACACCTGTGACTCCCAAGAGATGTTATTTGCACAGTTTGGATCTGAATGCCTAGTCAAATTTTGCTTTGGTGCCTTGGGTCAGATTTATGCTAAATTTGTCTCCTTATAAACTCCATGGTCACATATTATTTTCTGTTGTGCTGGTTACACACACTGCTCTCTTGCTTGGCAGGAAATCTGTCTTGATGAACAACTTCTGCATCCTTGTGGTTAATAGCCATGCCATAAAGACAACCCCTGTAGTGAGAAGTGCCAGCTCCACAGTGGGGAGAATGAGAAAGGTGGGGACTGTGTTTTCCCCATAGCATTTCATCTGTCTTTCACAATGTAGCTGTGGCAATAGTCTTAAACAAGAGAACCTTCTGTTCCACAGCAAGAAAACCAATGGCCATTGACTGGGAAGTGGGATTTTATATCTTTGTTATCAATGTTAATACACTTGCAATACACTTGTTAATACACTTGCACATGAGAAATAAATCTGATATATCTCAGGAATCATGGTCTTAATAACCAGAGTTATTTTTTTAAGTGAAAAATATAGCAATTTGACTGATGCCTAGGGCCATACAAGCACTGACAAATTGACTGCGGTATAAAGGATTTCTAAGGCCTTTCAGAAGTCTGATTTTTTGTTGTTGTTTTTATTTGTTTTTACAAATCAGTTGATTAAATTTTACACATTTCACATTTGCATCTACAACTTTCAAACTTCCTGTCTAAACCCAAAATCTCACTGACTTCAGCTGTGCAAAGCACAGCCAGAATCATCCTTTCTATTTCTGTACTTCCCTACACAATATTGCCCCAAATCTGTGCACAAAGATGTATATCCATCTATGAGCAGACCTATTTCCAGATACTAGTAATCTATTTAACATTTCTAATGCTCACTCTACTCTATTAACTCGTTTATGGAGTATATTCTGCCAAAAGTATTCTGCCGAAAGCCAAAAGTGACAAGTCATGACACTTGAAATCAATCACCAAATACTCTTTAAGTACACGAAGCACATTTCTGATTCAAAAACAGAGACTGTGTTTCATTGAAGAGACAACAGGGGGAATTCATTGTCAATTACTTGGAAAACTGTAATCCTCTTCCTGTCTGTGACTCCTAGGTTGGAGATACAGGTATTATCTCAGGTTTTTTTGTGTTCAGTTTTGGTGCTCCTTCCTGTCCTCACTATTCCTTAAAGTCTCCATTTGTTATCATTTACTTTCTGGTAACATGCTTCTATATCAAGTCACTGCAAGTTTGAAGACATACCTTGAGGTATTTAATTTATTAATTCTATTTTATCTAAATGCTTTAAAGTGTTGTCCAGGTCTTCTTAGTGTTCTTACCTATTGAAAAAATATATCTTAATATAAGTGAATATTCACTTATCTTAAGTGAAGCAGTAGGATTTAATACAATCCATCAACAATGAATCTCATAATTTGAAAATTCAAGCCTCCCTTCCCCCTTGTTAACCTAATTTTAAATGCATTTGGGAAAATGACATGTGCAATATGTCCTCAATGTCTATAGATTTGGCCTAGTTCAGTGCAGGTGGGGATTGATTCCAAAAGCCCCCACAGAAAAAAAATAGTACCATCAGCTTCCTCTCACTTTCACTAAAGCTCATTTCAACTGTGTCAGTACTACAAAGAATGAGAGCTTTTTTACTAGGTAGGGTTGAACCTTTTAGACATTTTCATCTTAATCATCAGACTATACCACTTTCTAACTGTTATTTCCCACCTAGTAATGTAAAGCAAACATCTAGCAAATAAAATATGATTGGTTATTTATGTGCCTAATTCGGACACATTATCAAAAATGTAGCTTCTATCCTACTAAGCACAACTGCACCACACTGTGCTTCATTTAATACTGACTGAAATGCTTCATATTGTAAAGGCAAGAGTTGAAGATGCTTGAGCTACCAGGCAGTAGGTAGTAGGTGTAGGTGTGCCATAAGCTTACATGGGTTCATACAGAAACTCAGGTCTGGTTTAGAAATAATATAGAATCATAGAATAATTTGGTTTGGAAGGGAAATTTAAAGATCATCTAGTCTCAACCACTCTGTCATGGGCAGGGATATCTTTCACTAGACGAGGTGCATCATTAAGGATCAAGGTTGCACTCAAGTAAAGAAAACATTATATTGTACTGGCACATCACTACTACCAAGAGAGCAAAATGAAAACAAACAAACAAACCCAAACATTTAAAATATTGTATAATTTTATCACCATACATGGTGATAAGGTTGGGTTAATGTGGTTAAGTGATGAGATTAAGGTGGCTAACCCAATTACATTTTCAACCAGTGTGGCACTGACCTATGTGGATGCATCATCTTGAGTTGGTATGGTTTAGAGCTCTTCACTTTGAGTTATTGTTACCTGAAGGTGAATCAGAAGCCTCTACATTAGGCATCCTTGGGCTTGACCAGTATAAATATTTGTTCATACAGTTTACTAAACTAAAATAGCAATTTCCTAAGGTAGGTGAAAAGGAAGAATGTAATTATGTGAGGAGTCATTTTTTGTCTGCAGAGAAAAGACTCTTAATGATCCTTTAACTACTTTTAAGGCGTCTATCAAAGATGTTGATGAAAAGCGAGTTCATATGGTCTGCACGTATTTCTCCAAAGTGGCAAGTTTTGGTGGCATTGGTGGTCTGTCTGAATGGCCCCTTCAAGAAGGTTGGGCTACCCTGTGCTGGACACAGCTGGCTCTGCAATTAATCCACTGCTGGCCACAGCTGAGCCCATCAGCAAAATGTGTGACAGCCCTGGCAAAACATATTTAACAAAGGGAGAAATGCCAGAAAGGCAGAGACAGAAAAAAAAAGCCTCAACTCAACAAAACAGAAAAAAACCCCTTAAACCCCCTAAATCAAAACAAACAAAAAACAACCAGCCATAAAAAACAGAGTAGCAAACATCTGGCAACACCTAAGTCAGAGATGAAGGAGGAAGAGATGTTCCATGTTTCCATGGTGGAAAAAATATTTCCTGCAAAATATGAAGGACCAATGCTGGAGCAGGGGAAAGGAGTAAGAAGGAAGGAACAGCAAAGAGGAACTGCAGTGTACTGGCCACACAGCACTCCTTTGGATTACTTGGAGGAGCAGGTAGAGGCATCTGGAGTGAGGGAGCGCAGTGGTTTCCTCCTGGAGGGCTGCTACCGGCAGGCTGGTTACCCCAGACCAACCAATAGTTCGTGGGTCCCTCAGACCTGCTAGCTGGAAGCGTGGGTGAGGCTTTGGAATGAAGAACGGGCTTCTGCTGTGGGGTTGAAAAGTGTTTATTGTTGCAGCTCCACGTGCAAAAGGCAAGGCTCGGCCTGTCCTTCTCCCTTATGTACCCCAGGACACAGCCTGAGGCCACAGGAGAATTCGGGCCAATGGATGGGAAGGGGTTGGGTGTTCTAGAGTGGGACACTCAGCAGGACAATTGAAGAGGGCAGGTGCTTGAGCACCTGGCCAAATGGGAGTTGATTTCTCTTCAAGTTTCCAGGGTGACTGACAAGGGGCTCCCCTCTGGGAGATACCAAGAGGATCAGGGGATGAGTGAGAGGATTTGGGAAGGGACATACCAATACAGACAAATACAAATACAAAATACAAATTCAAAAACCTGAAACTCATGTTGCTACAAGGGAGGGAAGTTAAGCATGGAGAAGGGAGATAACAGGTGTTTTGATGTTCATCTTTCTGTTCCAAATGATGGAGATCTCTTTTAATTTGCAACAAATTATTTTTCTCACATCAAGTCTGTTACATCTAAAACAGTAGTTGATAAGCAATGTCCCTGACTCTGAGCACACCAGCTCTTTCATCCTGTTGTATCCTCCTGTTCTGCTGCAGAGGAGGAATCAGTGAGTGGCTGTGCAGGCATTAAACTGTTTACAGATACTTATGTACCATGTACATCTACCTGCACTCACATTTATATAACTCTCAATGGTAAAACTTTTAGAAAGATGTGAGTTCACTTTGGAAACATTTTAGGTATCTTCAAGTTGAAACAGGCCCTTCCATATCATTTAAGTAGCAAAGAAAAATGCTTCAAGCTTATTTTTTCAAAACTTAGCCATCTTTTGTCCTTAGAAAATGTTAGAACTCCACAAGCCTTGTTTGTAGTGTCGATCATAACGAATTTTCTGTCAGAGGTAATTAGTTAATATCCTGCTGGAATGATAGTCTGCTCTAGAAATAATATTCCTGTGTTTGCTGCAGGGAAGCTTTAATTCCTCTTACACTGCATGAGGTTCCTTAGCTTCTGCTGTGGCACTTCTGTTTGGCTTTTGGCGTGGGAAGTGGTAATTTTCAGATGTTCCTCTCCTGTTTAGTTTCTTGCCTGACATGCAGGGCTTTTTTTCTCATCTGCACTCATATTCAGCTAAGATCATTTTCTGTCATCCCCTTCACAGAAAAACAACATTGAAAAAATACTTAATTTGTATTTAAAACTTAGTTTTCATTCAGCATATAATAATACACCAAAATTCTAACCGTATCATTATTGAATGATCTCTTTGTATCTTATAGTTCTATTCTGAACTCTGGATTACACTTAATTTATAGATGCTTCCTTCTTCTTAACCCAAGTATTTTGATAATTAAACTCTGTTATGCACACACATACATAATACTGTGTAGATTTTAATTTTAAAAAGTCTTGTTATCTATCTAACAGAAAAAAGCTCAAACTACATCATGTGTCAAAAAAAAATTCTCACCTCTATCTTTAAGTCTATCAAAGGTGAAGCTTATCATCTCATTAACTGGTAACTTCTTTTGAATTATTAGTTAGCATTTGATAAATTCACCACACATACACACAAACACACACATACATATATGTATATTTGTACAAGTATATACATATACATATAAATACACACTTCAGACAGTTATTATAAACCATCCATAATATGTTCACAGCTGTAATTCTGATAAGTTAAAATGAACTGGGATAGCAAGATACTAGGAAATCCAAAGACCCTCCAACAAGGTGTTGTTGAGAACATAACTCACTGATTCATTAAGAGGTATTTTTCTCTTATGAACGAGAACTATCCACATGCCTCAGGCTTATACCTGGGGCCATTTATTGCTCATAGCTTCTTCTAGCTGATGATGAAACACTGAAACATATTTATATAAGCTAGAAGACAATCATCCTTGAAAATAATTAGGTTATATCTTTTTAAAATGTTTAAATCATGCTTCTATATCCCAATCCAGT
This sequence comes from Trochalopteron elliotii, assembly GCA_024734555.1. Taxonomy (NCBI): domain Eukaryota; kingdom Metazoa; phylum Chordata; class Aves; order Passeriformes; family Leiothrichidae; genus Trochalopteron; species Trochalopteron elliotii. Next base: position 2,459,942 of record JANPWX010000021.1, read on the forward strand.
TCTTTTCAGATAAGTAAAGTTTGGGCCTCCAGAAACACTGATGCAAGTAGATGTTTCTAAAAATATCACACGGCATGTGGAAATGACATGTTGTGTACATGTTGTCATGGTTTGTATATTCTGTTTATTTCCATTAAACTAACAAAGATGATATTCATGTGGTAATCAAACCTAATCTTGGGAATATATTCTTTATAATTCATTTTACTTTGATTTTCATCAGAAAATTGCATTCTTATATGTTTTCTAGCCTAAATAATTTCTGCTGTATGACGTGTCAGTCACGGAGTGCCTGTGTCTTTTCACCACCTCAAAAGAGAGAGGGGAGATTTGGATTTATGGAGTTTATCTTTCCAAGTCACCATGGCTTATGATGGAGCTTTGCTTTCCTGGAAGTGGCCAAACAGTGCACATCCATAGGAAGTGGTGAATTAATTTCATGTTTTGTTTTTCTTGAGTGTGTAGCTTTTCCTTTACGTGTTAACTTGTCTTTATCTCAGCCCATCAGTTTTCTAGTTTATATTCTTCTGACTCTTCCCGATTCTGATAGGGGAGGAGTGAGTGAGCAGCTTGTGGTACTTGATTGCTGGTTGGGTTAAAGCACAATAGTTACAAAGGTATTTAATCTCTAAATTAAATTCACCAGAGAGGTTATGGAATTTCTATCCTTAGACATTTTCAAAGGATGTGGTCCTAAGCAACCTATTCATTGCTTTGGGTTGAGGACTGAACTAGATGACCATAAAAGGCCCTTTTCAAATCAAGCTTAAATGACTATTTCAGTGTCTATCTATCTACCCACATGATTAAAAAAAACCATAAACTTTTGGAGAAATTGTGCAAAAATAAGCAAATGTCTGCTGAATTTGGATGTTTCATGCATGTTATAATCCAAAATATTCTTTGTGTTCTAGGGCCTAACTTTGTAGACATTTGATAGAGGTAAGCAGTAAACTTAGAAGTTAACACAAAGCCAGCAACATATGCAAAGCAACTTGAGCTGATTGTTGTGATTTGGAGGTTTCTGTGCATTTTGTAATGGATATCTATATCCTCTGGAGTGCTAGAAATAAGGGTGATTACTTATTGTTTTCGAAAATGTTAATTTTAGTTTCAACATGAATTCAGTTTTCCAGTTATATCTTGTTGATATGAATAGCATCCAGTGTCCAAGCTGGTAAGTAATTGAGGCTTTGGGAGTTGGACTGCTCTTGTACTAATTAAAATCTAATCATCATCATGAGAACAAACACCTACTGAGACTTTTAAACTGTAACTCCTAAAGAACCCCTCTCAAAGTTTGCATGCACACACATTCTTTGTCGAGTGTGAAGGCTGCTTAATACGCTGAATATATTGTACCTGTAATACCACAGTTTCTTGCAGTTTATGCACAGCAATGATCTCATTCTCATTTCTATGTATAAAGATGTGCAACCTTTTTACTTTTCTCATGCACTGAGGATACTTTTTCCCCTTCCATTGCCGCAGCCAATGCTAGACAGACATGATTCAGGCAGCGTTCAAAATGTTTTAATTATCAGCCTTTTCTTCAATAAAAAACTTTTTTTACACCTGATTATAATATCAACCCAAGAAACATGAAGTGTTTTTGTTTTTTGGAAGAACATAATCTAGGAACCAAGTATGGATGTATTCACGTGTATATGGATATTGTAGCACAGGCTTGTTTTATGCATTCAAGTAAAAACGTGACTTCTTGTTTAGAAATTGAAAGTATGCTTTAAGAAAAATGTTTTTAGATACACTGAGACTGTAAACACTCCCTCTGGAACTGAATCACCTGGAATATACCATAAATTCTGTTAATTTGCTCTTGTGCTATTTTGGAACATTAAGGTCTTCCAGAAAATTAATAAAAGAAATAAAATTAGATCATGAAAAATAAAAGGGAGCATATCAATCCTGATGCTGGTAAATAAAAATATTGTTGCATGTTTTATTGAATCTGTATATTTAACAAATAAACAAACTGTGATAAGGAATTTAATTTTTTATAAATTTTAGGAAAAGAGACAACAAGAAAATCTAAACAATTTCAAACTTTAGGTACAATGTTGAAAATTATTGTGGTCTTTGAATAGTAAAGTTCTCAAGGACTACTTCTCATTGCAATACTTCTGAACAGTTGTCTTAAAAAACACTCACTCTATTAATTTTTAGGCTGCATTTGCTATATTTTTGCTGTAATTACCAGCGTATGTCAACAGTAGCTGGGAGTAAATAACAATGGACCTGGGATGAGTGATAAACAGCAAGTTTCCAGTTCCCTTCTGCCATAACCTTCTGGTACTATAAGTGTATAAACCCCATCAAAAGTTAAAATTGGCAACAATTTCTGCCAATTTCCTTTGCAAATTCAGGGAAGTTTTCATTAAGTGAACATGATGAGAAATAGTCCCTCAGTGGAAATGATGTGTGAAAAAAAACTTCTTGCAGTACTAAGATGCTACAATTTGATGTAGGTTTATTTAGTTCAGTCATTTAAAAATTAAATATTATAATTTTGATCCTGATTTCTTTTGTGTCATGCTATCAGATAAATCAAAGTAGTTTTAACTGGAATATAAAAGCTGGTCAGAGATATGAAACCAACTTCTATCAAAGAGGTAAAAGAGAAAAAGAGAGTATCTTAGAGAAAACAATTATTTTGGGGTTGCATTGCAATATTGAGTTTTGGTACTGTTGTTTAGAATATGTGACAATATGAAATGAGGCAACATAGTACTTGGGTTTTGTCCTCTTTTGTTGAGGAAGAGGGCATGACAACCTATTTATCAAAAGCAAAAGTAAGAAGCTGTGGGTAGATTGGGCCTCCTTGGGAGAGATTTCTATCTTAACAGAAAGGAAATTCAACTGGCCAAATTTAGTCCAGCTAGTTACCTCTCTTGGGGTGGTTCTACCAATATGGACGATTTTTTTCTCTCTTCTGTACAAGAACTTACATTTAGCTCATGAAAAGCAGAATAAAGAGACAATACCAAAGGGGAGAAACTCTAAGTCACTTGAGCGAGTGAAATTTTTGGGCCATGGAAGGAACCACTCAAGCACAAACTCAGAGAGGCTCAGTCAGAGCAGTGTGGTTACAAGAAGGAAAAGCGAAATTATCATAGATCTCATGAGAATATTAACTCATAATAGGGTGTTTTAATGGGATTTTGGAAATATACAAAACTTCTTAAATGTATTAGGAATTTTTTTTTCACATGTGAATAAAGAAAGCTAAAGCTGGACTATGAAGAAGGAAGGGTGAGGAAATGGGGAGGATGGAGGACAAAATGGGCCAGTCATGTGTAAGCTGTGTTTCAATGTAATTCTCTGGTCAAGACCTGCATCTATTTGTTGCACTCTGTCCTAGCCTCTTGCTAAACTCTGTTTCCTGTGTAATGCAGTCCGTGTGTATTTGGCAATCTGGTAATGCAGTTTACACTGGACTAACTGTTGAGTTGAAAAAGAAGGAAATCAGAACTACAGAAGTCTCAGAATCAGAGCTGGGCACTGGATAAAAAGGGCTGAGGGTCTGGACATGAACTGAGGATGTTGCCTGGTCTGGAGTCTGAGGGGCTCATACCTGTAAATCATTAGAGTGAATGTGCATAAATGTACCAATGTGCAAACTTCAAGCCTGATCAATCAGACACGAGGAAGAAGAGCATAGGCCCATTTGTGTTGTTCACATTTATTGTGAGTGTTGTTAGTCTGATGTGGCTTCCAGTAAAGGCCTTGTTCTCCTATTTGTGATGATCTGTGTGTTGGCCTGACATATTTCTCTTGCATACACGTGTGTTTGTTGCTTTTGAATACGCGCTCAGCCTCACAACTGAGCTGGAAATGGGGAATAGCAGCAGCAACATCCTGCAAAGCTGTGAGGAAAAGTCCCCTGGGTTCATCTTCCTTTCACAGTTGAGACTTTTATTGTTACAGTTGTTCAGCTGTACTCAGAACTGACAGGATCTTTTTTCCTTGCCACTTGCACCTCTGTACCTGACATCTCTCATATTGAAGCAGGTCTGTGAGCATTTCTGTTGGATTTTGCAGCAATGCCTTTCAAATTTCCTGGTGCTTTAAGCATTTCTTTTTAAATCTTGCTTCAAAGAGCATGGCATGTCTCTGAAGCCCTGGAATCATTCAAATCTGAAACACTCTGGGGTTTCTGAGTCACACTCTGTAATTTGAAGCATTTGAATCACCTGGGAAGATCTGGGATGTATTTATTAATTATCTTCTTATAGTGCCAAAAATATACATAGAGATGTACAGCCAAAATTAAAGGCATAATCCTGTCCCCCCACACTCCCCAGAAACTAGGTGATTGATCATATAAAGTGGCAATAAGTGTCAGTGAACATCCAAGGACAACTGTGTTCTCAAACTCTCTGGACCAGTTTAAACAACAGGTAGAACATTTTCCTGCAAGGGAATTTTGAACTCTCAGATTAAATTCATGCCTGAATTTTGAATGCTTAGGTGAATCAGACTTCTGAATTTTTAAATTCAGGCACCTTTATTGCTTAAGGGATATGATGTCTTCAATTAGCTTTTACAGGAAAAAGAATTCTCTATCACTCTGTGTCAACAGTGTGTGTCTGATAAATATCCTTCCTCTCCCTCATTATTTTTAGAACTTTATACTGGAAAATAATTTACTGAACGATCCACAGCAAGTTTTAAGTCCATGTTTGTGGGAGTCCATGACTGCCTAGTTCTATAATCTCAGGTCTTCCATAGTGTTTGCTTCCATGTGTAATGGACTCCTCACACCAACTCCTTCCTCTTCCATTTCCTTTTCTGTTTCTGACTCTTGCTTAGATATTGTCTATTGTCATTGCTGGCACTGAAGGAACAAGCCCTCCCTACCTGCATGTTCATGTAGAAAAAATAATTCATGAAATTGCAACTCATCTCTAGACTTCCCTCACTTTTCCTGTTCATGGGTCGGTTTCTCTTCCTCATCCACCTGGCTAGATGTGATGTCCTATTTTTATATCATTTCTCTCATTTCAGGCTCTGCTTTTCAAATCTTCTATCCAGTAGAAAATGGATAGAAATTCCAAACTTGCTATTTTTTCTGTCTTCATTACTACTATCAGTAACTTCAAGGTAGTTAAATGTATGTAGTAGTAGATTTGAATGGAACTAAAATATATTCCCTACTTTTCTCAAAAACTTCTTGTAGTTTGACAGTAGGACATCATCTAAGTTTAGGCAGATAAAAGAAATGGAGACTAACAAAAATACAACTACAGAAAAGATTTTGCCATATTTTCCTTCCACTGTAACATCCTCAGTTTATGTCAATTGTTACATAAGATACCAAAGACTAAATAAATAGACTATCTTGACATAAGCTTGTACTAAAAAAAAAAGGTCCATAGTTTGATTAGTGCTCTATATTCTAGGATAATATATATGCATCTTATGACAGTTTACCACTGTTAAAATGACTTTGTTCCTTTTCTAACTGTAAAATCTTACAAGCTAGAAAACACTGGAATAATATGTGCTGTATTAAGTATCAGTGGGATTAAAAAAACAAAACTTTTTTTTTTTCTTTTTTTTTCAGTAGGCAAATCAGCATTTCCAAGGTTTATTCCCCCAAAAATTAAAAAACAGTGCCACATACAAGGTTTCATTTGGATTCTGAGAGGTCAAATATTTGCTTTTGACTTACATGATAAGAAATGCCTCTTGTTATGACTGGTCACATTTTAGCAGCACACTAAAGCCTTGCTTTGAATCAGGGCTGTAACCTGGCTTATCTTATTGTTCTGATAATTAATTGCAGGACCATGTAATCGATACAAAATTCATTGCCAGTGCCAAACTGTGCCATAAAGCTCAGGAAATTGGCACTGAAAATACTGCTTGAAGGGTTTGGTTCCTTCTGCTTTTCAAGTTGGCAACAAAAATCCTATTGATCTGAACAAGAACAGAATTTTGTCCTAACTGTTAGATGTTGTGCCTGTGATTGAGGCTCCTTTACTTTAATATAAATTGACGTGTCTTAATCTGACAAATTCTTTTCATTATGGGCACTAGGATTGCTTCATGGCCTAAAGCATCCATGACTCTAAATTGTTCTTGGCATTTAAAATAATATTTATTTTAAGCCTACCCTGTCTCATTGCATTTTTGGTACTTAACTTCTCATGCTTCAGTACAAAGCTTAAAAAAATGAACTAGTATAGCACAGGGAAAGGGAGGTGCATAGAAGTTGAGTAATAGAGTGCAGCAATTTTTCGCTGGTTCCTAAGTCCAGTGTCTGCAGTTGAAATATCAAAGGGTAAATACAGGACACTGTTTAGGTTGGAGTACTCCCACCAGTTTTGGTGTAAGGATGTAATCATAAAGCAGAACTAATTGCAAAAAAAAAGAAGGTAAATACTAGGCACAAATGTTTTTCTCCCTCTAGCTTTTAATTTAAAATGTTGGGGTTTTTTAACCATGAGCTGCTTTTACTTCACTAAAAAAGACAGGATGCTGCCAGTCAGAGCATCCTCTACAACTTTCTTGTTCTTTATCAAGTTATTGTAGAGCTGCGATTACAGTCTGTTTTTTACAAGATATGACCTTCTACAGTGTTCATGATATTGAAACTCTCTCATACCATGGCATAGATAGTATTTGTGCAATCAGTCCTCTCAGACGCTTTGTATAAAGCTGCCAAAGCAGAAAATATGGCATCTCAGACTAAAGGAATGTAAGAAAATTTCTTGACCTCCACTCCAGTTGGCAAATACAATAACATTTAAAGGTAGAGAAAATGGCAAAAGAAGGAGAATAGAAGTAGGATTTTCCTGTTAAAAACTTTATACAAGGGAAAAAAGAGATAGAGGGAAAACGGAACAGACTACCTGCATTAGCATGCATTAACAAGAAAGAACCATTTAGTCAATTAAAAAAATAAATGCTGGATCTTCTAATGAACATTCAAAGTACCTTAAATGAATAGTAAAGGGAAGAAGAGGCTGATATTTTCCCCTATTTTGAATAAATTTTATTTCTAATGTATATAAAGATATTTTGATATTATACAGATGGACTGTCTGAGGGAGGAGTTAATTATCAGTTTCTGTTGTAATTGCATTAGTGGCAACTATGTAATTTTTCACCAAAATTGGATTCTACCCTAACAGTGAAGCTAGCTAGGTGGTATCACCTGAATAATCTTATTCTTCATACTGTAGCAGCAGACAAATCAATTATGGATTCTCCCCCCTGTCTTGTCTCTTTTAGTCATATTTGAGGTTTTAACACTGCACATTCCGTTTATTTGCTGCTGGCCTAATAATCCCCCACATGCTGGGAAAACCTTTGTTCTTTGACAGAAGTAATAAAGCCGTCTGCACGATTCCCTCTTGTGAGACAAGGACTGCGCCCATTTTATTTAATCTGGTGGTGTGCAGCCTTTTAAAAGTAAGCACTTCACAGGGAATGAATGGGAAATGACATCCCAGTGACTGGCCAGTGTGGAAAAAAAAAAAAGAAACTGAAATTTGCCTGTCAAGGTAAAAACCCAATGTCTCTTAATTTCAGATTTCCCCTCTCCGCAAGAAAGCTGTATGAGAAACCTGGGTCAAATGGGTTTTAGCTCTCATTTCTGCTGGAGCATGTGTCTTCCTGTGGAAGTGCTTCAGCTTTTCCCGCTCTTCATTCACTCATTCCCACTGAATGGCAGCATACAGAAAATGAAGAGATCTAAATGCCAGCAGGAGGCTGGCCGCTTTCTTCTAGGCATGTCCTGAGCCCAGTCACCCAGAACAACTTGTGATCCCTGGACAAAGACGCTCACAGCAGGTGGCCATATCAAGAAATTTTCCTCCTGGAATTAGATATTATTCCAGGAATCACTACTGAGTCAAACATAATGCCCCATCCTGCTGGGTCAAGTAGGATTTCATTTCAATTTCTTTACACAACGATGCGTTTCATCTTGTCTGCATACAATGACAGTGCTCAGGCATGAAATAAATTGAAGTGCTTGAAAGGCAGAATTATCCCTTGAACCTGCAGCATTCCCGACCCCCAAAACATACATTGTCAAGTGAGTTCCAGATAAGCAGGATCTTCACCGAGTGTTTGTGCTGCTTGGCTTCCTTTAATCATACTCCCTTTTGTAAAAGGGATTTTCGAGGGGAAAGATAAATCGTTGCTGAGGAAAAAGGTCATTTTCAAAAGGCTTTAAGAGCTTCATTTCATGTGGCTTTTCAAGGTGAAACAGGTAATTCAGTGCAGTGAAAACCTTTTGTATTCAACTTAATTCACAGTTCACACTACCAAGAAAACAGTAACGAAATAAGCTTGAATAAAATTCCTCATTAAAACTGTTCTCATAAGTGTGTGAGCCACATTTTGTTGTTTGCTAATATGTTGCCTGAATATTGAAAAATAAATTTATGACTAATACTGAGCTGTCTATTCTGGCTTTAAATCATCTGTGCCTCCAATATTGGACCATTTTCTTCCTGTAGCACAAAAGGCATCAATCATTTCCTCTGGGAATCACTTTTGTAACATATCTACTGAATATACTGATACAGAGACATCCAGGCACATCCAGGCACACTGGATGCAAACTGAGGGAGACTCATATTTTTAGGATAGGGTGGTAAATATTTTGCAATGTTTCACAGATAATGAGCCTTCCCTAGATTTCAGGACTTTTTCTGTACTTCTTTCAGACTACCAGTGCAAGCCTTACAGATCCCTGGTCATGGGTGAGATATCTATCTTTCTTTAAGGTATCTGTACTTTGCATTTAAACCCCGAGATATGAGCTCAGTGACCAGATTAGTATACATAGTTTGGGTTAGTAGATAAAGTCATGATCCTTTCAACTGTCCACTTCTCTTTTTTTTTCTCATTTTTCTTACAGAGGTGAGTATCCTCTAAAGCTTGGCTACACACATTTCACTGGGAACAACTGTGCAAAACTGTTCATTAATGTTAATTAAATCATTTATAACCATAAATAATGATCCTTACTGAGAAACTCTTCTTTCATAATGAAGACAAAATATTTTTAAACATGCAAATGTATCAAGAATAAGATACACGGAAATGGATCTTGTTTTACTTTTTTGTTTCTCCAACACAAAAAATAATGTTGATTAAAATATTTTCAGCTCTGAAACAGAGCATGTACCTGCCCCAAACTATTCTAGATTCTGTAGCTAGTCATATTTTAGTAGAAATAAGTAGAACTGCTGGTAAAAATGGAATTTATTTTGTGATATTACTTTGTTCCTTTGTTATTTCCTCTTTCAGTGGAATACCAGCCGTAAGGAGATGCAACCACTATCACAGATATAATATACCTGATGAAGGATCCCATGAAGGAATCACGTCCCCAAACTCATCTTCTTGTCCCTATGACATCTATTTGTTAAATAAAAGATAATAATCCTACCTGCAAATCCTTCTTTGTGAAATACTGTTGTTTGTTAAGAAGTATCTCAAAGAGATTGTACATAGCACGTGGGTTGAGTCATGCTTATGAACCGTGACAAAGTACATAATGTATGTGTGAATCCAGTTCAAATTTTTAATATACTGCATCTCTCCAAACCACAAGCCACTGCCCAATCAGCGCTCTTTAGCAACAGAAGATATAAATATATAATATTTATACAGTAATAATTGAAAGGATTACTTAATTTAGAAGACGGAATGTCTGCCTTCAAAAATAATTAATATATTCATCTTGTGCAAACAATTTAATACTAATAATAATATTGATAATGATAATAATAATAATAACAACAATAACAACAAAGCTTTTCTATTCTACACAATTATTTTTGGTGGCTGCAAGAAGCCATACCAACCTTGGAAAGAATTTTTCTTCAGAATGTCCTTTAATGTAGATAAACCAGGAATATAAGAGATAATCAAGGTAGAAAATGATAAATATGGGAGAGGGAAGATGTGGGTTCAAAAATTATTATTAAGAGCAAAGCAACTTATAAATTCATTGATGTCCTTCTGGCTACTCTAATGTAAGATTATTCAAAATTTTTCTCCATTCTTTCCATTCCTCCAGAAAAAAAACTAGATGTTGTTCTCAAGCTAATTTAATTACAAGGACAATAACAATTTTCATATAAAACCTTTATCTTCAAGGCCATTGGTAGAACTTTAACCTGGGAAGAAAGGTATATATTCTATACCAATGAAAATTTTGGACCCAATTCTACTATTTCTAAAGTAAATCAGGGCCTCTCAGTGTATTCCAGCATCTTCAGAAAAAAAAAATTACGGGGAAAACCCAATTAATTTTCTTGAGTAGATAATTAGCCCATTAGTGTGATCTGAATCAGAAATATTATGTTGTGTATTTAATTTTCCCAAATGGGATAGATCAGGCAAAACCTTTATATTAAATTTAAGTTTGTGACAAAATAAATATGTCAGTCTTACAAGGAAAAACGTCTATTTCTCACAGTTATTATTTGTTCAGGACTAGTATTTGCATTCCTTTGTGCCACACACCTATTTGTTGGTTTTAATCTTAATTTTATGATTTTTTTTCTTATCACATGGGCATTAGATTGTTTAGGTGTTTGAGTTTCTTTCCCCCCTAGGAGATTTTTCAGCTGCTTTTCTTAATTTTTTTCTCAGAACTTCATAATGCTGAAAGTTACCCCAAAAGCAGAAAGCAGTTTCCCGCCTTTCAGAAAGACTATTTTTGTTTAGTAGGAAAGGGAAGGCTACATTTGTAAAGAAACAAACAAAAACCCCACACCCATTCTAAAATTAGCTGAGAGAATCTATGACTATCAACAAATATCAGTGTAGCTAAAGTGATTTCTTTTCATTGCCAACTGAAATGGCTTCATGTAAGGAAAGACATAGAATATTTTTTCAGTAATCCTGTCCATTGGCTATGAAAGTGAGTAAAAAGGAGTTCAGTGAGGAGATAAAATGTTGTGGTGATGTTGTCTTAGATATAAGTCTTGCCAACACAAACATTTCTCTGTAATCAGAGCCCCAGAAAGCTAATGACCCTATTCTTTCACAAGACAGGAAAGAAATTGAGAGGACAATTTGTTTTCATTCTTAAAGAATTGCAAGCAATCATGAAAATGATGACACAGTTAATTTTGTTGCTTATAAAAACATCTGCATTGTTTTTGTCTAATTTTCTTAAGATTCCAAACAATTCCACTGAAAAAAAAAAAGATAAAACAAAAAAACCTTCCATGGTGATGAAGTCAATTCCCATAAATGTTTAGTCAAAAAAATAATATTCATTCTTCTTTTCTTCTGATTGTTAATTCAATACTTATTCTGAACTGCAGCCAGCATACACAAAAACCCTCATTATTTCACGATTGTGGTCTACCTTATAATTTTTCTACTTCATGAAAGTATGCCACCAGTCAGCATTGTTTGCTGACGTATATTTCAATTTTTTAAATTGGCAAGAAACTGCTATTTTTATATAGGTATATTTATGAGTCATCAAGAGAAATACTGGGAAAATCACTTAAACCCCAAGCAATCCACACACATTACGCTATGGAAAAGGTATTCTTATTCTGATTAAATTGATTTTATTTTCCAGGATTAGTTAATTGAAAGAAACACAGAAACCTATCAGTCATTTTATAAATCAATATTCTTGGCTGGGTGCATTTACATCAATAACTACATATTTCAAGGCAGGAGTTACCAGACAATTTATCATGTTTACATTAGTGATAAGCACAAGCACACACACATATCATAGTCATTTCCTTTAGATGTGTCCTTATCTGAAGACTAACTGGCAATTTTGTCGCTGACTCTGGTGTTAAAGTGGTTCTAGGCATGCCAGATGAACAGTTATTATAGCTTATGATAAGCCTAGTCTTTCTTTAAATCAAAAAAAAATCTGTAAAAGTAGTATCACACTTACAGTACTGAGTCTGGTTTATGAATGGCTTTGTGTGAACACATAAAATACATAAACATGGTTTTTTACTACTTAGTCCTTATTTTCACACTCACTTTGATCTTCCATAAGTGAATTGGCACGTTGTACAAATTTGCATTTTCTTGTATATGTATGAGGGTTCCCCTACACCTTTTCTTCATAGACATTTTAGCTTTTCCTGTTGGGAAGTCTATTAATCTCCCAGGGGAAACTTTTCCATGGGGAATGAAGTATCCATCCTCATCAGGAATCTATAAACCTGAATCTTTGGGTGCTTTGTTTCCCACTTGTGCAAACACCAAGCCTGACACCATAGCATATCAGGAGAGGGAGCACAAATTGGAGTTGGAGTTACACTGCTCCCACAAAGCAGCCCTTGGCAGAGGGATGTCAACCTGCTAAAATGAGCAAGGGTAACCACTGCATCTACCTGGAACTCTCTAATTAGCACTTTATGTAACTTACACTTTTATTCAGTGCCAACTCAGCATTAACATGTGCGTCCATGAACTCCCTCAACTGAAACTGCTTGCTAAACAAGCTGAATTTCTTCTGCAATGCAGAGCTAATGGGCAAATTTTTATATTATAGGGGTTTTTCAGCATTATGGGTTTATTAAAAAACTGTGGTCCCTGTCCACAATGCTGTAATCCCTGCATTTTCAAATTAAGAGTGCCACAAACAAGAATGACTTTAAATGTTTTCTATCTAGGCTTTGACTTGTACTTAAGAGTTTTTCAGTTTGTTCACATGAAGAGGGTAAAACTCATCAAATCACTACAGAGTTTGCTTTTCCTTGACTCTCAGTTCTCTTGTAAAGCCTTATGCTTTGGAGTCATAGGAATATTGTTCAAGTGCTTATTTATTCAGTGTCCATAAAATAAAAATTTAAGCTATCTCTGCAGGTGAATTGCTGTCGATAGTGACATTATTATATTATCTTGAGCAAATCTTTTCATTCTCCCTCCTTTTTTCTATGCCTATATATGTGACTGTGGGAAAGGGAAGCAGGGTTCTGTGTGAAATTGTGTGTTCTCACTCCCTGCTGACAGTGAAGATTCCCTTTCTGTTCTTTTAGAAGGAAAATGTGCTTTGTTTAGCCATTAATTCAAGTCCATATTTTGTTATTTCTATTTTTATAGTTTTCTTTTATACAACTGTTTTGACTTTGACAGGCACTGTACACATACAAAAGGAAAAGACAGACCATGTCTTAAAGAATTAATGTCCTTAAAATAATAAAAGCCTTAGCAGATGAAAAGAAGAAAAAGAAAGGCAAGATTAATGATTAATGATTGATACAATAAACAGTCATTTCTACATGTCAGTTCCAGGACCATGCTTTTAATGCTTACACAAGGACCAGCAATGACTTCCAGTATTTAGATAGGGAAAAGTCTCTCTCTTACCTGAGAAGAAGGGAAGAGAGCAATGAATAAAAGATGTAAAAAGTAGATTCCAGGAATTGATGGTCAAAGAAGATCTTTTACGGGAATGCCTAGAAAAACTATCAATAAATACCACCCAGACATCAAAATAAAAAATTTAATTGAGTAGTATATCATGTAAGAAAAATAATTTAATTTATGAAAAAACATTAAACACCATTCAAAATACAGTCACAAACAAAGAACATGATATTTCATTTGAAGTTGTTTTACATAAGGTTAATAACTTGCATTTAAGGAGAAAGAATATTATGACATTTCTTCCATTTTAGGAAGTATTTTTGAAAAATATTATTATTTATTAAGTTAGAAGTTTCATCCCTAAACATGGGGGGTCATTTTGTTTCAGAAGTCTTGTTCAGCTAAGGAAAACAGGAGCTACCTAACAACTAAGAGAGTCACTGCTGTAGCATATACTAAATTTAGGGATACAGTCTTTCTCAATTTTAGAAATTAAGGTAAGAATTTCTTCCAAAAACATTGAAATATGCATTTATAGCTGGTTCATTAATTTTGTTGTTGTTACTGATATACCAGCAGTACTTATAATCTGCCAGACATCTATCATTAACTACTTATAAGTTCTGAGTGCAGTATTCAGAACCAAACTCCTTCTAGTCCTATAAGAATATGTTATTAGATATTGAATTAATTGTAACAAGCATTTTTAATTATAATAGCCTTTTTAAGTTGATGTGTAAGGGTTGTTTCACACAAACAAAATTATAACATCATTAAAAAAACATGAGATGTTCCTTTTGATTTGAAGCTTTTAAGGGGAGCCATAATTTTCAAAAAGCTCTCAAAACTGCAGAGCATCAACACCAATATAACTTTATTTTCCATGGTTCTTTTGTGAAAACTCTGTATATTACTAGCAATGACTGAGGGAGTCATGCCAGGTCTTTAAGACAGATTTATATGAAAATTGTTTTTTAATTTTTTTTTCAGATGGCCATGATGTAAAATAGGAAATACTTACCAAACATGCATCAGAACTCATAGTCCCAATGGTGAAATTCCTCTTCTAGAAAGATCCAAGATCAGGAGAATGGAGCAAAATCAGTGAGGAATCAATTTCATCCTGTTTCAGTTCTAACAGAATTCATGGTAATAAACTGTACCATCATTTGGCATATAAGACATATTTTTTTTCAAAATACAGAGCTACGTTGTTGGATTTAAAAGAAAAGTTTTAAATGAAATAAACAAGAAAAGAAAACCAGTGGCCACATAGTACTGTTCTTATTCTCTGCAAAATAAATGCCAAGGAAACTGAAGAATGATTTTCTACTTGTTTAATCCAACACCTGTAAATACAGCAAAACTCGTTAGTTGTAGATGAGACATGGTGGTGAGATTAAACTTTGCATGGTCACCAAAATTCTAATCAACAAAAGCAAGAATGATTATTGCTACTTGTCTACAAAATGTAAAACATTTGCTGTCAGGCAGCAAATGTGTTTGGTCAGCAAATTAGGTTGTCTGAGCTGTATCTACATGAAGAAATGAAGGAAGATCTGTTTCCACTAACTTTCAGAATATGTTTCTTACAAGTAGATAAAATAATCCCTGTAAAATGGATTAACTACTGAGATGACTTACAGGCATGGGGATTTTAATAGTGAGCAAGAGGCAACATTATCATTTAATATCAGACATGACCATATAGCAGCAAAAACTGCAAGAAAAAGAAAAGGAAAAAAAAAATCTAAGCTCAGTTTCAGATACCTGAAATTTGCTTAGAAGATAATTATTTTGCAGTGGGTAAAACATACCATGATGCTTCATCTGAGTAATAAAGCATGTATACAAAGACAAAAATAGCAAAGCAGTACAAAGACTTCAAGATAGATTGGGCTATGGGAACAATCCTTTCTCCATGACTTCCATTTGAACAAGTCACTTGGGAAAAACCCTTTGTACAGAGATATACAGTTCTCCATTTGGGAGGTTGATGTACGCACTCATATTGTCAATAATGACAAAAATCCCTTTCCCTTGTGGTCAGCAAACTCCACAGACGCTTCACAGAAGAGATATACTTTGCTTTCTTACAAAAGTATATGGCATGCACTGTATGGCCTCCAATATGTGTCTTTGAAATTATGCCAGTGAGAGAGGAAAACTAAAAATGCCTATTAAAATAAACAAGTAAGGTCACTGAAGGTTATTGACAATTTAGCTAAACATCTTTCAGATACAGTTTAGTAATATTTATCCTGTGTTCTGAATTAATGGTCTAGTCCTAGTGCATTTCTGTTCATTTATGCATACAGAATTTAAACACTCTAAAATTAAGAACAAGCAGTGGTGGTTATAAACCAGAAATACTTGTTGGGGTGCAGTAACTATCTAATGTCAAAAGAATATAATGATTTGTATTATGCTTTCCTAAACTTTCCTTTCAAGGGTAAAGATTCTACTTTGTGACCTGATATGATGTCAAGACACAAACAACAACATATGTAAAAATATAGTTATGGAAATAGAGAATAGTAGTGAATTAATGGCAAGAACAAAACCCATAATGGTGTACACTTGAATCTGTTTTTTTTTTTCCACAGAACTATGACACATTCTAATTGTTTTTTCGTATTTCACAAATTATAACACTAAACACAGTGCTTTGATTTTGTGACAAGACACATTATATCCATATGATGTAATTTCAAATACAATGGATCAGTTTAAGAAATGTGATTTCTTTTGTATGTTTGAAGTTTGTTGCCTGATCCTTTCATTAAATATTATCCAACTCTTGCAGGGAAAAAACTGATTTTCCACTCAGCTTCTCCTAAAAATTCATGATTTTATAGGATAGGACTGTATGTTTATTTTTATAGGGCTATGTCTATTTGTGTAATTGGACCAGAAATGGATTTTGCTCTCGAAAGCCTGTCTTTCTTTCCCTAACTGTATCACTGGGTTTATCAAAAGACATTACTTTTCTCCGCATAGCTTGCTTAACTTACAGCTTAAGAATGCCAGTAATTCTGGTGGAATCAGTTAAGATATTTACATTTCAAATGCATATAGTCATGCATTGTCAGTGAATTGCCATCTGAATTACACCTGACTCTAAAACAGAAAGTCAACAGCGGCTCTGTAAAGTGGACATCACTTCTCTTCTTTGATAATTATTTAAAAATGCAATACCTGCATGTCAGAGCATAATTTCCACATGATGGTTGCAGGCAAAGTAGGTTTATAAAGCCAAAAGACACTAGGCATGCTTCATGTAGCCCCAGTTGTCAGGCAAATGCAGTCTCCTTTTTCATGGTCCAACTTCTCCTAAAGACAGAAGACACCTTGTGAATCAGAACTGTGTTTGCTTTGCAGAGATGGAGCTTGCCTCAGACACGCTTCCTTGAAGCAGGTTTGAGTTGAGCTGATGTTACTGGCTTCTCACACTTGCGAGTGCCAAGGGGAAAAATAATTTGAAAGTTGTACATTTAAAAGTAACATGCACCATTAAGCTGAGTCTACTGTTGTGGAGATGTGTGAATTGACTGATATATTGACACGGTGCTTAGTGCAGCAGAGCAGACCTGCACGTGGCTTGGGAGTCAAATAGGGAGGGGGAGGAGAGCTATTTGTTTTGTTATGTCAAACCATTCTGCTGTCTCTGAAAGGAAACTCATTTTGGGATAATGGAAGAACAGGCATAGAAATTCAAACAATAGTTGCTGGATCTTAAAAGACACCCACATGTTATTTATTTCCTTTCTTTTTTAACCAACTGTTATGCATTAAAGTGTCCCTAGTGTTATTAAACCGGTGTATTCAGAATATTATAAAAGAAAGTAAAGCATCTCCAAGCTGACAGGCACCTGTACTGAGAACAGCCAGTGTTTCTTTTCTTGATCCCAAAGATGCTGTCTTATGACTCCAATTTTTTCTTCATTTTAGGAAAAGCATCTCCTCATGGTCTGTGTTCACAAGAACCTCATTGTGCCTATATTCTCATTAGGTTTATTTTGCCATTTAGAGTACAGAATGAAAGATATTTCACATTTGCATTGGTGAGTTCAAGATGAGTTTTTCAACATCAGTTTTATTTGACATCATGTTATCTGCACTCCTTAATCAACCCTTCATGCGGAATCTTTTCATAGATTTTTAGTGCTGTTGATCAGATGTGAGGACTGTGCAAAAATGAGCCTCTTTTTTATTAGTTACTGTGGCTGTTATTGAGGCAGCTAAAGCCTAAACTACATTAAAATTGCTACATGATTTTGGTAATGAAATGCAACAAGTTTTCTACTTACTCTGTTGAGAGAAACAACTGATTCCATATTGTAGTATTTGCATTTAATGTAAATGTATTTGAACCACTCTTTCTACCCCTGGACTACACAGAGAAATGCTGTTTGAAAACCCAATAGGCAGAAAAACGCCAGAGAAATATTACAGGGAAAGCAGTTTGCACTGTAAATATTATATTATCATGCCAAAAGATAATTAAACTGAAATTATCAACTCCTTAACATAACAAAAAGAGCATTGAGTATTCTATGGAGCAAAGAGGTATTTTTGGCATCTGGCTACAGCTTCTCTACAGACCTACTATATAAAATAAGTACCAGGTCAGGAGTGCTTGCCAAAAAACATTGTGTTAGAATAATGTTGGAAATTCATTGTTGTTGCTATTGTTGTTAATAATATTATCAGCATTATAATTTTTAAAGGTTTATTTGTAATATATCAGAGACAAAATCAGGAAGAATTAGTTGTACAATAGAGCTGGCTCCCTAAGGCTTGATTGTTACCATGCATTTATATTTTTAGACTGAGAAATCTTTACTGTCAACATTTGTAGGGGAATTGGAATTGTCTTATAAAAATGGAAATGTTTCTAAAGAAATAATGTGAGCTACTTATGTTGAGCACCCATGGGAAGATTGTCCCATTCTTCTTTCTGTCCTCTCTCTTTGATTTCTTATTTTTCCCTTTTAAAATAGGTGACCAAATAATATGGTGTCCATGAGCAGAATATCAAAATTACTGGAAATAAGAGACTCCTTTCTCTTCATTAAGTATTGCAATTAATCTTAACAGAAGAACGCAGTGAATCATACATTAAATGGCTCAGTAGGCTGGATAAAAACTGGGCAGCAAGTAGAAAGAAGAATAACAACATAGGCAATGAGACTGGCACAAATAAAGAGCAGAAGAATTTAAACAGGAGTTACCACTTTGATTTTTTATTATATAAAAATATAATATAACAAGAAACTTTCAACTTTGTTCCAGAAATGAACTGGATACTGTCTTCATTTTGGGCCAGCTGATCCAAATGCAAACCAATCTTTTTGAAAAACTAAATACATAAAAGAGTATTTCATTCACAACTGAAATCTATACCAAGGTTTAGATGTTCTCACTTTAATGGAAAAATGATTGCAAAAAGATACTGTGAAGCGCTATTTGACACTGAGGTCATGCTACTCACATACATTACACACAAGAAAGAACTCTTTATGCTTACTTACTAGAAAAGAGTTGTAGTTACTGCTTGAACTGAGTAAGGTATTGTTTTAAAAATGAACTTTCGCCTATCAAAATGGTTTCATTAAGGCCAAAGTGACATAGTACAACATGGCTGTAATTCAAATTTGTTGCCACTGAGGCAATAAAAAGCAAGCAGGGTTATTTTCCTTGCCTTTTTTTCTTGCCTTTTTTTTTTTTTTTTTTTTTTGGCGTGCTAAGCAGATTTACTCTTTAACAGTGAAGCTTCAGTGGATGATTATGACATCAAAGTGTGACAGACAGTGATTATGTACTGCAGGGGGAAAAGACGGATAAATACAGACATTTAATTCCCTTAGCTTAAGGAGACATTATTCCTGGCTAGTAGGAAAAAATAAGCATTCCATCTCTATTTCCTTTAGGCAAAATCAGGTATGGATTCAACCAGCTTGCCTTGTCTAAAAGTTTTACCTTTAAAAATCTTAATTGTAAGTTCGTTTCCTTTCTTTAAGCATAATTTCAATAAGTATTTTCCTTTTTTTTTCTTTACTTGAAGGCTTACAACAGGCAGCTTGTTGTTCTCCATTCCAAAGAGCTCATCCATAATTGTGCCTAGGCATGACCTTCCCCGCCACTGCAGAAAAGGCATAAGACAATTAAATCAATTTTTAAAGGAACATACTGGATATAGTGTCCAAGGAATATAAGTAATTTAACAATTATTTAAGAACTTCAGGCTTCCTCTGAAATTGGGAATTACTTTTTTCTATGTAATTCTCAAAATAAAAGAGAATACACAAAACTTGAGGCAAGAAACACAAGATTTGACAGAGCTACCACTGAAGTTCCAGGAAAGACTTTTTGTTAGATTACAATATTGATTACATATAACAACTCCGTCATTCTGATGCTTAACCTATATTAACAAAATGTTTGGGTTTGATCTTGAGTTGCACAAAATAAGCAGAAAAACAAATTGCTGTTAGCCCTTAAAAGGAGACACAGACAATACCACAGATTAAATTCAGATCACTTTTTGTCTTTAGTTCAGAAAATTTTATTCCATTAAAGTTAGGAAAGGAGAAAGATGGATGCAGTGAAAGGGTTATGGATTTAGTTACTGAGAGGGGTGGGAAAGACATCAGAATAATCCTCTTGATCTAGAGCCAGTATATATCAATTAAGTGCTAGACTTCAAGCATATGCTCTTTCATAAAGAACTTTTTAAGGGATGAAAAGCAAAAGAGTAAATCCAGTAGATTATTTGCTTTTTAGTGTTGCTATTTCTTTAAAATCCTGCACTTTAAAAAAGATTATCCCTTGTTTTTATAACACATAGTGAAAGAAATACAACGGCTGATGAGGTCCTTTTTTTTTTGACCCTGCTACTGAATGCATTTGTATGAAGAGAAAAGGGTTCATAAACAACTTTTTTTTATGAGGAACAGATGAGTAGATGACATGAGGAAAGGAAAAAAGGGGTATAATTAAGAGTTAAAGCTGAAATTGCTGAAACTGTCTCTTGTGTGCTGAGATTTGCATTGTTTTGTTAGAAAGCAAAAAGAAAGGGGAAGTTTCCAGTAATATGTTGATGTCGAGAGGCTGGGAGAAAATCCTGCCTCCACAGAAATCAATGGCATACAGCTATCGATTGCCATGAAACCTAGCTTTCATCTAAGATTTTGCCAGCTAGCAATGATGTGTCCAGCTCAAACACTTGACATGAAATCATTCTTCAAGATATATTCTGATTTTAGTTTAAAACTCCTTGTTGATGAGAGCCTTCTCATCTGTTTCTAGAAAACAACTATATTAAGCTTTTAACTTATCATCCTGCAAAAGTTTTCTGTTCATGCAGTTCTTGTAGGTTTGCAATTTTTCTTATCCTTTTCTTTCTCTTCAACCTTTTCTTATTTCCCCTCCTGGCTGAAATCTTGAGGTCTGGTCCTGCAGTGACATGAATAAGAAAAAACCCCACAACATTCCAAATGAACTGCAATGTTTTATTTCAAAATGTAATGTTTTATTATATGACACAGTGTATCCTGAAACTAGACTGTCATTCCATGCAGCAGGACATCCTTTGACCACTGACCACTGGATTTTTTCTAGCAGTTTTATGAACATCTGTGTTATATACTTTGCAGTGGTTCAGAGTGAGAATGCAGTTGGGTGAGTTAGCAGTCCTGCAGAATCATTATAGTCTGACCTAACACTCCTTGAGAAACACATTTCAACACTGCTGCAAAACACACCAAACCAGGGTTTTTTTAAACGAAGAGCATAGAAACAGCTAATACATAGTCTGCTTTTATAGCTCACCTAGAACAGAGAGCCTCCAAGGGCCCAATTCAGAAGCACACTCTAAAGTCCTGCATTGCCTGTGATCTTTATTGGGATGATTGCATGAATTTCCTACACAAATCACACCATCATGTGGGAATCCGAATTAAGAAATTGGATCCCTATATTTAGATGCCTGGAAGGCATTTATAGAAAAGTGTCATAATGTGGATCTGATATCTTCCCAAATACACTTTTGCCATCATGATATATTTAGGAAAGATTTTCTTTAGCTAATGGTTTTAGACTTGTAAACATGTCAGTATCTTCTTCTAAAAGATCAGGACAGGAATAATAAATCCAAAAGCATTCAAGTGATAAGAGAGGAAATGCTATGAGTTATTGCAATGAGCGCTGAATGCTTTATATAAAGGATATGCATGTTTTAGGAAGACACTTCAAAAAGATTAGAGCATATAACTGATTCATTTTAATGTAGGTCTTTATATTAAAAAATAAGGTTTTCAGAGGAAAGTAAGCACTGTTGCTTGTGTAATGTATTAAACCCATAACATTTTTCATTCTTGCTTTGCTACCCCTTTTATTTTTTTTTATAGTCCACCTTCTAAAAATGTTAAATCTGGCAGACCTCATGGAATTTTGATTTTAAGAACACAAAACAGGAAGCTATTTTTGAATGCTCCCTCTTGATCCATCTTTGTGCTGGCAGCACAATGCCTGTAAAATCCACCTGCTGGAAGTCGGGTGGTTTATGCAAAGGGATGTCATGGTAATTTGGAAACTGCTGAATACAGAGCGAAGCCTTTTCCTGCCCCCCAAACCTGCCACACCAGTTTTTCTAGCTCATTACATGCCAAAACTTTTGATTGATGTGCTCACTTCAGTCATGGGTAATTTTAACTCCTATATTAAGTAGCTGCTGCTTCCACTCCATTATATTACCTCGTATGGGGCAAATCAGAGCTCAAGCTTGGCCTGTATTGGCTTGACCTAAAAGGCAAAGTAAGCCTTTGTTCAGTTTTGTGTAGGCAGCAAGCCAATATTTCAAAACAACTTAGACAATCACTCTGCCTTTTCTTAATTGTCAAGCTCCCTTGAAGATGGAGCTTTTAAGGACTACTACATAGCATTTTTTCAGGAGTCCTGAAGAGATAAGAAAGTTAGTAGAGGCTTTCTAGACACAATTTTTTTCATTAAATTTAAGCAGAATATCAAGTGCACTACAGAATAATTTGTGACTGCCTTGCACTGTTGTCAGTGGGGTGGAATTCCTATTTTGCACAGCCTTGTTGCACAATTCCCTGGATAGGTTCAGGACTGAAAAGAAGCTGAACAGAAACATCGGGTGTTTTCTCAGAAAAAAGCCTCCGCCTACAGTCCTATAGAAGTCAGACTACATGGAAAGAGGGAAATGACTACCTAAAATAAGATTAATCTATCCCATGGCTATTTAAAATTAACCTTATTGAAACTGGCTGCTTAGGTTCCCTATCTTGCAAAGAGAAAAATATCCTTCAAGTTCATCTCATCATTAAATTAGTGTATAAAATGGGAGACATTTAAATGGTTGTGAAGGGCTGTGAGCTGCTATATGTAATGTTTCTTAAATCTGATCTTCACCCTCAGGTTTAGAGCTATATATCATCCAGTCACCTAAAGATTTCAGAATGATACAGGATATAAGATTTTAGACTGCAAGCAGATTCTCCTTTGTTTAATTCTGTTTCAGATACCACTACTGGGAGGACAGTGGTTAGTGTGAGATGTGGCTTGGCTTTAACAATAGGATAACTGAGAGGAAACAGTCCCCCTAAATAGTTTTTGGACTTCAATTTCTCTGTTAGGTATGCAATTTAAAGATCCATGTAAAGCTATTTGGTGGAACATTAAACATTCAAGCTCCTACCACTGCTTCACTGATTAAGTTCAAATGCACAATTCAAATATAACCCTGTAGATATTGTTGCTTGCTGACAAAGCACATTTATTCAACTGGGCTGGTTATAAGTAATAAAGACACAAATTATAAATGTGCATAGTCATTACAGGACCCATTTTATGCTTATTTGTACAGCACAGGCCTAGACACATAGCACCTTCAAAATTATCTTTTGGATGGATTACTTAGGCATTGTACAAACACCTAAGATTAGAACCACAGTATAGTACAACAGAAGGAGTAGGATTCATTTAACAATACAGACAAAAACTTCACAAATATTGGTATATGGATCCTTGAGCTAATTATGAAGATATATTCATCTTTGAGCTAACTTTTAAGCCTCAGAAATAAACATGTTCTTTCTGAGACTAGTGAATCTCATTCTAAAATAGTCAACTAATACACACAAAGATAAGTACTTTCTACAATGACTGATTGTCTCTATTTGGAAGAAAGGAAGACCACTGTGTACAGCTTGGAATATTTTTCCATACTGCTGATGCCCAGAGTTAGATATGATGAATCCCTTCCAAAGATCCTTAAAAACCTAGTGCTGGAACTCGTAACCCCTAAGTGTTTAGGCTTTTGACTTCAGTGTCATAGAAAACTGGAATCTGCCTGCTGAAGTTACTTCCCAGGGTTCATTCTACTCCTTTCCTGAAGTTTATTGTCTTTGCAGTGGGGCGGTTGACCTAAACTGTTATATTAAACTGGCTTTGATTTCAGTTTACAGAACTGCACATAATAATTTAAAAGAGGTCACAGAGGTTCTCCTTGGAGAAAAGGGACAATTAAGAAGTAATTAAAGGACTTCTTTTTGTCTTGTTATATGTTTGAAGAACTGTGGAATTCACCATCTTCGGAACCTGCAGAGGTCACAGACTGTAACATATTAAAACACAGAGCACACTTTACACGGTTGCCTACTGCTCACTAAACATGAGGGCTGACAAAGGCTTTAAGACCATATGTGCTTCTATATTTTAGTACAAAACAAGAAGAATACCTTCAGACAGGATTTAAATAAATCCTCAAGGAACACATTCCCTTCTTTTTTATTTTTCAGGGTTCCATGACATAGTCTCAAGTTTTACCAAGATAACAACAATTTTTAAGAACTTAAATTACATCCCATTTACTTTTGCAGCTATGACATGAAAATAATAAGTAAGAGAAACATCTTCAGTGTGCTGTATGCCCCTTCTGACTCTGTTGGAGTCCAGGTCATTCCTTTAGTTGCCCTGGATGGTCACAGACCTTGGCAGAGAGGCCTGGGACCCAAGAAAGAGAGTTTGAATCCTGGACAGGGGGGTCTGTCCAGGGGGGGGTTGCCTGGCACAGAGCCCAGGAAGACACGGGCTTTGATTTTAGTCCATGGAAAAATCTTCTAACATTGAGAAGAATTACAAGTCACAAAGGTGTGAAAACAGTAGTGCAGCTAATCACAGGGTGGAGAATTTTGTAGTTTTAGGATTCTTAGCATTGAGGTAAATGGGGGACAAGATGGAGGATTTAGGGTGTTGCCCTAAGTTCTTCTCCTTCTTCCTTGTCCTCCATCTTCTGATGTGATGTGGGCACAAAGTAGTTGAGAGAAGATTGGGTCAAAGTAGAAATGACCTTTTTAGTATAGATAATAGGCATTGGCACAGAATTGTAAATAATAGACACGTAATTATCTGTATAAAAAGGTAGCGACCTCCCATCATGGGGGGAGTCACCCTGTGTCCGAGCTGCTGCGAACATCTCGGCTGGGCACAGAGAAATTTGTAAGATAAGAAATAATAAACACGCGAGAAACCAAGAAACACCAAGACCTTGAGACTCCTCTTCATTCTTGCGCCGGGCTAAAAGACTTCAGAGGGACAGAGAGCAGAAAAAGAACCACCCGAACCACCAACCTGAAATCTCGGGTAAGGAAGGAAACCTAAAAATCCAAGATGACTCTTTTTAAAATTTTCAACCCTTGTGTTGACATGGACCATTTCTACCTGGCATGATTTTTTCACCCATGTCAAATAGGTGACCATTTAATGGTAGACTACAATAATTGGATACCCAAAAGAAAAAAAAGATGAATGTGTTGTTTTTATTTTAGAATTCTGGAATTTCATTAAAATCAGATTTTTTAAAAATATTTATGTATATAAGCTATAAAATTTTAATATGATGTGCAGAACGAAACACAGAAAAATCTAGAAAATGCATAAGGAAACTTTAAAAGGCCTTACACTGACTTTTAACTCCGGGAAAGTCATAGAGTAGAAATAGCCATTGTTTTCATACAAGAAGTTAAATTTGAAGACTGTGCTAATTTTCCTTTGACTTAGAGATGTTGAAGCAGTTCTTGAAACACCACTACTGGTAACACAGTAGCAAGAGATATTATTTTAAACTCTTTTATTTAAAAGGTTTTTCTTTTTTTTTTTTTTTTTTTTTTCCCAAGAGCTTTAAATTCTCAAATCATCAATGTGCCCCTTGAGGAATTTTTTTGTCTCCTTCTTCCACATCTTAACTTTTACACGTTCCATTTTGTTGCCTGATTAAATCACTCTGCAAATCCTATTTAAAGTGCTTTTCTTCATAGAGATTCAAAGCTTGATGTAAATGCATGATACCTGTAAAAAGAGAAAGAAGCTACTACATTTATGCATACAGTCTGTAGGAGTTCATCTGAACTTCAGATATGGTCTGTGATTTTTGACAGGTATGTATATGGCCTTCTCTGCTCTTTAGCTCCAAAGTGTCATAATATTTCTTTTTTTGGAAAATGGTGTATATTTGGCTTAACAAATTCCTTTTATTTCACTATTGCACAGGGGTTTTTATATGTGGACAGCTATGGTGATACTCTTATTCTGGGTTTAAATCAGGTTTGGTTCAATTTAATACACAGGCACATCTATACTAGAGATACTACCATTATAGAAATACCAATAGTAAATCAGAAAAGTGCTCCTAATGGAGTCATTATAAAACTGAACCTTTGTATCAATGTAATAAATTCATTGTCTTGAAGAAAATCAAGCTAAAGAATTTATTTTTTTTTAATAGTAAAAGAGAATCTGTACTAGGGGGTTATATTAGCCCACATGTGTGAGTTTAAGTTCACTTTCCTCAGCTTGGAAAACAGTCTTTAAGGCAGACATAATCTAAGTTAATTGGAAACCATCTTGGATGAAATGGTTTGAATTAAACTTCAATAAACAAGTGTGGCATTGTAGTGGATTAAAAAGTGGTTTAAATTTTGTGTATATGTGATGAAAATGTCTTGTTTATACATGAAACTTTTGCACAACCTGCTGTATCCTTACTAATTCTTCCAGTTCTATCTTGAAATGTATTTTATTCAAGCTCAGATATCAGCTTTCCTTCAAGTATAGCCTTCACATATAAGCAAATGTGTGTCAAGCAATTTAGAAATATGCCTGAAAGAAATATGATTTTCCCTCCTGAATCAATCAATCCTCTCTTCTTCCTATACTACCTATACAATTCTTATAAATGATACCTTCACAATTCTACTGGGAGGTTAAGTAAGTGAAATGTTAATGCAGTTCTCGTATGAGAGAAAATACATGTAGATTCCCAGTGCTCTGTAATCATAATGCCTCAAGATCATATTCATATCCTTGAAATGCTGGCTGTGTATTACAGAGTATATTTCTTTTAAAAGATTAAAAACAAACAAAAAGGAAAGAAGCAGGTAGAATCAAGGCAGTTGTGTGAGAACCAATGTAATTAATTCACTACAATTGGAACCTTGCAAAGGGTTTACAAACAAAGGGGTGGGATTGCAATTAACATGTTCTCTTGTCCCTGAGCAAGCCTCCCCTTTGATCTTTTCAGATGACAGAAGATGTGTCTTAGGAATTAGAATGTAAAGCAGGCATCAGCCATGATTGATGGAGGGGTATCAGGGCTGAGTGAGGGGAAATTCTTCAGGCAAGCAGGCATGTGCCACTGTATTTATTGCACTGCCCCTCCTCCCAGCTCTTTCCTGAAAGGAACCTTTTCACCTAGGTTTAGCTTGTCATTAGCAAGGGCACTACAGAGGGGTGTTTTTGTTTTTTAGTTATGGTCTCTAGAAGCTGTGTTCTGTCAGGTGCTCCTTTCTTTTGACCTACTTAAGATTACAGTTTTGCCTTTAGTAAGAGCACAGTGCCCTTTTCACAGGTTGATAGTCATGGATAAAGATACACCCTGGGGATAAAAAAAGAAATAATGTGCATATAAAATATAGAGTATTTAGGTTCCTACCTCTAACCTGAAACAATCCAGAGCAGAAATATTTTGTTTAGTTATATAAATAAAATACCTCAATTACTGGAAATTTTTAGCTAGGCTTTGCATAGGCTCATTTAGCCCATTTTTTGTTTATTAAGATTAGTACTAATCCATAGAGTACTTAATAAATAAAATAATTATTGCTAAGAAACTCAGTCAAAAGAAACGTCTTCAGCAACCAGTTTTCTCAGTCCTCGAGCATATGAAATGATACAACTCAAGTCTTTAGAACCATTGCAGGTGCTTGCATCAGCTGCACCTCTGGGCCATTACCTAGTCTTTTATATTTCCCTGAAATAAATCTGCTAATAATTAAAATTATGTTTAAAAGGTAATAAAGGTAATACGTTCATGACAGTAGCTGTCACTTTGCAACTGACCACTTGACAGTCATTTGCCTTCCAAAGTTATAGTCAGATTAATGACATTGTACCACAAAGGCCTCATGACCGGAAGAAAAAGAGGCCTTTTAGTGTAAGTTCATGTGTGATTCTTCTGCTAGGCAGCCTATGCATGAAGCTGTCAGATGCAGAAAGACCCAGTCCAATGGAAGGGAACATGGAATATGAGAATTCTGGAAGTAAGATGAAATATCTGTTTTGCATACCAAATTCTTATTTTAGAATTTTGTGTCATAAGAAACTTGCTTATTGATATTTGTGTAGGCTAGTTTAGTCATTCCTACAATAGATGAGTCAACAGAAAACATAAGCAAATTATTAATTTTTGTTATATCTGTAACTTGATTCTTATTCAAATAATCTTATGCTTTATTACATATTATACTTTATAGAATATTATAAAAACATGGTCTTTCCTTAAATAATTTAAGTGATTTGTCATTTGTGATGTAAGAGAAGAATGAAGGTAATTTTTTAGTTTGCGAGAGGAAGGAAAAACAATTCAGTTTTCCACAAAGTTGTCTAAGCACTTTCTGTAAAACTTCTGTAAACAAAGAAAAAAATAGCATTTCTTAAGCAACTGTGGCTGAACAGGAAATGTAGCAATAAGTAGGAATCTATCAAACCAGTTAGAGCTTTTAAGTGTGGCACGTGCCTGCACTGCAAAGAGAGAATTCCCATGTAAGGAAAGCGACTTTGTGGCATTAGATCTTTCCGGGATTTTGCCTTCACTAACTAGTTTTTTATTAAACTCTACAAAACTTCAAGGAGGTATCTCTCCG
This sequence comes from Trochalopteron elliotii, assembly GCA_024734555.1. Lineage (NCBI taxonomy): Eukaryota > Metazoa > Chordata > Aves > Passeriformes > Leiothrichidae > Trochalopteron > Trochalopteron elliotii. The sequence goes on from JANPWX010000021.1 coordinate 2,488,513, forward strand.
GTGGCATATTACAAGAGCATACAGCAGTCTTTTGTAGACTAAATATAATTAGGGTTAGCTGATTGCTAAGAGATTTAGAGGAAAAGTATTATGAAGAAAAAAAAGGGAAAAAAGTGCCCCTGTATTTTAAAAGCTGAATTAAAAGCTGCATGTGCAAGTATACATAAAAGTTTTAATAAGTAATCACTAAGGATAGCAGATATATACCATACTGGTTAATTAAGCCGTCATGGAAGGAATGCTGCAGTAAGCAGTCATTAGTGGCTCTCAACAGATTCACCTCTCTTTTTCTCTCAATTGATTCTACTAGACTTTTTATTACAGCTGAGAAAAAGCAGGAAAAATAATCTGTCAAACCTATTTCGGGAATGACAGTTGCGTTTGAGTGTAGCATAACTCAGGACTTATTTAATTTGTTAAAAAAAAAAAAAAGAAATGTCTCAATTGGTGAGAAGTCAACAACACAAAAAATCTGACTTTTCTGTAGCCTTGAAGAGTTTATTTGAGGATTTCTCTCTTTCTGGCTATTTAAAGTGGTTAAAAGGCAGAAATATTTCTCATGGAACACTATTGTGGCTGATGTAAATATTTTCTGTTATGGAATAAATACCCATATTCCTCCCCTGGCATGTGTGTTATGTGATCATGGTTTGTAGGTGAATGAGATTATTCCTGAAAATCAGAACAGTACATCTGACTTCATCTGATTCCACATGAGATTTAGATGTCAAAACAAGGTCTTTTTAAAGAAAATGAAGATACAGGGGGTGGGCAGTAGAGTGTACATAAGCTTGACAAGAAGCAAGTACAAGCTTCACTAATATAGAGGAATAAATTTGCTCTTCTGTGAGCATTTTGAACATCTGTGCTCCTAAAGAAGGTCCTGCTCAAGGTTTAATTTTTTAAGGTTGAATGAGGAAGCTGTAAAGCTGCAGATCTTTAGAAAAGAAGAAACTTGTAACACACATTCCTTTGTCTTCCAAACCCAGGCTGCACAGTAGTGTTCTCTTTCATCATGTGAGATGTGAGCAGTGTGATTAAGATTTCAGACCTGAGAAGGATGTATCATACAAGGAGAATTTCAGTATTGAAATAAATTTTTGCAAATGTAATTTGTTCTTAGAGAACAAATGCACATTTTATTGAACACAGAGGAAATTAAAAAACCAACCAACCAACCAAATGAACAAATAAAACAAACAAAAGAGTGTTTCTTTACTCATGTCTTCAAACCACTTTTATCCAGCACGTGGTTTTCCAGTCTGTATGTCATTTTACATTATTGATTTCATGAGCATCTCACTCCTAATGGTGTTTCTGATGATGTTTCTTTCTATCTCCCTTGCCTTCTCTTCTTCTCCCCACCCCTCACCCCACCCCCTTATTTAATTTTACATGTTCTGTTTGTGTCTGTATGGAGGGGCTGGTACTTCCATTTTCCCAGCTGTCCGGACCTGGACCGGTACAGTTCATTTGTCATCCCTGATTTCAAATATCCTTCCAGGAAGAATCTGGAGATAGAGGAGGGTAGTGAAGATCTGGGTCTTCTGACATGCACACATGTGGTAGTAGTGGCAAGACTGAAGTCTCAGTGTAATAGAATATGCCTCTGCTGCCTGGACATAGTTGTATTTTCTAGACTACCAGACTTCTAGATTAATGAAGAAGAAATCTTTGTCTACTGATGTTACAATTCTTTCTTCTCATCTCAATCCCTTTTTGTTTCCAGGAGCAAGTTCTACATAGTTCTTCTTGATTTCAGTGCATTAGTACACAGGTTTTTTTAATTATTTCTTTTGCAGATACAATGCTGCTTATAAAACATTAATAAAAGACCTATATTCAGAAATTAATGAGGCTTAAGGACTGGAGTTTTTGTGTAAATTATTATAAAAGTCTGAATGTTTTTTCCTCAGATGAGTCATTCTCCATTCTATGCCCAGAATGCACAATAGAAAGCATGACTGGGTCAACTCCTGTCAAGCAGTTTGGATTCCACTGCCCTAAATCAGTTGATAAAAAATTTCAGCTTGATAGTTAAGCATCATACCAGGACAGGTGCTGTCAGAGACAGAAATAAATACCATCTGATTCTTTATACTTAGTATTTCAGAGGCAGCCATAGTGTTAACATTTGAGCCTTAGTACATGCAAACCACCCATTGTGAAAAGAAAGGCTTTAGAGAGTTTGGAGAGAACCATTGTATTAGTATCAAGTAGAGACTTTCTTAGCTTTTGTCTTGGGTGGAGGCCATCATTGTCTCAAGAACTGATTATATTTCCTATTGATTTCTTCATGAAAAGGCAGCCAACAACCTCATCTGTTATAGATTCTTGAGCGCCATCTACTGGCACCTTCTCTAATACAAGCAGATAAACACATTTGCATGCATATTTACATATTTACATGTGCACACAGGCAGACACATATCTGTATATACATATACACATGTAAATGGGTCCATAAATCAGTATTGCAATAACCAATTTGCAATATGTATTCACCCATTTAAGGGCTCTCATCTCATTGCTACTGTGCTTAGGAGTTAAGACTAAGTTAAATTAGCAGAATTAATGAAGCTGGTATTCCTTTGAGACTGTATCCCGTATTCCTGACTAATTCCATGCCCCCTCCCATATGCACAGAACTCACAGATCTGAGCAACCAGTCTTCCCAATGTCATCCGAGGCTTTCTGAATTGACCGAGATATAATTGTTCTTTCCTCAGAGGGAACAATAAATTCTGTTCTTTACTCTGTCTCCAGAGTTCACAAAAGTTTTAGAACACACACATCTTTGAGCTACCTTTCCTTCTTCCTTCCTCTCAGAGCTCACTGGAACTGATCACCGAGGACATAAAAATTACCAGGTAGACCAGTATAAAAGCAGAGGCTGTAATCCCATTTCTCGTTTCATTTTAATTGCATTCATTTTCGTGTAGCTCATTTTAATTAATTGGTTGCCCTAATAATCATTAAACATGGATTGACAGTTAAATAAATATACCATTTCTTCTTGAAGGAGATTCAAAGGTTTTTTGGTTTTATTCGGAGCTTGGAGGTGAATCTGCAGGCACTGAGAAATATACTGATGCTATTGGCATTCATATAAAAATGAACAGGTGAAAATGAGCACAGACTTGTTTTCAGGAGTTCAGACATGTCCCTTGTTACTTTGGCATTGCAAGTGGCATTCTCAGAGATTAAGCAAGCACACAGTGTTAAGTTCTGGCAAGCAACCAAGCTCTTTATAAAACAATGCTATGGAAATTTTCTCAGAGCTATATTCACGATTAATCTTTGTCATTTATTTCTCTCCTATGGAAAAATCTTTTCCTGTTTCTACCAGAAAATGACAAATAAATATGAAAAAAAGACATCCACTCTACAGATCAGGCAGGACTATAGAATTACATATCTGTGCTCTGTCCAGATGATGCAGTGTAGCTATATACATTTACCACATATAAATTACAAACTATCAAGCCAACAACCAAGCAACAATCATTTGTGCCTTTTCAATGTAGTCCCTGTCCTACTCCATGTGTTTCATGCTTCTATCAGCAGAGGCCTGAAAAAAAACATTCATAATTTCATCTTTCAGAAGTAAATTTTAGTGATGAGCCCAGAGCTCAGGCAGTTACTAAGTAGCTGATGAAATAACATTCAAAAAGAAAAGAAATCAAAAAAGCCCTTGTCATTTATTATCATTTGCTAAACTGGAAAGCAACAACCTTGGTATAGAATCAAAATCCATTGCAATGTATCAAGATCCAGGCTCAAAATGTTTTCATCCCTGTCTTTTTATTTAAAAAACAAAACAAAACAAACAAACAAACAAACAACTTGCTACATGGAAAGAATAAATTTTGAATTTTGATCTGGAATTTTCAGAAAAAAGAATAAGGAAGCAACCATTTTCAACTAAACTATGATCCTTTTGAAAAATGAGTTTAACCTAACGAATATGTGCAGTTCTAGGAAACTTCTATGTAAAAAATAAACACTAAAAAATACTGGAATTCTCATCTAATTTTAAGTTAACACAAAACAAGGAAATATAATAAACAATGGAAATAAAAACAAAAATGTATCAACTTATGCACATTTTCCTCCTTTCCCTTTCTCTTGCAGGTTTATTTCTATTTTAAACCTCTATCAAATTCTATGAAATCTCTGCTTCTCCTACTTTTGAATTCATTGAGTGCTTTAACTTTTAGCTACTTCTAATATTGTACTTAGGAGTTTTATTTTCCTACAAGACATCTGTCTCATCTTCTGAAATATGTTACATTCCACATTTTCATTTAATTTAAAATTAGATCAAAATAGAGCAGAAATATAAACTGAAACCACCATGTGTTTTCCTGTTAGAAACTTCCTTTTATTTTTTTTTCCTATAGTCCAGGTGCTCTTCTTGCTCTATATAAATAGTCACAAACTATTTTCCCTATAGTCCAGGTGCTCTTCTTGCCCTATATAAATAGTCACAAACTATAAGCAAGCAGTTAGAAAACAGGTACAAGTGGCTCTCTTGTAAAGCTGAATTTGTGTAAGATATATCCACTCCACTAACCCTCCAAAACAGCTAGTATTAAAGATACTAGAGGCCAGTGGAAACACAACTATTGATTTTGATGAGCTTTGGATTAAGATGAAAAGAAACTGAAAGTTTTGATAGGTCATTTCTCATGGGTGGTGGAATAAGATATTCACATGCTGCTGAATCATAAATAAGGAACAATATAGTGATTTATTGTTTAACTCTATCCTGACTTGAAAAGATAAGAGTTTTGTTGGAAATAGGTTTTGGAGCGTAATACATAAAAAATCCCAATAGTACAAAGCCAATTCCATGCATTATGTTTTTGAAAGTATGAAAACTGAGAAGAATTTCTCACTTGGTAAATAAATGCTCATTAGTTTATCTCACAGTGTATTTTAACAATTTACCTTTACTCTATACTTGACTTGAGACAGCAAAGATGATTTCTGCTTGTTATAACAGGAGATAACCAATCTATACAGTTAAATGAATCATATTTTCCATTACAGTTGATTATAGCATCTCATAGTTTTCTTAAACTCACAGTTTTTCAGACTGAAATTTTGTAAGTTTTTTGTCTCTAAATATGATGCTTATCGATACTGTCATTATTCTTATTTCTGGCTATTATTTTATGTGTGAAAATTGTTTATGAAAGATGTTTGACAACATCTTTTTGAAAGATAACCAATATAGAAGAGAGGAAGATAATGTTTTATTTAATGCAAATCTTCCTATTTTTAAGATTTTTTAACAGCTTTAATGCTTCAAATAAGGACAATAAAATTTAATTTTTCTACTGCATTGTATTTATTGCAAGTTAATTTGAATGTTCTCAGAAAAAAACACGGAGTAAAAATCTGAGAACAAATAACATAATATTAGACTGTGTTATTTGAGAAATATTGTCTGAACATGTAACTAAAGACTGAAATAATGAATACACGCAGAGACAAAGTTGAAGCTGTATGTGCTACAAAGCAGACTGACAACTTAGCACAGCTATTTAGGAAACAACACTGTACAAAAATAATGCATCATTTGACCTGCAGTAAAATTAATCCAAGGAAAAAACAAAGAGGAGTGTGCTACAATTTCGGCAAAGATGGTCCAAGCTATTAGTAGAATGTATTTTCCACCTAATAATAAGGTATCATAAAGAATATGTGGTGTAACACTTAATACTGCAACCTGATTAATATTTTTACACCAGTACTATAAAATAGAATAAAAATTTTGAGGATAGTTTGCATTTCTGGTCATACTTAAAACCTTCTCACTAGCATGTTATCAATACATGTCTTTTAAAATATTCCCAAATGATTTTTTTTAACCTTCCTTTCTTTCTTCTTCCTTTTTCTCCTTCTTTTTTTCTCCTCAATTCAATTTTCACTTCGTCTTTGAAGTTTGCTCTCTGCCTTTAATTACCTTTGATGGACTGGTAAGTCTCTTTCCACAGAACAGTTCATAGACTTAGGCTAATATATCATAAATGAGAAATCTTCTGCTTGAAGCACCATTTTAAAGCACCATTTAAAACTGGAAGGACACATCACATTGACATACACTCAATAATAACATTTCACAGCTTTTAACTAAGCCAGTAGGCATGCTTTTTTTCTTTTCCCTGTTTTTTAATTTTTTTTCTCCTCTCAGAGACAGCTGCCTATTCCTGTTCATGTACGGTTTCTGCCAGTACTCTGATGTCTTTATTTAGGGAATTATAAAGAATTGCTTGGAGTCTTCTGCAGTTTGAAAAAACTTGCCATTGAAAGGGAGGAGGATAAAACTTATTCAGAGGACAGATGACAGGTTTTCATCTGGGGATCATACAGAAGGATGCTTCCTTCTATAAAAATAGATCCTGAAATGTTATTTTCTCCTCCTCTCCTACATTTTCAATGACCAATCATTCTTAAAAAGAAAGAATACCCTTAAAACTGTGGAGTCAGCTGAATCCTCCAATTCTCATTCAGCCAAACTGGTATTTTTTTACAATTATTAGTATTTTACACAGTATGGCATGCAGAATTGACTCCTAAAAGAAACAGACTGTTCTCACAGCCACCCCTCCCATCCTTCGAGAAACAATACCAGCCTGAGTCAAATCAGCTTGCACTAATTTTGTTTAATAAAGAGACCATTTGAATTGTATTTGTTGACAGTATCTCTTTTTGTCTGTATCAGAAAACTAACAGAATAGAGGAACATTGTGATCATTATTAAATAAACTGTCATCCTATTTAACTGAATGGAGTGATTTAAATGTCACTATAATGAGCTGTTTGGAGTTTATTTTTTGGATTATAATCTGTTAATTAACAATTAATGTGTGCTTTTAAGACATAGCCCACTGCAGGAGGTATTGGTGAGGCATTTTGCCTCAGCAGGAGTGCTAGGCAGTAGTTAACACAAAATAAGCAACCGGGACAGATCCTCAGCTGGTTAGGATTTAACTTTGTATTTTCTAGAGTACAAAAGAAACTAGACTTTCTTATGGAAATAGGTCACGGAAGTGTCTTTCAGCAGTGGGGAAAGGGTAGGGTTGTAACTTGTGAGGGTACTAGGCAATTGTATTCCCTGGGGACGGGAAAGAAGTGGTAATGCTGAGTTTCATTAGCAATATAGACAAGCGGGGATGAACCATTTAGCTGACCTGCTGCTACCAATTATACCAAGTACTGAAGGATCACTGATCATGTCGTTTGCCAGAACAAGTGTTTCAAACATAAATAAAGAACAAAGCAAGCAACACTTGTACTCACAGGTTGGCATAGGGAGTTATAAAGATTATCACTCTTATTTACTTCCAGGTCTTATGAATGGTTGATGGCCTGGCTGAAGTATTTCTGTCACTGAAACATTCAGCTTCAGCTGAGCTAGCTTGCTATGCAGAAATGTGAAACAAATATGCTGATATTTACTGAGTTAACATAAAATTATTATTTTAGTCTAAGTTATTACTGACCATGGGCTAGTGTGGATGTCTTTGGTCTCTATAACACCAAAAGCTTTTCAATCCTCTACAGATAGAAACTGGAAATTTTAATTTAAAATAGATACACACCCCCAACTCCACTTCCCATACCCATAAAGGATAGTTCTGCAGTTTTAGTAACCTTGTTCAAATTCTAAAAGCCAGATATGATTGAGAAAGCTTTACTGATTTTTTTTTTTTAACTTAGTGATTAAAACCAGTGGCCAAAGGTTCATCAATTAATGTAAGATCTTTGAGATTACACAGCTGGCATTTTTTTATCTCACCCAGTTTGCACTTCAAATGTATTGGTATTACTTGCTTGTCCTGAAGAGTTAGAGGATAGCAAATATGTCCATTTTGTAAATGAAGAGCTACCAGATATTAGAAATAAAATCAAATTACCCCAATTACAAATGTAAGTGTATGTAGAGGGATTGTTTTACATTATAGATAAATATCTTCTTACACTAGTGTGTTCATCAGCTGATTTTTCTTGCCCATTTCTTTTCTTTTTACACTAGTCCTTAGAGAAATATCAAGATCAACTTAGTAAAAAAAAGTAGTATACTTGCCCCACAAAATCTCAGCATGGATTTTCAGCTGTACCTGGCACTTGTAAAAAGATTTCCTCTATGCTGTGCTCAAGTTTCCAGCCACCTGAATGCTTTCCCCACCCTGCCTACCTCTACATGGAGTTATGTGCCAACATGGACACAGAATGGATAATTTGCATTTTTACACTGTATTTTTTTATGCCTCGACTTACATACTAACTTTTTCTTCAGTGAATTTGAGTTTCCTGATATTAAGTCCCTGTCTAAAGTCCTCATCATAGTCTACTTTTTTTTTCTGTTTCCTTGTCTTAAATATATTTTTGAAATACAGTTGTAAGCCAATCCATATAAACAAAATCAAGGTGTGATGAAGAAGTTCATTACAGAGAAACAGAGACCTTGTTAAAAGAAAAAAACAAAATGAACTTATCTGGGCTTAAGGGAAAAAAAAAAGGCAGAAATTGAGTTAGACAAAGCAAGAGGAAAATATCTTTTTGAGGTTATTTGGAGTCACCCTGGTTTTAATTTAAACAGAGCCATTATCTATGCTAGCTGACACAGGACAGCTTGTGTCCATGCTACCAGAATCTCCACCTAATTACTAAGAACTTCAGTAGCTACTGACCTGTCTCCAGGAAGACTGGAGGAGAGAGTGCTAGTTGGCTTCAGCCAAAACTGCTCAGGAGCTGGGACTAATGATGTGAGACCACAAGTGAATGAGTGTTTCTGAGAGGATAACTATGTGTGATTCGAGTTTCTTCTGTGGAGCTTCAGGTACAGCTCTGCACCCTCTCTAACAAGCCCCTCTCTCACCTGTGCTGTTTTGAGGTTGGATTTAGACCACCTCAGGTGCTTTCTGGTTGAGCTCATATGTGTCTTCACAACACTGCATAGGCACCATCCTTAGTATCTTCACTAGTGCCAAACTAGACTGATGGAATATCATATGTATTCTCTAATCCCTCATGTAAAATTTGACTTTTTTCTTGAGAAAGAAAAAAAGCATATTGTATCAGAAATAGCAATTACAATTATTGATTCTGTAAAAAAAGAGTTATTATTATTATATGAAATTATTGGGTTTTTTCTTTTCCTTATCAGAAAATCTACACTGAACACATGATTATTTCCAGCACTTTGCTTATCACAATGCAGTTTTCAGACAAATAAAATAACAATTTATCCTCCATTCACTACAAAGGGTAAACTCAGAGATAACAGTGGCCTGGGGATTTAGAAATTGTGCTAAATTCATATGATAATGAACATCTGTGATGTTTTGATGACTCACTTGCTCAAAAGGATACAATCCTCAGGTTTCACTATTGTCTTTGAAAACTTGCAGGAAGTCCCACACGGAACACTGATGACAGACAACATGGAATGGTTTTAAGCAGACTCCCAGTAAGACAGAGGGCAATGCTAGGCTATATCCCAGTGTGATACAATGGCTGACGTCTAAACATGGAAAATGTCTCAATATTTTAATGCCTTAATGACATCATAAAACATTAATGAAATTATAACTTAATTAATCACCCTGAGTGCTGTTGTAATTTTTTGCCTGTTTGTTTTCTCTATTTGCTGAAGTGGCAAAAATCAAGCCACCTGCTAAGAAACTCTCCTCTGAATGGCTTAATTCCTTTTTTTTGCCTCTCCTCCCACTCCTCCCTTGACAGAAAAGACTTTTTTCAAGTGTGTTCTGAGAATTTCAAAGTATGCTTTCCTAATCAACTGTGTTAAGACACTCAGCCAATTACACTGAACAATTTTCTTTTTAGAATTAGGAATACCTCCTCCTCAAGTTATTTTGTCACTGGGCTTGCACCACTGCAGTTTAATTAGATCAAAGAGAGAAAAACACCAAAGAACAGTTTTGAAAGGGAAGTCACAAAACTTTGCTTTTCAGAGAGTTGTGGAAAATCCAGGAAAGAGTAAGATAATGCAAAAAATCCAAATGCAAGCTACTGCTCAGAGTAGAAAAGGAAAGATATTGAGACATGAAAAGTATGTTGCAGATGAAATCAGAAAAAAACTGTTGTTTGAAGCATTTTATCTGCCAAAAATGTCTACATCCTTGGCAGGAAGGGAAAACTACCAAAGGAAACACATGATGCAGCCAGACTACAGAAGCCTGTACTCACAGCAGTGTGAATTTAAGCTGCCCATGTGGGAAACAGGTACTTGAACAGCAGCATAAATGCACCAGTGCTTTGTTTAACCATCTTCTTCTTCTGTGTAGGACTATACAACTATTAATCTTACTGAACAATCTGCAGCAGGATTTTCTGCATTAAAGGGTGTTTTTTGTTTTGTTTTTTTTTTGTTGTTGTTGTTGTTTGTTTTGGTTTGGTTTTTGGTTTTTTTGTTTTTGTTTTTGTTTTAGTTTTAATACGATTAACTGTCTCTCTTAAACCTTATAAGTAGGAAAAAACAAAACAAAACAAACATTCCTGAGAGGAATGTCTTTTTTCCCCTCTTCAACTGTTTTACCTAGATGATCACTTGCAAGCATCTTTGCAGTAACTCACAGATTAACAAACTTATTATAAAGTTAGAATATGTGGAAACACTCTATTGAACAGATGAGATGCTTGATTTTTGTAAACCTAAGGATAATTTACCTCATGACCTTCATAAAGTGATATTTGGATCACAGTGGAAAAGAAGATTCAGAGACACTGCATTTTTTGCACACATTTTTCATGATTTTATCATGCATTTAAATTTTTATTTTGTGCCTGGTTATCCTGTTCTTACAAGAGTCTGTTGTTTCTGAAAACTTAATCAAAAATAAATGAATGTATGGATTTATAACAAGAGTACTTGGGATTTTTATAGTTAACAATTTTATTGCAGAGATCCTTACATTTAGCCTTCAGGGTTTATGTTTTCTGTGATACCAAAGATCAGGAAGAAACCTAACTACAAATGCAGATTTTTCTGTGCTCTTAGATCTTTTTTCTGTTGTCTTTGAACTGGTCACAATAGGAGAGAGTCTATCAACTCGTCTTTAGTCTATCCCAACAATTACTTTTTCCCTAAGAATACTTTCAAATCTGTTTTAACTTTCAGATGGTTTGGCCAAGCTATAAGACTCGTGTTCTGTCATTTAGTTCTCTTAAATCCTGGGTAGTTCAAATTGTTCCAAGTTTTGTTGAAGGGATTATTCTTTTAATTGTGATTATAAAATAGATATTTCATGATCTGTGTTCACTGTACAATCACAGAAAATATTTAATCCTAAATAAGATGTTGAATAATAATTAAAACTCCTGAAGACCTGATTAAGAGTGTTCAGGGATTAGAAATGAGAATTAAAGGTGGTTATTGGGTCCAGGGGCAAATTCAAGGACTTTAGACATCTTTACAAGTAAAAAGCCCCAGAATAACCCCACACATACCAAAAACCACAAAAACCCAAATGAAACATTTTTTTCTAAGTGATTAAGGAATTTACTGGACTAAGGATTTCCTCTGGGAAGCTGTCTAAATAAGCCGCATAAAAACAATAGCATGCACTTTCTGATCTCCACAGAGATGTCATTGTGTGTCACGGGAGACCTAAACTCTGATTGGCTTCAGAGGGTCTTAAATGGCTGAACTGTTAAAGAGAAGTGTGAATGCGGGCAGGGAGAAGTGGAGTAAGAGAAAACTTTGAGGAGAAAATCAGAAAGTAAAGACTGGATTTTCTTTCCCACCACAAATGTGACCTGTTTATAGAGTGAGCAAGTACCCAATCTTTTTTTCTGTTTTTCCCCAAAAAGTCACATTACAAAACGTGCTTTAAGAATACCTCCTTCATATGAATAAAACATATTGGATAATATCACAAATATGTTTGCAATGAGTGAAAGTGGAATATTTTGTCCTGATAACCACAGACTAAAAATTAATCGTCTTAAACATGGTAAGAACTTCTTGTTTTGGCTAAGCAATAATATATGCATATTTATATTTAAAAAATAGTACATAAGTGCATATTCATTTGCATGTATGTACATATATATATTTGACTTTTTCCTGCAGTTTTTTGCAATTCTTCATCACAGTATTAAGCCTTAGGATAATCGCATTATCCTTCATTTGCAGTAAATTACTGGAAGATGTCACTGAAAGTGCAGAAGAAATTGCAAATGTGTGAATCTTGAGAAATGTCTTCCAAAAATATCAGCACCATCTATGTTTTTAAAATAAAGTTTTATAAAAAGATTCTCTTCTGGTACCAGCTAATGTAGCTTCAGAGATGCTAAGATCATTTCTACCAGACAAGGCTAGTTAAAATGCCTCAGCTCACTCCTTCTAATTACACATGTGGTAACACCCATAAAAATGCTCATTTCCTAACAAAATCACAGGATATTCTGAGCTGGAAGGGACCCATAAGGATCATCGAGTCCAGCTCTTTAGTGAATGACTATGGAGATCAAACCCACAACATGGGGGTTATTATCGTCATGCTCCAACCAACTGAACTAATCTCAGGGTCAGAAACAGGGCAAGAAGTGGTTCCTCTAAAAAAAGCAATCCTCTGACATCTCTGAGACAGTCGGGCTTCTAGCTGGAAAATGTGGCAGACAAAGTCTCTCTGTGGTTTCCTGTGTATAAATTTACCTGGGAGTCACAGCAAATAGGATTTGACTGCTTTGAAATTGTACCCTGCTCTTTCACGTTTTCCACATTTTCGTAGAAGCTATTCTGTATTTCCTCATCAGTGTATGTTAAAAGCCTCCTGGATATCCAGTTGTAACTTTATAATGGTAAATGATGAAAATAACTCAGGAAATCAATTAATTTGCCTCTAGCAAGGCATCAATTTTACATATGAATAAAAAAGTAGTAAGTCATTCTGAGCGCTGCCATTTCTCTAATACCTCCTTTTTTAAAAATTTTTATTCCAGACTGAAAAAAAAATTAACATTTTTTATTAGAAAACAATCAATTTTGATTTGATCAAAAAGCATTTCTCAGCTAGAATTAATATGAATGTGATTTGGGCATATTGTATTTTTCAAACTATGTACTGAAATATGACTTATTTTCAAACAATCAGTTCTAAACGGAAACTTGAAATAGTCCATGTAAAATGCAGAAATGGACTATATTTCAATTTGTAATAAGTTTTGAGTTTTTTAAAGTGTCACCAGAAGATATTTCTTCCATTTTGACAATAGGAGGCTTGTTCATTCTTTTAAAAAACCCTCACAAATGCAACATGGTTATAAGAAGCATATTTCAAAAAAAAAAATTAATTACAGTACAACTTTGATTAAACTGTACAACTGGTTGTGATTTAACTGTATGAAGTATGGATCAATCTTTTAAAGTCATAAGAGCTTAATCTCTGTCTTGAGCATCTCTGATAAGGTACTTTATGTAGTCATGTGGCTAGCACTGATTGATAATTGCCTTTGCACATAATTTTGGAAAGGAAGTAACCTGTCAGGAAACAAGAAATTACGATTTTTTTCAGTGATCTCCCAATATGACATTGTAGATTCTTGACAGAGGGAAGAGTTGCAGTACATATAGTCATTGCCCAAGTACCTACACCCAAAGCACAAAGAGAACACCTCTTTGCTTTTTGCAGCCAACTGTGAAAAGAACACAGTAAAGCACTGTAAAGCAGAATGGTGACAGACCAGAGGATACCAGAGGTTACTAAGAATGACTAATTATGCCTCATACATTCAAAGTGGGAATGACATCATCATTGTGAGTGACAGCAGACACTAAAATTCCCTGGGGAAAGACACAGTCTTAAGTGATGTCCCACAGACGGATTCAGAGGTAATATGGGCCCCATGGTTTGAAATTAAAATTCAGGAGAATTTTATAATTCTAACTGAAAAGCTGAAGTTGCCTGATACTGAAAAAAGGGTATACTGGAAATTGTGGAAGCATCTTTAGGCAGCACTCCAGGCCTGTATCTTCTCTAAACCTGTAACTTTTTATGAATGATTCATTATTTGTCTTTATTAAATCTAGTGTTACTATTATTACATCTAGTGTTCTAAAATACTAACCTCGTAACTATTTGCCCCTCTGAACTTCACCAGCTCATGCAATTTTATCTTGCCTTCTTCTACATACTGAGAACCAGGCGTTTATCACAAAGCATTTAAAACCATTCATGACATTTTTATAAAGCAATTATCACAGAGTTATTATTTTTGTAAATGTATTATTGTACTTTTCCTGATAACTTAATTCTGGCTGCATACATGTGCCCTTCTTCATCTCCCGTGGAATCAGCTATTATGCATATGCAGTGACAGGTACATGCAGATGGGAAATTACAAGTGTTCTGTAATTTGCTTCTGTCTATTACTTCCTAGTGTGTACATTTTTGAATTTGCAATGTCTCTGAATGAATGAGGAACCTGCGTGTTTTCTGTGAATGTCACTGTGTGTTTTTTTTAATGGGATAAACAATAAAATTATGTTTTGAATATGTCTAATGAAAGTTGCATACCTGATCTCAAGATACATTAAAAAAATAAAGACACTTTGTCTACAGGTGAAATTAATAAATACAGGTGAAAAAACCCTCTGTGTACTAAACTGCAGGTATGTCTGGACCTTCAGCTTGTTTAAAATAAAAATTCAAAAGCTCACAGGCTTTTAATTCAGAACTCCATTTTGTATCAAAATTTATCTGAACTACTTGGGGCTCTGAAGCTTTCTAAAATGTTGTAATAGGGATTTGTATGAAACATCAAATTAGAGGCTTTTTCTGGTTTTTAGCAGATTTTTTTTCCATCATAAAAATAATATATTCAATATAAATTTTATTTCAATATCTTTTAATGAAAAACAGACTTTTAAGTTTGATTTTAGATAAAATCAAAATGTGCAGGTCTAGAGCTTCATCCAAAGCCAAGCAGATCTACATGAGATCTAGTGCAGTCAAAATATTTAAGATAATGAGAAAAAAAGCAAATTTATGTAAGTTTTATAACAGTTTGTTTAAATATTTTATTTTTATTTTAGTATAATATATTCAATTCATATATTATTTCTGAATTCTAAACCAACTTTTTAAAATACATAAAACAGTTACTGGAATCTTCCATTGATAAATTTTCTTGCTACATATTTAATTTTATATTATTTATTGCTTTGTTTATGGGTGGAGAAATTTAAGTTAAGGGATACTTTTTTGTTTTTCAAAATTAACATGACAATTGCAAAAGGATAAACTGCTCCATATGCAGGAATATATCATACCCATAGGGGCACCTTTCTTCAAGTTCAAAGAGAGATTAATGCACTTGTTATGATGTAAATTACACTTCTAGCACTGACACAGAAGAATTGCTATAAAAAATGTACTGTAAATACATATAATTTTGGCACCAGATAATAGTTATGTGTCATTAATTTAAAATGTATATGTACCTCTCTAAAGTCCTCAAACAGGACACAAACATTTTGTCCCTATGTGCCTCTTTTGCTCCCTCACAAAATGATCCACTCTTTCTCAATTACATGGAAACTGAAATGCAACTCGGAATTTCACATCTGTGAATTTAGAATGCTGGAAAAAAAGTGTTAAGCAAAAAATTTAAAAGTTATTTTTTAATCTACTTTTTACTTTGCAATGTATTATTTTTTTAGATATGTAATATTAATTATCTGTGTGAGCACTTTTAATGGGTTTTCATTTTCTACAGAGATAAAACATATTTGATAGTCAAATATTTTTAAAACAGTTCAGAACCAAAACCACAGAGTTCTTTATATTTTATTTGCATCGATGAATTGACAATATATCCTCAGTTGATTTTTTTTCTTCTACTGTAAGCAGAATTAACACTTCAAGCTGGGTAACCTATGAACCAAGGTTTATGAGATCATACAGATTGAAGTTTGATGACAGACAGAATGCAGTCAGCAATCTGAAAGTTATGCTGGAATGCAACTCATATCTAGATTATTTAGAGTGAAATTTTTCATATCTGGTGTTCAGTGTAAAGGAAAATATTGAGACATGAAAACAAAAGAACACCTGAGTCTATTGGAAAGCCCAAAGTAGCAATAAGTGGAAAACTTCAAGGATGGTTAAGAAGCACTACTGAGGTTTGGATAAAGAGTGGGACCTATGAATTCTAAGGAAGATAGTCTCTCAGACCTTCAGGTTGCTGAAAGACACAATGAATTGTTTTTCAGCATAAAGAAAATCCCAGGCATTACAGTCTCAGAAAAGCAGTAGAAGGGAGAAAAAAAGAGCTCTAGCAGGGTGTACTCCACAGAGGTGGAGTATAGGACATCAAAGACAGAAAAATTATTCTTAACATTATTGAATAGTGTTTTGGGACTGGAGGCTTGTGCCTGGGTCATTGACTAAACACTGGCCTGACATTAATCAGCAGAAAAATAAATCTTCCTGGTGTGTGTGGATGGGTCTTTTAGCAGGAGTAGAACATGAGGTTTGTTCTGGAATCCACCACAGCATCCATCATATGTTACTGTTGTTATGGTGCTGCACATGTACAGATTGCACAAGCAGGAGTTTTAGAAATGAGTACCTCTACAACCAGCCATGCCTACCCTCTCGGAGCTGTATTTACAAAACTACTGACCTGAAAAGCAGGTCCCTGACAACCAACACGTTCAGAGGAAATTCAGCTTTGCCAAATTGACTCAGCCTATAAGTGTTACGTTAAATGTAGCACAATACTGAAAAAGAGCCAAAATGGGTCAGGAAATGTCTGTTTTAGATAGTGGCAGTGTAAACAGTTAGGCTGAAAGTAACAGAGAGCTATTGCACTGTGTAAAGTTTTATTAGATTTAATCTCCCATTAAAGCTAGTTCCTTTGCAGTTCAGGAGTAAAGAATTATTTTATAAGCATTGTGGATCAATATAAAATAGAAGCTTATTTTCCACACAGTCTAGTTCTCATGAAAAAAAAAAAAAACAAAAAAAACCACCTTATATCCTAAGGGGAACAAGGAGAAACCCAGGATACTAATTCTAATATTTAAAAGTGCTCAATGGCTTTGCAACTTCAGATGATAACAGGCAGGCTCAAAAATCCCCAGTATTTTTAAATATTGCCATGCTGAACACTGTATCAAGGAGTGCCATGGGAGAACTGGCCCTGTCCTGCCTTGGGGTTGCAATGCATCCAGCGCTCTGAACAGCCATACTGCAACAGTCCCAGGGCCAGGAGAAGGGTAGCCTGATCCTAGTTTTAAAGTTTAAGACACTCATTTACACACAGGAAAGACCAGTCTCTCTTCCCTGAAACTTTCCTTTTTTCTTTCATCTTTTATTTTATGCACTCACATTTCTGAAATCAGGAACCACATCTACACATGGAAGACTGAGCTGAACCCTTGGTGGGCAAGGAGATTCCTTGGATAACTGGGTAGCTTCAACTGGCTGCTGAATACCAGTGTGTACTGCTTTATGTGGAACAGAAGAGAGCTTTCAGTGGTCTGTCATCATTCAAGTGAACAGAATCTCACTCAGTGCCTCATCAGGAGGAAATCCCATTTACTATGATAACTTCACTTAACCTTAATTTTAGTTTTTAATGAAAGACGTGTCTTTTCCCATTGAAAAATATTTCCTTTTTATTTTCTTTAACTCATTTTCCAGACAACTTACCAAATTATCAAGCTGTAACAAAAACCTCTAAAAATTGTGTTCAGGATTTCAGTTATAAACATATAGATACTGTAACTGTGAGTCAGATATGAGATGGGTTCTGAGCTAAACATTTTTCTTGTTTTGAAATAAACTCCTAAGTGTAGTCCAGTCTTTGTCCAGAAAATTTCTGGGCTGAGACAATGACAATTTAATAGAGAAGGCAAAAGCTGAGCACACAAGCAGAGCAAAGTAAGGAATGAATTCACTGATTCTCTTGGGCAGGCAGATGTTCAGCCATTTCCAGGAGCACAGGGCCTTCATCACACCTAACGGTGACTTGGGAAGACAAATGGCATGACCCCAAATACTTCCTCCTTCTTTCCCCCACTTCATGTGAGCATGATGTCCTATGATCTGGAATATTCCACTGGCTAGTTGAGGTCAAAAACATCTCTATATTATCAACTCTGTGTTTAGTACAAATCTAAAACACAACCCTGTACTAGACACTGTGAAGAAAACAAACCCCATTCAGAATCAGGACATATTATTTCAAGCTTGGCATTTTTACTGATTTTGCACTCTGATACAGAATAAAACTAGGATTTCTCCTCACAGTCCTTGTAAGTACTGTTTTCCTCTCTTCCCAAACACTTTCAGCAAAATAATTATTAATTATATTCTGATAAAGATCCCTTTTGTTAAAAGGATAGGATTATAATTACTTACAAAGGGTTACAAACATTTTTTTCTATATGATAGAGCGTATTAGTCAACTGAAAGACTAGGAACAAAAATTCTCTTTTGATTACTTTTTTCACATATCCTCTCAGAGAACAGATTTTGTACTCTTATTGTTCTGTAAGACATATCCTATGCCTGAGTTCATACCTGTTGCAGATTTTCTTCTGACTAAGCCAATATAATAAAGGTACCCAAAGACAATATTTGTGCGTTTAAGATCATAATATCCTTAAAGTTACAGCAGAAAGGAACTTGAATTTAGCAGTACTATCACTTTAATTTTTTAGGATCATATCCCTTTTTATTTTCTTTACTAATTAGCTAAATTAGTAATCTCAAAAGGGTATATTTTCAAACAGTTCTTCAGAAAATGTAGTCCCATGGAGCTCTTTAAAATCCATGGATGTGGTTGAGATATAACCAAGCCTTGGCTGATCCTTGTAGAGGTTGAGCAGGTAGCACTAAGATGCAGAACACAACTGTCCAGGAAAATGGCACCAGAGTGGTAGCTCCCACGGCTGTAGGTTACTGGTCCAAGGAAAGACACTTTATTTTGGGATAAATATTATACAATCCAGACAAAAATTTATTTCTGTCTGACAGCACTGAAAACTGTAATAGCCTTCAGCATTTCATCCTGGGACTGGGTGAATTAGAGGGTAGGACTGCAATGGGACTATGACTGTTTTCTGTTGTCTGTAGGCAACTAAGGTTAAGGTAGCATGGCCACAGTTGTGACAGTTCAAACTGTAGACTTTGAAATTGTTAATCATTCATATGAAAGGACTTTCTTAGTTTCTGTGCTCTGAGATGTTTCTTTTCTAGGTTTCAAGGGTACAGCTAATGACCTTGAAACTGATTTCCAGCTAGCAGAGTCAGTGAAGTCAGTAATTGATCATGATTTATACCAGCTGAGTTTCTGTATACTTATCTAATGTTTGGGTTCTTTTTTTCCCAAGATAAGATTTTTTGATATCACTCAAAGCTATAATGAAATCTGAATTTTAATTTCCTTTACATTTTCTGTTCCAATTCCAGAATTTAATCAGATGGTTAGGTTGTTGTCATTCCCATTACTCTTATGATAATTCTTGCTATTCAGTCTTAAAGAAAACATGCTATGCTCATTTGAGCCTAAACCTTACCTCCCATACTCACTTGTTAGTTGACTTACTGTCATGCATGTCTTCTCTGATCTATAGCCTGAATATGTTTATTGCTGAATTGGATCTTCTGCCAAATTTGACATGCCCTTCTAATGCATATTCCATAAACTACTGAATAAAATGAGCTAGGAAAGATTTTGGGAAATACAGGGAAGAGTTTCTTCATTCTGTTATCTGGACAGCAAGAAATAATTGCTCTGGAGTCTGAGTTTCAAACTTTAGTTCAAAAATATTTTGATACCAATACATTGAAGGTTTGGGCAATTTGATAAGGAGGTATGTTGCTGTCTTGAATTTTGACAGCATTGTGTGTGTTAATGTAACTGATCAATGTGCTTGACATAAGACATTTTTTTCCCTAGAATGCTCACAGATATTTGTCAGAATATATTTCCTCAAAAGAAGTCAAACTGCTAAGTTCATTTTGCCTTCTAACATGAGCCATCCAAACTGCAAGGTAAAAAGCTAAAGCTCTGTGTAGAAACAGCATCAGGAGATACACAACACAGTTCAAGACTCTGGCCATTACTGAACACCACTATGAGTAGTAGCGACTCACAGATTATATTGTTTCAGTGTGAAATTACTGAGACTGAGTACTGTTTCCTGAAGCCCTGCAAATGAAAAATAAAAATCTAACCTTCCTCCTGATATGTCATTTTACGTCTGATTCTCAAATCAAAGTGAAGCAAAAAAATAAAGGAAATGTACAGTGTGTCTAGAGAGTGCAGAGGTTTTATTCTCTTGAAATAGCTTAGGAACTTCAGTAAAAGCTAGCCATGTCACATGGCAAATTTTATCTTCATAAAAGCATATTCCTGGTATAAATTTTGCATTTCCATTAGTTTCATTTTCATGTAGTCATGGCATATACCTGTGGACAGAAATACAGCTCTTCATGCTTTATATCACTCAGTACTTGAGTGACAGTAAATATGAAGCCATTATGGTCACAGTGCTTTGTCTGACCAGGGATAGATAAGTATAGAATACAAATCAGGTTACTGTTTTGTGATTTTCAGTTGAGAGATGCTTGTCTAGCTCAACTGTCTTGCTGGAAGAATTACCTCTTGGCCTTTTTGGCAGACTTAAGCAGTTACAGAGTACACTGAGGTAGAACACACATGGGGAGGAAAGCTCCTGTGATTCAGAAGTGAATAAAGGAACTTACTACCACTGTTCCAGGAGTACTGCAGCCACTAATGGGTAGGGCGATGCCATCACCTTCTTGTGGTAAGTGTTCCATAGCCTGGTTTGGGTTCAGAATGGTTAAAGTGAGACTGTACTCCCACAGAATCCAATACAGTGCATGTAGACACAGACTGAGTCTCTTTTACCTGCTATTGGCTAAAACTGAACTCATACATGACAGCTCAGGAATCCTCTCTTCAGTTCAGTCCATTAAAATATCAATCTGGTCTGGGTTTTTTTGTTTTGTTTAGGCTTTTTTTGTTTGTTTTGGGGTTTTTTTGTTTGTTTTGGTTTTTGTTTGTTTGTTTTTTTAGGAATAAGGCAATTATGTCCAACAGTGAAGTGACTCCTCTCTCTCCAAGCATACACACCTCTTATTTCTTGTGAGCTAGAAACAATTTTGGTGTCTATACACCATGGAAAAGGAAATATTATCTCTCACCTGGCCACTACCTTTAAAAAATCAACTCCTTTTAAATTATCTGATAATTATTTTCTGAATATTTTATCTCAGAATCATGTTCATTTACATGGAACACTTTGGACCATCACCCAGAGCAAAAAGACAGGGTGAAGCACCTTAAAATGGAACTCTTTGTATATATTTAAAGACTTGCATCCTCTAGGTTTAAACTGGCATAAATGTCACATTAGCTTCTAGGGTTTTCTTGAAGAAAAAAAACACAAACTGAATAAAAATAAAATCAATCAAAAAGCAAATAGAATGTTGAAAAGGTGGAGGCTTTGCTTTCACGTGTTATCATCTGAAGCAAAGGATTTGAATAACATAGGCAACATTACTAGATTGCTATGACTAATCATGTATCTATAGCAAATTTCAACCATGTTCAATAAATTAATAGGAGAGAGAGCTACAGGGGATCAGCCTGTGCATCTACTGAGGGCATAAAAGGAATATTTAAGCAAAGGTCTCAGTATTTCTTTGGTGGATACTTAGAAAATAAAAGAAATGGAGAAAATAAGTCTTTTGCCCTTGATTGGCAAAGGATGACCCAGCAATGTGTGCAAGAAAATTCCTGACCCATAGAGAAGCCTTATGGGTAATCCACAGTAGCAGCCCAAATCTCATCTATGTTTGGTTAAACAAATCTCTTCACCAAGATGAGCTGTAGATTGCTGTTGCTCTTTGCTTCAGTATTGCTAAGCAAAATGGGATGTGGTCACTTGCTAAAGCACTGGACAGTGTCCTCAGTGTTCTTTAACATGATTCCTGGCATGAATTTGATGTCCACTGGCTCACTCTCACCAGGAAAAACACAGACATGTCCTCATATATTTTCTTCAGGGAAAGAAATTTCTTCAAATATGTGTGAGTTAAGCTTTGTTGTTTATCTTCCCAGTGAATGAATGGGCACCAATGCACTGCGTTCCCAATGGAAAAAAGGTCTCCCTTGAAGCAAGAGGGGTCCTACCTTATATCTCACTGGGACTGCAATGACAGATGAATGGACAAGAACTGCCCAAGCATTCTTTGTGAATTAAATTAGGTATTATTATGGTATTCATACTTAGCACCACTAAGATATTACTATACTACTTACCACTGAAAAGGTAAATTGAGAAACTAAAATAATGCAGGACCACATTCTCTCTTCAATTTCTGCCTGTAAACACCGGATTGCATAAATAGAAATTCCACAAATATACAGAAGGCAGAATCCACATAATTTTAAAACACCTTTCTACATTCAACATGCATAATTTCTGGCAAAGCTTTTTCTTTTTTGTTAGTTTCCCCTTCCCTTACATTCACTACACTGTAAAATTTATAATCACATCACTGAATCCTAATAATATATTTTGCATTCTTTCCATACTAATCATTGCCTCTTGGTTTCTCAATGATTTAAAGCACATATATATATATACAAATTTCTAATATTATTTTAATTTGTCTATGAGCTTACATTAATTAGAGGTTTTCAGAGAGCTAGACCCTCATTCTTAAACTGAAAACTTGCTTTTGCTCTAGTGCCATGAGACAAGAGGTAGCAGCTAATGTTTATATTATTGATTAATCAGATACTGAAGGGATTAGGTTCTAAGATTGTTTAGTACAGGAAAATCCATACTTATTGCATTAAAACAGATTTTAAGACCTTGTTTATTGGCTATATTCATAGTCAGGCCTCTGGGATTTATTCAATCTAAAATGCCTATATTATATGTGAGCATAAACCAATCTGTTAAGAAGAATATCTAATATTGGTCACACAAAGGCAAGTAATTGTAGTAAATTACAGGTCAGTAATTGAAAACGACCACTTACATAAGCACTTGTAAATTTAGAAAACTGCCAAAACATTAAATATATATAGTTAATAAAGATGATGTTTGGACTAGTACCTGCTTTCGGCTACCATTTTCTTTGTTTAATGGATTTTCTATTATGCATTCATTTTGTTATTTTTATGGATAAAAAATTTCATTGGCTTGGCCATAACTTCTACATGTGTATTCAAAAGAACAATTCTTATGCTCGTTTTATTGCTCTCCAGTGTACAATGTACTGATTAGTACAAGCAAACACTAGTTTCTCTGAAACAGAAAATGTCATAGCTGTTCATATATGTGGAAAGGTTCACATATGTGGAGATCCACATATGTGGGTGTTCTTGTGATTGAGCATTTTCAACACCGCACAAGATAATGACTTTTTAGAGCGGAACACATTAAAAAAAAATTAAGAGCTGCATTAATAAATTGCACTAATAAACTGCATAAAGAAAATGTTTATTTGGTAAATTTAAATCCTTGCCATATTTTGAAACCATCTGTAAAGAAAACTTTTTTTTGGGTTTGTACTAACGTTTTTGCAATTTGATATGCCATTTGGACACTTAAAATAGGATAGTGTGCACATCTTTTTTCAGCTTCCTGAAAAAAAGTCATGATAATTCCAAAGCTCAGAAGTCAAGTATAAAAGTATTGGTTTGAATTCTAAAAAAAATCTTGAATTTTTTACCCAGAAATATTTTAATGTTTTTCTAATTTGAGTTTCAATATCTATTGCAAACACTTGCATGGATATACATAATTCTATTTATCAAGAGTACACTCTTCACTCTGCATTTCTCCTTTGATCAACTGATTTAAGCGAAAAGAAATGTGATACTCTTTCCTGGACTCGTTTCTGTTTCAAGATATGGTATCATTCAATCTTACCTAATAGAATTTCCTATTCTAGTAAGTGATTTCTGGTCCACCTTTTTTTATTGTTTTTCTTCAATCACTGATTGGCTGATTCAGTTCATTGCTGTATGTGGCAGCAATTCTATGGTCCTTATGGCTTTCTATTCTTCATTTCACTTGTGAATAGCAGAATTTTTTTCCTCCAGAATGACAATATTTTGCACATCATAAGCATTTCCACCAGGCCTCTATCTGTGACGTTCTTCCTTCTTCAATCTTATTCTGCTTAAATGGCCTGTTTTTGAATGTATGCAAAATTCCTGCCCAAATACATGCGCTTAGAGTGAAGTTTTGCCATGCTGTAGGTGGTGGTGCTTGCTAAATTAGTCTCACACTGTCCAATGCTTGCTATTCTCATTTATTGCACATTCCCTTCTATTTCCCACCCACAAGGACTTCATAAAATGGATTCAAATAAGTAGGTGATTGTATGCAGGACACGTTTTCTTTCTACAACTGTTCTAGCAATTCTGTTTTCATTTCTATTAATTATTGTCAAGAAGAATCTTGGCACAAAGTCATGGCTCATGGCTTGTCATTATGAGCTCAAAGTCTTTTAGTTCAAATGCACTTTAAAAAAAAAAAAAAGTGCTTTCATCTGATTCCTTACCTCTAATACATAAGCCCCTGTTATGTTGCTGGAGGTGCTGTTGACAGAAAAAGTTATGTTCCTTAAATCAATATAGTTCTGAGGTTTTTTTTAGAAATGCATCTCCTCTGATAGAAACCTTATTCAAAAGCTTTTTTTTTTTTTTAAGCTTGAAATTCATCCTGTCTGATATAAAATGGAATGACAAAAACTTTCCTTATATACCTTAAAAACATCTTTTTGGACAACTAACATTAGTATAAAAATGTTGATTTCAATTAATGCACAAGGTTATTTAAAATATTTTCTTATATAGAAAAGTTGTAAACTATAAATATGTTCAGATATAGAACTGTTACATGTTAATCAGCTGTTTGTGGGGCAGGTAAACAGACTATAGAGGTCTGTCTTTAGAAGAAGGATTTATGACACAAGTATTTTCCTTGTAAAATTAGATGGGGAGGCTATAAAGTACATACAGACTTTATGTATGTACATATTTTTGATCACAGATCAAAAATATGCTACTAATATTGAACTCGGAGAAAGTAAATAAACTTGAAAATTTAAACATTGCACTGTAGCTATCTCATATGATTCAGATAAACTATGAGATTATAAAGATGGAAACTTTGCTGTGGTGTATAGTGCTTATATTGTAAAGATGTCTTTTCTGTATTCTTTGTCTTTTTTGCCATAACGTCTCTTCCAGCATCAGATGATAGCTGCACCGTCTAGATGATATTCAATGTATTTTCTCCTTCCACTATCGTTCTGCTTTATTCTAATAGAAATGTTGTTAAAAGCAATTTAGTTTTTGCTTGGTTTTCCAAGTGCCCCACTATTGGCACTTCAAGTGGTAGTGTAATTTTGTGAATCCTATTTTCAGTTCCACATAATTGTATTTTTGGTAATAAAATAAGCATTTAACACCTAAAAATACAGTGAAAAAATTAAAAGAGAATTTAAAAAAATAAAAGAGAGTGCATAAAATACCCATTTTTAGGAATATTAGAAAATACTTATTGGGTTTTTTTCTTCCTAGTTTCCTGGTCTAGCAGTAATTTAATCTGTAGGACCGTTTGCAAAGTTTAAAGTAAGAAAAAAATCCTTTTCATATTCTAAAATCATCTCAGTCATCTTCTGTCTTTTAAGACAAATTTGAACTTTTGCTATAACAAGTGCTTTAAGTGGTAAGTTTTGATGTTTTACACTTTTTGATGTCTTGCATTTCAGGAACATCATGCATTGCATTGTCCTCTACAAAGGGCAGCTCTCCCTGCTGTGCAGCTGTGTTAACACTGGTCTTGCAGCATGACCAAAGCCCTTGTCTCATACCCTTTCCATCTGACTGGTGCACGAAGATGCACCTTGGAGCTGGATCAAGTCTGCTACAAGGCACCATGACCGCCCTCTGAACAAGTTCAGTCTCCAGATGGAGAGAAGGCAAACATGAAATGAGTCAGCAGAGCTTTTGCACCAGTCCTATCCTTTATTCGCTCACCACAATAGACTTCATGTACTATAGTAATTTACCTCCTTCTGCCTTTTCCGCCCTTTCTTCAACCCCCACCCACAACGGCAAAGAAAACAATCAGGAATGTTCTCTCTCTGAGTCACCCTCAGAGAATCTGGCCATTTCTTCTATTCCTGTCAAGCTGAGCTCAGACTAGCTCTTGGAGAGTGTTACCAAATTCCAACAGTTCTATGAAAAATAACAGGAAGATTTCCAACAACCTTCCTCCACAACAAACAAGTAAAAAAACAAACCTTGTGTTTGTTTCTCCTATGGAAGTATGCAGATTTAGAGGGTAACAAAATGGGCACAGTTTGTCTCCTAACAGATTATGAATGCCATGTGTGACATTGCTTGAAAAGATGGAAAATGTTTATACAAACTGTCAGAGATAGCTAAGCTAATTTATGGTATGTGGCATTCATGTTTTTGAACCAAAAAGTTTGTCATACCCCTACTGTTTGGCTGTAGAATGTTTGTGAAGACAGATCTTGTTGACACATCGCAGCTGCATTTCAACTCATTGTGAAATGCTTTGACTTCAACAAAATCCACACCATGTGCCAAAGAAGAAGAAAAAGCAATCTTACAGTTTCTATCTCTCTTTTAATGTCTTTCACTGAAGATGAACAACCCTGATATTGCAGGTGTTACATATGAGGTAAGCAAAGCAGTAAAGCATCTAGGGGGGGTTTGGTTTTGTTTTGTTTCTTTTGCCTCTTGTTTGCTTGTTGGTTTGGTTTTGGTATTTTTTAGTGGTTTTTTTTTTGTTTTGTTTTGGTTTGGTTTGGTTTTTTTTGAGTTCAGATACCAAAAGAGGCAAACGTTACCTACTAGTCACTCATTAGGAATACGGGATGGAATTCCACCACAGCTAGAGGTTGCCTAGAGAGGCACAGGTAAGGGAACTGGGAAGAATTGGCAGGTAGAAGTGAGGGTGAGGGATATACACAATGGAATAAGTAACTTTGAATCCCTGCACAGCTTTGATTTGTGTCAGGAAATGGCTAAAATGTAATAAAAGTCCAGTATAGATTTGCATGGCTTTCAACAAGATTGGAATGCAATATGCATTTACAATGGTCTTCTAAAGCCTCCCTCAACCGTCAGACTTCCAAGCCAGTGAATCTTCTTCCTTCTTTGTTAGATAAAATGTTCTCCTGTGGACATAAGATAAGTGCTGAAGAGAAGAACTGTAAATGTGTAAGTTGAAAATAGTCCTGTTCAGCTCAAATTGCAAGTGAAGTCTTGACCATATATCAGCCATAAGTGAGATGCTGTTCTGCAATGTTATTGGCTTTCATTATTTTTCAGTTCTCTACATCAGCATTCCTATGAAGACAGTCCGTAACTGGCACCAGATGCTATCTAGTAAATTACTTTTGTCCTGCAGACTCTATATGCTTTTCTTATATGATGCTGTTTCAGTCCGACTTGCTCATTTCTAGATGTTTTCCTACTTTTTTTGCTTCCATGAAACTCATTATTAAGTAAACATTCACTAAAGAGATTCAGAAGTATAATTTCCATTAATTTTAAATTCGTTACATAGAATCTTTTGGAGAACAAGAATATTTTTTCTATTATTTTAAAATGTTGACAACTTGTGTATGGATATTTTTCTTAATGCAATATATTCTCTGCTGATTTGTAATCTAGGTCCATGGGGTTTTTTTCTGATTTCCTTATAAAGCTGACTTATTATCTTAATAAGGTTTAAAGAAACATTATTATGATTATATTCTATGTCAAACAGGTATCTGATGGATATTATAGAGTTGTTTTCATTATGAATTAACTCTTATTATGACTTTCCAGGTTAAATTTTCCAACAACTTGAAGTTTTCACTTGTGGCTAGGAATGTCTATATTCTAAGTGTACAGGTTCTTCCTGTTTAAATTGATTCTTCTATGGTTTATGAGTCTATCCTGATTAAATATCTGGCATCATAAGATTTGCTTATATGAATTGTTCAAAATTTTTTTCTAAGGAATCAGTCAGAGTAACTATTGAAATACATAGATAGTGATGCTTAAGGATCAAGTCTCTTCCAGAATGAAGAACCAATCAGAACATAAAAGCATAGAGGAAGATTCTGATGACATTTACCAGTCTTGAAGTAATTATATTTCTCTTTTATCATTGTATGTCTCCTCACCTACTCTCAGTCTATTCTGGATATTTCTCCTCCAAAAAATTTTCAGATAAGGCCGAACATCCTCCTACTGGAACAGTTCTGTAATATGCCAGCTATCCTTGACTGGACATATGCCTAGCAAATAAACTCTCACTCTCAAATTCCTAGAGATATGAAGAGCTCATCAGATGACTTTTCCAGATGGAACAATAAAAGAAGATGTTTCCCTAAAAAATTCACCGTATTTTGGAACTTTGAAACTTTGAGTTCTTTGCAGTCAGATGGACCTAACAGAACTTACAGGTGAGAAATATACCTAAGGTGGGAAGGCAGTAAGCGTCATAGTCCTTGAATATTTCTGATGAATAAGACAGAAGATAAATGGACCCTGAAGTCCTGCCCTAGTACAAGCAGGGATTGAGGGGCAGAATCTAAACGTGGAAGCAAGGTTACTGTGGTGGGCTGACGTGTCTGGACACCAGGTGCCCACCAAAGTCACTCTATCACTCTTTCCCCACCTGTGCTGGACAGGGGAGAAAAAATACAACTGCTGTTTAGGATGGTTCAGTCTTGCTGAGCAGCCAGACCTGTTACAAGCTGCTGTGGACTTGTTTCTGTTGGTCACTCTCACCTTGTTCAGAGTCACCTCCTTCCACTCTCTATTGAAGAGCTTTATTTGAACCAGTATAGCTAAGGGGAATCAAACATTTTTGCCTACATCTGCATGATCACACATTTTTTCTTAGATGGTGTATAAAATCCTTATTAGATCTAGCCCTCATTTTTTGATGGGATTCTTGTTCATAAGGAATCTTGCTCATATCAATAATGCTGACTATCAGCTGCAATCAGCTTTGAGATTAAAATTTTGGAGTATTATTGTGAACTTTAATTTAAGTATTCATAACATTCAAAAATGGAACTAATGAATGAGTATCTAGCAATTTATGTCTTTTGAAATTGCACTGAGGATGAGTCTCTGAGCCAAAAGAGCATAATTTTATATAGTTCCCAAGTACATCAGACACTGTACAATTTTCTGATGTCTGAAAGTATCTTTTCAGTAATTGCTTTTTTTTCTATATTTGCTTTCTAACTGATATCTTCTAAATTAATTTTCATTTAACCTTAACTAGTCCTTTCTCTAGGCTTATAATGTCAAAATATTTTAATGTATTACTTGAGGTTTTTGCAAGAAAAAATATCATAAATTAGACAAAGAAACAAACATTGAAAAGTTATAAAAAGAACATGTATAAAGAATTAAGAATGTTAATTAAGAAATTAACATTTCTTACAACACATGCTGAAGCAATCCATGGCCTGAGACTTCATTCTCTGGACCTCATAAAAACGTCTTCTGAAAGAATTTAAAAATTTGAAAAGGCATTTGTCTTTAGAAAAAAAATAAAAGGATATGTCAAACAAACAAGCAAGGCAGATTGGTACAGCATGGTTCTAAATGAGCAGTACCTGACTTAGCAATAGCCACTCATTTTAACTGTGCCAAAGGAAGATTAGGATCAATGAGCTCTCACAGATTAGGATGAGACATGAAAGATATCAGAAGGGGATCAGAAAGCAAATTCTGTTCTTCATAAAATGACAACAAACTGTGAGCTTTGGGGCTACCAGACCACAACATTTACCAAAAATTCTTCTCCATTCTTCCTATTGCAGTGTTACAAGTGGATCAAAATAGAAGTTTAAAGTCCAAACTTTACAGCGACTAGAAAGATCAAGAGACATTGAAACTGAAACTCTTGTTGCTGTTCTCAGCATGCAGAGAGAAAATGTTGGGAGATCATCAGGTTGCTTGATACCCTTGGTGTTATACATATTTATGTATACTGGGGCGTGGAAAAGTGAGGAAGTGGGAAAAGGAGAACTCATACTGCTGGTGTAATCATGAAGAGACAGTTTGTGCTGAGCAGACCAAAAGAGAGAAAGGTTTTGATAGTCTGTCCTATTCTGTCTGTTTCTTTAAGAGCAATGAAAGAAAGTGTGCTTATTTCTCTCTTGCTGATCCAGTTGTTCTCTGGGGCAGGAACATTACAAGTCACTGTTTCAAATACAGGCTGTCACTTTAGATGATAGAACAAAGGGAAGTGATTGAAAGTAAATAAATCTTGAATTCACACAGGTATAAAAAGACCTTTTTCTATACGCAGGCCATTCTAAACATCACTCTGAATGGTTTGTGAGGCAAAAATAATGGGCTTGTTTGAGAAGCAATTGAGGTTCTTTCTGACAAAAATAGTATATTAGGAGATTAGTCTCCAAGGGGTGGATAACCTTTTCAGATTCTAAGTATTTCTTCTGTTCTCATGTGTGAGCTTACAATCTGTTAGTCTCAAAATACATCTACAAACCCACAGGCCCACCTTCCTGACAGCTGCTCAAACAACAGAGCGGGGGAGCAGAGAAAAACTCTGCCCCATCACCCACCCAGCAGTCCTGAAAAGCTTGGTAAGTTAGTCACACAATCCAGAAATGCCAGTCAGAGTGGAGGGGGACAGAGGCAGGGGGAGAGAGAAGGCTCTTAAAGTGCAGCACAGGCGTTAAAACTAAAGGGGCCAATTAGTATAATGGGTTTGAAATCATTTCAGCACACTCCTAAAGACAAAAGAAAAATTGTCCTTCAGAAATGGGGCTTCATTGTTCAGATGAGTATAGAGCCAAACAATGAATTCTATCAGTTTTGGAGGCAACATTCCTTCTTCTTCATACTGGACGATACATTATTAATGAACACTATTTTCCAGTATGAAAGGATTGTTTGAAAAGCATTAACATAGTCTATTGGATGTGATTGACACTGTCATCCCTTTCATTTTGCTCTTGGCAAGAGGCATCCCTGTAGATTTATGTGCATCTGGACATTACTAATATTCTCCTTGTTATGCACTCTGGGCAGCTGTGATATGGAAATTTTTAGCACAGATTTTAGAGAAGGAGTTTACTGTCACTATCTGCACAAAAAAGGAATAATTATCCTTCTCTGAGATTTTATCAGCCAAAAATATTTAATGTCTGGTTCCTTAATAACCCTAATTTGTTTTCAATATGCACCTCTTTTAAAGGAATTTCATCAAGCTTATGTGGATTCTCCAGATATTTCTAGTGACTCTTTTCTAGACAGACATTTTAGTTTCTGGGACTCATGTTCACTCACCCTGATTTTATTTTAACCTCCATTTCTTCAAATTGGTTACATTTCTAATTAGGTTGGTGCATACATGACTACAGCTAGTGTCTCTCTGCTGTTTAGGACCATCAAACCTTTTCTGATTTGGCTGTGTAATGGCTTTTAATCGCAACAATTAAGACCAGTGAAACTAAGAGCCACTGAAACAATACATCTGAATGACATATAAAAGAAAATTACTAGAGGTTATAGAGCTTTTTTCAAGGTAATGCTATTTTTATTTGCTTTATACATAGATTTAGAATTATTTTAGTTTCTCACGCCATATAAGAATGTATGCCATCACTTTATATGCATGAACATTGTAATGTGTAGAAAAGAGGAGAGGAAAAAACCTGCATAAAAGAGTGACGACTGATACTAAACATGAATGTCTATGGAGAAATTGCACGAAGAGTTATGAATATGGGGTTTCTGTTTCAAATCTAGATATTTTTAGTCTTAGTGCTGATGTATCTTTGTACAAGTATATAAAAGTATAGATGCACAAAATTAAATACCTTATTCAGGGGGATGAATTAGGGGATTAATTAGGCTACAATTTTGGAACCTCTATTAAAGACAACCCTTTTGCTAAGCAGCCGTCTCATGAGGGCTCTTGATCAGAACAGATCTTACCGCCAAGGATCTGTCTGAATCTTTGGGTATGAGACAAGATAACACCATTGGGCTAGAGTGTTATTACTCAAGTCTATAATATTTTAAAATGTTTTCTTATCATGGCATATTGCATCATATGCAATGATGTATTAGGGATGACATGAGTTTTTAACTCAACGCAGAATTATCCTCTCCTCCACTCTGCTCCAAAAAGCCTACCTTCATATTCAAAAAATGTCTCACCTCATCACTGTTTCCTTTACTTAGAGGTTTATGCAACTACCAGTTTGCATCCAGCTATCAGAGGCTCATGATCAGCTGCTTCCTGTTCACATACAGCAGGTCTGCACTGCTGTGAGTGACATATCCACCACCTTCCTCAGAGACCAGGCCCAGCTTCTCCATGGAAGGTCCACTGTTGGCCATCCCAAGCTGTGAGAGTTCAGCAGTAAGGGCCCTCCTGCCTGGCAGCACAACGAACTGCCACTGCTCCGCTAGACAGTCTAATTACACCAATCAATCACATAAAATAATTTGCAGGGCTAGAAGTAGAAAAGCTATAACTCATAACTTGCCAACTGAAGAGGTAGTGACAGAACATATGGAATCAACGTATAAGTTTAAAAGACATGCAATACAACAAAATATTCTTAAATTTTTCATCTGAATTAAATTTGTTTGTATTGTTCTTTGGACAAAAATCTAAATGGCATCTTTAGATATAGATTAAACAATTGGTAACTGGTTACCAGACTAGGTATTTGGCATGTTTTGAAGTGCTTTGAATTTTAGCAATTTCAGATTCATAGTAATGTAACATTTAATTGTTTTAATTGCTTTCTTCCAATTGAGATATCTTTGTGCCATCCCGCAGAGCATGATACCTCTTACAATAGCCAGCGTAAGTTCCTTAATCAGAATTTCGAGTTCTAGGTTCTTACATAGCTTAATTTAGTTTCCCCAAGTATTTTGTGGTATCTTAATATTTTACTCTGAAATCACAGATGTAGGCCACATGAGATGGTTTTGTGGTTATTCTCAGAGGGACAGACATATAAGGGAAGACTCCTTGAACTTTTGTTGAGAAATTTCTTGCCAATTCTCCTACTTAATGTACACAATTTACTTCACCACCTTAGCAGAAGAGTGTGTTTACGTGTACTGGCATCGAGAGAGCCATCAGCATGGCCCACTGTCTTGCATCAAGTGCTTCCTAGAAACCATTGTTTGCACAGGCCCAGGACCTAGATCCACTCCTTGGTATTTCTGAAGACATTATAATTAAATACAAGGACCGAATGTATGACTGCCAAAGGTCTTTACTGAATGACTTATCTAAGAGAGTGAAAATAACACCTTCTCAAATGACTGTACCAAAAAACTACTCTGATATTGCACAAGTGGTACAAAACTAACTATAATCTCAATACATTTGGTACAAGTAGAAACCACATAAAGATTAAATTCTTCTATTCATTTTCTTAGGAATATGCACCCTTTTTTACCAGTGTTTTGAAGTTTGCAGTGTAAAGTAACAAATTTTTATCCAAATATTTGCTACTGTTCAAAATCTATCCTGCTTCCAGTCTGATGGGGAGATGTTTGGAAGAAAACAAGAACAACAATTTCACGGTGTTTTGTGCCTATGTGAAAAGTTTAAGTAGAAAACAATGCTTTAATTTGAGATTTTCAGATTAGACTAAAATTCTTAAGGAAGCTGGAGAATCTGGGAAATGAAACTTTTCAATGTTTACATATATTCACCAAAGAGAGCAAAGCAGTCACATTTCTCAGTGTTAAGAAACCACTCCTTCATATCTTGTGGTGCTGTATTCTTGCACATATTCTATCACATTGGTAATCCATGAAAGTGGAGGATCACACGATTTACTTTCTTTGCCTCTCCCACGTTGCAGCTTTGTCTTTTCCTCATGGACAGGGTAAATCACAAGGTAGTTTGCAATGGGCTGCTAGAGGTGCAGTTCATTAGTTTTTCTTTTCTGTGCTGGTATAAATACAAGGGTTTTGTCATAGATTTAAATTTTTTTAGCTGAATCCGTTTTAGGAAATAACTGGAAATGCATGATAGAGAATTTAAATATTTGTCCTCTAGTGTGTCAAAACATGAAGGGAGAAAAAGTGTATTAGGAGTACGGACTGTAATCCTGTTCTTTTGTATTTTCCTTGCACAATGTGCCTGAGTAATAGGCACTCATGCCTAAATGGAAGAAATAAATATGAGAGCAAATATTTGGTTACATTTTGCTTGAACCAGACTAGGGTATTTACATATCCACACACAGAGGTAGAGACAGATACTGGAAAGTGTTATGGATTGTAACAATTAGTTGTGTTCTTCTGTCAAAATCTGGGTTACACAAGAACTTGCTGTCAAAACATGTCACCTTAGAATGAAGTGCAACACCAGATGAAGAGCTGAATTAAGAAGTGTATGAACAATTGTTCAAGACAAAACCTGAAGAATGCTTCACTGTCGAAAAATATCTAATGGAAAACTTCTATAAAATTTAACTCTATAAGAATTACAGAAATTATTCAAAACAACCAAACTTCCATAAAGAAAACTATTTTGGCTACCATCCTCCAAGTCTTCTGGTTTTTTGATTTTTTTTCTTCCCACAGGACAGTTACATAAAGAGGATCTCTAAATGTCATCATTACTAGTTATGCATCCTGCATTTCATTTTCACCTTTTAAGATCACTGCTAGCAAAGCTCATACAGACCAAGACAAAGACTCCCTAAAAACCTCCAGGACAGAATCAGAAAGTTTTACTCAAGGGCATTGCATTTCTCCCTTTCTTGACTTGTCTCTTGCCACTACCACAGTAATGGTAACTTCCACCGTGTCCATCCATAATAGATTCTCCAGATTCTTGCTTCATTAAAAATAAGAACAACAACAAAAAAAAAAAAAGGTAAAAGTCACCTAAGTTTAGTCACCTAAAATTCAAGTATTGGTCACAAAATTCATGAAGAAACTAATAAGTGGAAATGATTGCTTTGAAATTTTAGACTGGGCTTTGTATATTTTAACTGTTAAGATTAAGGAATAAAAGTGAAGAAAGCTGTATTGACGTATGAATATTTAAAACCAATTAAAGCCTTCTAAGGAATTGGAATTATCTTTGATTTTTTTTGATATTTTTCTAATTATTAGCCAGATGATGCTGTGATGTTTTTCACCAGTGAAGATGATTAGGTATTAGCCAGAGATGTCCTTTATCATTTGACCAACACTGTTTCTATGTCGATCACATTATTTCCCAAGGTTAGACATAAAAAAAAAAGGTTAATAAATTCACTCTTGATAAGCGTTGTGCATAAAAGCACTGTCACATTTTTACATACAGTTAAGTCAACCTTTAAAAAACACATTTTTGAAATTGTTTTCAATTTGAAATTGTTTATTTGCCATGCTCTGGTAATTCTTTAATATTTAATTTACTTTATAAATTTCATTATTTTTTTCTGGGGAATCTTTCTTACTGAACAGTCTGAAGCAAATTTTAAGACTTTCATCAGAAAGCTTCAGTCTACTTCTCCTGAGAGCATCCCATGAAGCAGTAAATACTGCATACTAGCAAAATATTCCTATGATTCTTATCCTTTTTTGCTGTTTAGTTAGGTTCGTGGAAAGTTATTTTTTTATGTTGATAATCGATATGTCATGGCTGATGATTTTGATTGAAGTAAAAAGAGAAAAGAAGATTTCCCACAGGAATCTCCAGGGAGAGTAATGTTCAAATGTATATAAAGAATATAGAGTGATTGCAGTTTTATGCCTGAGGAAATTCAGGAATAGAGAATATTGTAGTATGTATTCCAATCACTGCAAAACATTTTTAAGTTAAAAAAAGTTAAAATACTAAGCTTACATAATACAGGGTTCTTTGGAGTTGTTGGGGTCCATGCCTACTCACTCCTGTACTTCTGTTTTGTAATTTATTTCCTCATTAATCAGCTACACAAAGGAAAAACAGAACTCAAACCAGAATTCTGCTTTGTTTCGTTTAAGCAGACTGGCAGATTATTTTTTTAAAAAAAACAAACTACTCTGTGAATTTCTAGTCATTTCCTAATGCCTTCACTTGATCTCCTTTTGTATGTGTGATCGAAAGTTATGTTTATAGCATCACAACCCTGATTATAAGTAACCAGCCATATGAGTCATGAGGTCTGCCTGGTTCAGAAGGGTACACATACACAGAACATTTCACCAGCTAACATGCCCACATCCCCAGATAAAAAAGTGTCCACAAAATATTTAGAAAACTTAAGTCTTGCACTAGAACAGTATGAACTTCTCAGGACGAAAATAAGGTCAAATTCATCAGCAATATCTTTCTGCTATGGAAATGGATTAGTTAAACTAATCTTTGAGGAAATAAGCTTGTCACATACGCCTCCTTAGAAAGCAGGTCACTAATTCTTTCCCTCACCTCTGTTGCAGCAGCACTCTTATTAGATGGAAAAAATGAGCTGAGGCACAGACTTCTTGTTAAACACAGCATAAAAAGGGTCCTGGTTTATTCCTCTTCATGGCTTAGCCATCTTAACTCCAATTACTCATTGACTCTGGCTGCAGCAAAGCTCCTACCATAGGTTTCCCTTGCAGCCCCTGACTGCTGGTTATTTCCTGCTAAACTATGACTGCATGTATTAGTTTGCAGACTCTGAATGCAGGCTTTTATGACAGCAGGTTCCAACAACAAGCTCCAGCTGCAGATCCAGACTGACCTCAGAGTCACTAATTCTCTCCTTCATGCCCCTCAAGGTTCTTCCTCAATGACAATCCTCCCCTTACCAGCTCACTCCCTCTTTTATCTCACTCATCCTTATTGAATATAGCTGTTACTCATCAGGGGCAAGGCTGTATTGGGTAATTAACACAGTTGCTACTTATCAGGGGTGAGGTCACCTGTATTCTCTTCTCCTACAAGCTCAAATCCATTCTTCCTATGTACGAAAAGTACATCTTTACTCCAGACCTAGTGACCTAAATGTGAATAAAACAGATCTCAAATTGTATTGCGTAGCAATGCAGACCAGTGGTAACTCACTGCATCTCCTGGAAGTGTCTCCACAAGGAAGGTGTTTGGGCAGACGCACAACAACTCTCACGTTGAGAGTCACACACTCACACGTGTACAAGTAACTTGCTGACAACAGAGGACAAGAAGGGTCTTTGCATAGCATTCCAGAGGAGTTTACTCTAGCCACACACAGAATAGGTCCAGAGGCAAAGACAATGACAGGCAGAGGGGCCAGGCTTATATAGGGCCTTAAGGGGGTGGAGCCAACAGTAGCAACCAATCACTGAGAGGTATGGGTGGGAAAAAGGAGTACACTGACCAGTAGGGAGACATGAGGGTAAATGGACAAGGGTACAAGCCAATGGGATTACAAAGAACAAGGAAACCACTAGAAACCTGACCATATTAGGTCAGGGGAGTAACGGCCAATGGACCAACGGGAAGGTGTGGCGCTGGGGTTGATTGACAACCTGTCAGTTAAACAGGGAGTCCATAGGAGAGTTTGAAGTCTAGAGGGCATTCTTCCAAGGCATAGCCCCAGGATGTCCTCTAACAGGCCCACAGGCCTCCACAGTATTGTTTCCCATTTCTTCCTTTGTCAGTCCCCAGTGATTCTGAAGGAGTTCCCCCTTTTCCCTAGATTCCTTCTCAAGTTTTTTTGAAAGACAAGGGAGAGAAATAAATCCAACCTAGCTCTGGAAGCCTCCAAGCACAAGCTATGAGCTAATTAGCATTTAACTCAATACAAATATGCAGTACTAATATGGTGGAAATATTGCAGTGCATTCTTTTCAAACTGCCATGGCAATGTGGGATACATGGGACCCTTGCTGAAAGAGTGAACTCTGTATCAGCATGCCTCAAGTTCTGCACTTTGGGACATTCACAGGTGGGCAGTCAAAAATAACTATGCAAACACAGTTAAGGATTGCATTCCAGTAAAGGAACTAAAAAACTCTTCATCAGAAAGTACACCATATATCCCTTGCTCTTTTAATTTTTTTTTTCCTGGTTTCATAATTAATAGACGGTGAGCATGCATTATATTAATACTTACAAATAATCAAAGAGTTAAAAAAAACCCAACACTTTGTGGGTTGCCCTTGATATATCTATTGAGGGAAATATGAAAATTGTCATTCATATTAGTAAAAGAAATCTCAGAGTATTTTCCTTCATTATTTGCCTGCTTAACTTTAAAACAAACAATTTAACAATTTGATTAATTCTGCAGGAAGAAAAACAAAATAAACACAGTTTGGAGCAACCGTATTTCTAAGGGGGAAAAAAAAAGGAAGTATAGCAGAAACTAGTTCAGTATGATTTAAAACTTTTTTTTTTTTCCAAGATATCCACAAACCTGTCTGTTCAATAACAAACTTGAGGTCATCTCTTGATCTGTTAAAATTGATTACTACTTGTTTTAATGGGAACATGTTGTCTTCAATGTGTTGGTGCTTAATGAAGACAAAGTGGAGAAAGGGTGAATGGTGATCAAGAATTGATGAAATTGAATATTGTCCAGAGTCTTATGAAGCACTTTTATTATTCTTATTATCTTGGGTTTATCCAAGCATAATTTTTTACTTTTCATTTATTTATTTTTATCTTATTTCTTTTCTTTTACTCTATATCTTTTTGCCATTATTGTAATTTACTTATGACAGAATTCTTGGCAAATCTCTGCGCTAGCAAAACTTTAAAGTTAAACTTGAAAGTTTCAGTGTTTATGGCCCTAAACTTTTAATCAGATAGTAATTCTGATTATAAATATACTTCACAGGTATAGATTCTTTCCACCTAAGGAGAACCAAGTCTCCTCAAATATTAATTAACATTCATCAGAGTCAAGAAGTTGCTGATGTTGTAACGATATTTTCAATTAGTTGTCACTAAGGCCAGCTAGAATAGAATTCATCATGAAATTAAGACAGTGGGACTGAATGTCTGGACACAGACATCCACAAATGTGGACATTATCAAGTCTTTTGTTACGTCCATTGGAGATTCAGTCAATGCAATTAATTCAGATTAGAGAGCAACAAATCTCATCTAAGCATAAGCAACTAAGGTGGGATTTGTTTACTTAAATATTGCTGTCTTTTGCCATTTCAAATGAGTTCACAGGGTTTGTGCATATAACTGACATGTCACGGTGTTACAGCTGATCTCTGTCTCTCTGGAGCAATAGCTGGTGACTGGGCTGGATGCAGATGCAGGACACAACACTCTACAGTATCTGAAAAAAAATTTGCATTTAACTCCCCAAACTTTATTACTTTTATGTCTTAATTCTTCATTGACTATGATTTAACTCCTAGCATAGGCAACAGATAACTTCTGACACCCTTGTAGAGAAGAGTAATTCACAATATTATCCTGACTGTTCAGTCATTTGTTAGTAAGCTAAATAAGTAATTTGGGATTGAAGATTTACATTTTGTTAAATGCTTCAGTTTAGAAAAGTAAATCATACAATGCTCAGGAAGCTCTGTAACCCTGCTGCTGATTCAATGATTTTGACCCAAACTTCTCAGTGATTTTAGCATCTTAACTTTTACAGAACTTTGGTAGTGAGGCAGCCAAATGCCTTTAACCTTATGAGTCCACGTCCATAATGATTACATTAATTGCTTCATACCATGAATTTTCTAAGCATGTGCAGTGAGAGGGAAGGTGCAAAATCTTGCCATGGAGTCGTCTGAGAGAGTCAGGTTATTCTGAACACAAGTTTCTGCAGCACACAGGGAAGTCAGATGAAAGCAGCATCAGATAACTGCACCAGATTTTAACTCATGTGTCTCAAATTTGAAGACTGATACAACTACTAAGATATGAGTGGTATATTTATGACAGGTCTTTTTATTATTTTTAGGCATATAGATATAAATTTAGCTGATTTTAGCTAGTTCATATAAACCTTGTTCTAATTATTTTGAGACATTTCATCTTAATTTTTTTTCTTTTCAATTGTGCTTAAGTGTGCTTTATGTTCTCTTCTTCTCTTTTCCTCCAAGATTTCTGTTTTATGTTGTCTACAATCCTTCTGGTATCATTCCAGAGAAATTGTCTGTCTTCAGTGTAATTTCTCAAGATGCATATTGATGAATAAACTGAAAGAAGATTTTTTCATAAGTCTTCTCCTCCTCTGTGTTTTTAAATATTTTGAACCTTCTACTGTCTTACACTATTCCTTCAGCTAGAGCTTCTCAATCTCTAGGAGAGCCTTCAAAAGCAGTCTGATGTGGTTTAGGCAAAAAATAATGCTTGACCTATTCCATAATGGGAGCATGCTATTTGCAGATAAGGTAGCATGAGTTATAAATTTCCTGTCAGCAGCTCATGATGCATTTAAGAGTTATATATTCACCCATTCTAGCAAAAAAAGTGCTTCCTTTGTGGAGATGGAAAATAACAATAGAACAAGCATTTTGCATCCTATTAATGGCACATTTGTGGGACCTGCTGCAGAACACTACAGAAGGGTAATCCAGTATTGTCCCACTGTAAAAATATACCATGTGTATGAATTGGTTAATACAGATTTAAAATGATTCATTAATTTAAAAAAAAAAAAAAACAACAAAAAAAAAAACAAACCAAAAAAAAACAGAGGCAAAAATCAGATGTATTTTAAAAGTAAGAATGACTATGAAGGGGGGATATTCCTTGAGGAGAAATTGGTAGAAGATATGTGTTATTTTTAATGTCAATACTTCACCTGGTATGTATACTAAAGTATCAAACCATATTTTTACAGCTCTTTTAAAAATCTGCCTTTCTCACTTCTTCCATCTGTTTTTAAAGTGACCTTCCAAGGTCACTTGAAAGGCAAACTCCACTTTCCCAAGAATGGTAGTACACAAAATTTCATTTATTGTTTCCTTGATTCCTGTAAAAGTATTTCAGCAGCATGTAGAAAAGCAACAACCAGATTTCTTTATGTTACTATAGAAAAGCTTTATTTATAAACCAGATATTTAGGCATATTCTGAGAAGTTTTACTAATTCCGCTTCTGTTCATGTCTGGCTCCTCAAGACAGGTGTGGTCCCTCAAGAGGAGCAGTATGCCGTTGCCTCCTGTGAAAACCAGGCATCAGGAATCTCAGACTGGATTTGCAGAAAAGGGTGCAAAGACCTAGGCTGTAGCAATGTCAGTCAGGAAAGGGTTCTATTAAACCACAGTGCTCTGCAATCATTCCGAGGCCAAAGCTGTGTTTAGAAGTTGAATTTTGAAGTGTGTTAACACACTTGAACCTTTTGCCTGGAGAAAATGGAAGTGAAGAATGTGAAATGCAATTCAGGCAAATACTGTGGGTTGTAACAGAGACCATTGATATATTTTCTTGTGAGCTACCATAGCACTCCAAATTGTACATTTGCTATCTGCTTTACAAAAAAATGTAAATTGAAGAGACAAATTATTTTTTTTAATGATCTTTAATGGTCTGGATAAAATAGAAGTTTTAGCATAAGGCAGTCAAAAAGGTTTTTGTTTTGGTTTTTTATGTAGGGGTATATTCCAAATAGGAAGTAGGCTTAAAATATGTTAAGAGTAGAAATAGATTCATTTCTTTCATTGTTCTGTTCCTGGAGTGGACACACAAAGATAAGGTAGTGATGATTTTATACGACAGGCTGACCTTACAGAATATGATGCAGATTCATAAATGGCATAACTTTGAGTTCAGTTACCATTTTGTTGAACGGTAAATATTGATTCTTCAGGACACTGACACAAAAAGTTTTGATTGATTGAATCAGATTGTGTCAGTCTCTTTACATTTGAGTCAAAGGACTAAGACAAGTCATCACTCTTTTTTTTTTCCCTTCTTTTGTTAGAATATTTATCTATATACTTAATTTTAAAAAATTGTTTTTACCCTTTTTGAGAAGGAAAATTTTTATTGTTGTTGTTGTTGTTTTAATTTTAGGAAATTCTGCCATAACTGAATCTGTACCTGTATCCAAAAGACATTAAACATTAGTTCTTCTGCTGTAAAATGCTATGGTGGTAATCCAAAGGATCCTATGAAGTCTTGCATCTTCAGAAATGACTTAGATTTTGAACCAGTAAAGTTACCTGTAGGATTATGGACTATAAAAGCCTGAGATTGTATCACTGTTCTTGCAAGAAAATTTAACTTTAAAGATGACATTGTTCCATAAAAAAAACCCCAAAACTAACATTGAAAATCAAATCATAAATTAAACAGAGAATAGTATATAACAAACAGCCTGTAACTGAAGACCATGAGAAAATTTTTTTCTGCCTGGGTGGTTCTAAGCAAGGTAGTACTGACTGTTGTAATGGACACAGGTTTATTAAAAGGACATGTGTATGACTATGAGTTTGGAAGATAAAGAATGAAGTATTCAGGAAGCTTGCATAATCTTCAGATTTTTTATATAGAACTTAATCCCAAGTCTGCTCAGTCAACCAAGGTATATCCTTGCATTTCTGATACTGTGGAAACTGGAAGATCTGGAAGCCTAAATGACACTTGGTATTGTGTGCTGAAAAAGCATGGCTCAATTGCATTGCAAACTCTGTTTGAAGTGAAAATTGCTCAGCATTAGTTTTTATGTTCTGCCAAAACAGGCCATAGGTATCTGTGGCCTCCTATGAGCATTCAGGAGACTAGAATGCCCCCAGCAAGTACTGTAGTGAAGGTCAAACACTCTCTGCAGACAGTACTGCACAGAATCCTGAATGTCTCCCTGACATTCAGGGGTTTAGCTTCAGCCGTGAATGTCACAAAAGAAATGACATGCAGCACTCTGGGTGGAACATGCCTCCTGCATCAGTTCATCTTAAAACACTTCTGGGAATTAGAAATTTATTAGACATAAATTTGTAGAGAATCATTTATGACTTCCACAGAACAATTTTATGAAAGAAATATCACAAAGCATTGCCTTAATAAAGAATTACATTGATTTTAATCATCCACTTTCCTTAGTTAAAAAGAAATACATAAAGTCTTTGCAGTAGTACTTAAATCATAATAGCTTCTGAATTGTTAAATAACACTCACCACACTGCAAGTCTAAAAGCAAGGATGCAAAATCAAAGTAGATGTAGTCACATGGGGAGTGCATGTTATCCGTTGTCTACAATCCATATCTATGCCTCTGCTAATTAAGAAAATGCATCACAAACCATTTTTTGGTCCTGCTGCCATCTGCTTTGGCACATCTTATTTCTGTACAGACAAATACCTTTTTGTCCCAAACTGTAGTAACTACATCCAGATTGCTTGGGCGGAAGTGTTCCTGGCCCATGACAGCATCAAACTGTTCCTGGGCATAGTGTCTGAGAGTGCTGGTTGAGTAGACCAAAATTATTTCAGTGGCCATGCTAAGAATTTAACGGTATGAATGACCACATGTCCATGTGCTAGTCTGTGCATTGGCCCTGTTTAGTTTGCCAGAATATATGTATTCCATATTGTTTCATATCTGTCAGTGGTGTTATATGTGTTTGTGAAAGAATAATGGAAACAAGAAAACATGATAGTACTGAAATCAGGAATAGTGAACGGAATGTGCTTATGGTGAAAGAGTTGCTGTGCAAAATTTCCAGCATTGGTGGAGGGCAAATTTTCTCCTTCATTAACCTTCATGTTAAATATCCGGAAGATCCTCCTCATATGTGTGAAATTCCTTTTAATGTGTTAGCTATTCAATACTGTCCAGAATCCCATCTTTTAGCCTTAGCAGTCTGACATCACATTTATCCTCCACTTGGATGAATTAAAAAAAAATTGATACATTGAAACTATTCATTCCACTATTGGCAAGGAAAGGAAAAAGGTACCCAAAACGAGTATTATGAAATATGATTCTTTCTGAAACCACTTTGATACGATCAGCCTCCAACAAGCTCTGAGGTCATTGAGCATTATATATGATGTTACACAATGGATGGCACTTCAGGTTATTAGTGCACAGTTGAAAGCCAAACTTAACTGTGACATACAGCACAAGTACTCCAGTCCTACAGAACAGAAAAACGCTCTCACCCTATTGTGTATGAAACCCAGGGATGTATGGAGGTATGTTGAACACAGGATATATTTAAAGAGGGGCAAAACCTTTTTTGATACAATTGGCAGAAGGAAATATATGTGCAAAATACATATATGTCTACTATTACTCAACAAATCCTTTGTTGCTTTAGAGTATTTACATGGTAAGGTTCACTGTATGATATAT
Organism: Trochalopteron elliotii; assembly: GCA_024734555.1. Taxonomy (NCBI): domain Eukaryota; kingdom Metazoa; phylum Chordata; class Aves; order Passeriformes; family Leiothrichidae; genus Trochalopteron; species Trochalopteron elliotii. Next base: position 2,532,830 of record JANPWX010000021.1, read on the forward strand.
ATGTAATGCTTGTTGGCTAAAGGAAACAAGTTCAAAAGTTGAAATCTTTAATATTCAGAGAGAATGTCCAAATGTCCAAAGCATAAAGAATTTCAGTCTTGTTAATGTTGGCAATAATAAAATTAAATTAGAACAACACCTAAGGCAATACTGTATAGAACTATTATACACTTCTCCCTGTAATTTATTTTAACTCTTTAATACTGTAAAGAAAAGAGTAAAGCTTTTTCTAAAATGTTCAAAAACTCACTCAAAGAAATTGGCTTACAAGTGAAACTCTGGGAAAATGATCACTAATTCCTAATCAACTTTGCAAACATAACTTTTTTTGTTGGTTGGGCTTTTTTATAGTATAAATATACAAGAAGAAAAAGGCAAAAGAAAAAAAAATCCCACAAACCAAATACAAAAAACACTGTAAAAAATATATTTTGAAATGTGTTGAACAGTAAATCATCTGATATTCTCTGTTCAGACTTAACTATGTTGTTCCTGTTATAGGTAAATTCAGTTAATGCTACTTGTGTCTATCTGCTCTCTCAGAGAGCAACAAATTTGCAATTTCTCTTTCAGTCCTAAAAATGTGAGGGCACTGTGTGATAGTCAGATAGCCCAAGACACAAAGATCCTTCCCAAATATTCCAGTTTGCTCTGAAAAATAATCTGAGTCCTAAAATTTCAGTCAGTATATTAAGAGTTGGCTGGATCTCCTCAGATGCTGATGTTCTGGAAATCTGAGACTGCTCTCAGAATAGAATAAGCTGTTAGTACATCCCTTCTCATTGTTTCTGTAATGTTTTACTCTACAGAACAACATCTGTTTTGCTCATAGCTCAACCGAAGTTGAGAAAATCTACTTCTTTAGCTCTATTGCTATTTCATCTTAAACCAAAGCAGAAAAAACCCAATGTGATGACAGTAGCTGCCTGAAGGTTTTACTGACAGTATTACTTCTAGAAATGACAATGGCCTATGACCCGATACTTTGTGTTATTCCCTGAACAAATTGGAGTGGACCAAACTACCTCCATTAATAACAAATTGCAGAATATTATTTTTTTAATATTTCAGTCATAAATTAATTTGGCATACAGGTTTGTCCCATAATATTGTCTTTAATTCTTATAACTAAAAGTTTTGCCATCTTTCCATAAGGCTGACACAGTTTTAAACAAGATGTAGATAAATGTCATCCGCTTCCTTATAACAAAAACTTTCAATGATTTTTTTTAAACTGTTACTAATATACCTAGTCACTATGATACTCTATTTCTGCATATTTCTGGATTCCTGCTGAAGTTTGTAGGACCTACATTCTTCACCCTGCTGTCTGGAACTACGTAAAGAGGTGAAATTCATTGTTTGCATCCTTGTTTTTCTATATTTCTTTAGGAGATAAAACAAACTTAAGGATTGTAAAAACTGTTTATTCCCACTAAGATACCCATTAAACTGCAGTGAAACTTGCCATTTTATTTAAAATATCTATTACAATTATTTTGCCTTATGGAAGTAATTTAATGCTGACTCCATTATGCAATATGGATTTGGAGCAGCTTTTAATTAAAAAATAAAAACAAAATTGAATTCCAGTGGTTTGAAATTGTTCATCTCTGTCATTCATACATATATCAAAGGTTTCACTAGTGTGTCTAAACACACCATCAGATTTCACAGCTTCCCCTGTGCACCCCGAGAAAAAGTGACTAAAGATCTCAGAAACCCAGCAGTGGTAACGAAACCCCTGAAGTTTGTAGAACCTGCATACCTCATCGCATGTAGCAATTGAAGATTTGTATTTACCAGTTTACTTCCTGCTGCATGTGTTTCTTCCACTCCTTCTTCTCCACTGACTGCTCCCCTTGGGGAAAAAAAAACCCGATTTCCAAGGCAGAAACTAACAGCACTGTGGTCTTCTAGCTGCCAGAATGTAACATAATGGCTATCTGAACATCTCCTCGGCCATTCCAGCAGGTGTTGATGTTGATCCTGCTTCATTCAACAACTTCTTGTTTCCCTGGAAGAAGCTTACATCTGCTTTTGCAAATTCTGTCATCACTGCCATTTCATTTGCAAATGCCATCTGCCTTGGAACTCCCTCAGGAAACAATCTTTCTTATCTGGCTCACAAGAGGCATCCGCATCATTTGCACTTTTCAAGCAATACTTTCTTGCAGTGCTATATGTCATGCGAAAGTGTCACCTCAATCCCAAAATTAGCAGATATCGTTGTAACCAACTTCACCATTACCTGTTTGCAACTCTGCACATCATCTCTTTCACTGACACAAAATATTTTTCTAGGGTAGATTTAAAAAAAAACACAGAGCTTTCATGCAAAATTTCTCTATTCCTCTGCCCCTGGAAAGACCCTTTCTGAACTCTGAGCTGAGAGTGGTAGATTTCCCTGTCTGTGTTTTTAGCAACATAGATAAAGCCTTGAGAAATAACTTATTCAGTGTGCCCAAACAATAAAATTGCCTTATAGTTGGCATGCACAAGCACAGCTGGAGGTTTATTATTTCCTCATCCCCATTTTTGGTCAAAAAATGAGGAGAGCTTTGTCAAAAGCTGATAAAATCTCATATATGAAAAGCTCTTCTGTCATCTTCAAGAAAGTGTGACTAACACTGACAATGAAGCCCTCAGATATCAGAACTTGGCTGTCTTCTAGGCCTGTATCTCAAAGACAGCATAAACAGATGTCATGTAAACAAATTGTAAATATGTTTTTGGCAGAGCTGTACTGATCGTTGTAGTTCCTTGCTGCTTTGTAGACATTTCCATAGCTCTCAAGCAGAAAGAGGAAAATGTACATTCGGACTCACTTAAACACTGTGTCAGACAAGATTAAGATTGATTTAGGTTAGCCTGGGATTCTGTAGCTAATGTTCTCCACAGAGTCAGAAATGAGATGACAACCAGTGTACACCTAAACAAAAACAACTGAAATAATGTCTTTATTTCCACTGTGTCAGACTAATCTGTGATAGTACTTGCAAATGCAAAACATTCTTTTCCAGTCTCTGTTGAAAACTAGTGCTAAACATCTTCTGAAGTGTACAGTAATGCTTTTCCTTTTCAAATACTGTCTAATACTAGTGTCCACAAGAGCACAATAGGCCTAAATGCCAATCTTATGGCTGAAGATAAAAACTATAACAAATTGCTAATCTTCTGCTGTACATAAATAACATTTATTAGTCCACATTTTTGCTTTTAAACAGTTGAGGTTTTCTGTCCGGGCGGTGGGAAATGACTGAAGGTACAAACTTTTTCAAAAGGGAGGAGGGCAAATTTTGAAAATCTTTAATGCAAATTAAATTATTTGGTTTAGCAGTAAGAAAAGGTTGCAGATTACTTTGTAATGGGCAGAAAGTAGAAATTATGAATTTATGTTTTTGTAGTTTCTGTTCTTGTACCTTTGTAAATAAAATACCAAATTTCAACTCTAAAATTATACACCCAGAAAAGTAGCAGAACGTATTAAAAATATACTTACATATTCTGTACTATAAATATACTAGACAAAATAATAGGACATTGGCCTGAATCCAAGTTATCCCAGTGATCCCGGGGGCTTGCTTGTAATGAGTAAAGTTACACAAGTGTTTGTTTTGTAGATTCAGCCTTGAGTCCAGAAATAAGAATCTACACTTAGTTTGGTTTTACGCCACCTTACTAATCATCATCATCTATATACATATGTAGAATTTAAAAAGAAAGGGTACAGTATTTGCAGTATTTAGTTCAAAATTTCAACTTTTGAATGTATATTTAAAAAATCTTCCCCATTCTCTACATGAGAAGACAAATCAGTGCAATTATAGATAAGCAAGAATCAGACTATTCTCTCTGCATGTCACAGAGATAGACACAGAATACACCATTGACCCATACTCAGATATCAAAAGTTATTGAAAATTTTCAGGAGAGGAGGGAAATTCAAAAGACAGATAATTACCCTGTAAGTCTTTGCAGCATCCAACACATTTGTATCAGTGTGAGGAAGTTGTACTTTATTACTAGCATGAGTTAAAACCTAAGATGTTTTTACATACTTTTTCTTAAGTTATTCATGACCTTTATTTACTTATTTAAAAGCATACAAAATTTAAAACCGTAATTGTGGTGCTAAGTTTTACAAAACTAAGCCCCGCAAATTTTTCTATGTAACTTAACATTTTCTGATTAGTTCAGAAGATTCCAACTCTGCAGACTTTCAAACAGACATAAGATTAAAATGAAAATTGGAGAACAGAGTAAAAAAACCATCAATAAAACAAGTAACAACTTCAGAGGAGAACTGGACTTAAGGGTACTGTTATTTATTGCTACAATTTTCTTCATTGCTCTTAATGAAAGATGAGTATTTACCTGACAGCACACAGTAGTCAAATAGAGCTCACAATCCTTCCTTTTGATTGTATCTAAAATGAAGTTTTCCTCTCAATTAAAAATGTTCTAATTTTGTAAGCACAGTTGCAATACTCATTCAGCAGTTTTTCAAGTCTTGTGTAATCTCATTAATAGAGGAAACTCTTGATTCCAGTTCAATTAGTAATATGTGTGTCTTTTCATAAGAAATTTTAAAATAATTTTTCCGTATTTCCTGTGATTTTCAGGCTTGATCAATTTTCATTTGAAAAGATAAAGTCCCATGAGTCTCAAAACCAACACTAATTAGATATTACAACACACATTCAGCCCAAAAGATTTACCAAGGAATGCTAGTGATGAGAACATTTTTTTTTTTTTTCTGAATACATTGATTGTTCTAATTGCAAACTGCAGAAAGTTAATAGAATCCTGCTGTCTGTAATTTGGGGTGCTTTTTTTGGTTTTTTGTTAGTTTTGGTTTTTCTTCTGTGTTAGTTTTATCTTTTATGAACATTGACTCTATATTAAGAAAATTCTACTGAGGAATAAGTTAGGATTAAGATTTTCAATATAATTAGAAATTGAATTAACTACAGCCAAATATCATTTATAAATTTTTAATCTGTTGAGAACATCAATCTTTAGCTATTTTGAATCTTCACCACGTGGCTGTGTTTAGCTTTGTTTTCTAATACATCCTCATGTTATCACAGCTGCTAGTTAAGATAGGAATCAAAGGCCAATCTCTAGACTAGGTGGTCCACCAGGCTACTAGCCATAAAGCATCATCATTCCTGAAATCAGTGAGCAATAGGAAAACAACGTTGTATTCAAACATTTTTGACATTGTGAGGTGGAGAGCAATGGCCTGTCTATGGATAGGTCATCTCAGGGTGTCGAGTTTGGCACAAATTAGCCAGGGATTTGAAAATGTGTCTGTAAATATGAAATAAAATCCATGAAATGCATCACTGACACGATCCTGTAAACATTTGAATGAAAAGAGAAAGGTTTGTTGGTTACTTTTATTTGTTTGCTACTTTTTAAATATTTGTTAAGTTGTAAATGTGAAATCCTAGCACTAAATAAACATAGATGCTCTTTTGTATGTTTATCTTTCAAGGTTCTTAGGATGAATATATCTTGATCAGCAACACATTTCTTAACAATTATTTATTTGTCACACTTATATAAATGTCACAGTTATGTAAATGTTTAGGCAACACTTTTGCAAATTAATTTTTATCTATACATGAAAGACAAAGTAGACGCCATTGTTTAAAGGAACTCTAGTTGTGACCTTTAAATGAGGCAAATTCCTTTACATAGCCAAATGAATATTTCCTTGGAATACACAACAGAAATAATAAATGAGTTATTCAGGAAAAAAAATATTCTGAACACCAAAGAACGTCTGGCTGTCCACAGACTGCTTAGTAATTTTCCTCATTTTGTCTCTTCTGAAAGCTTTCTCTGTTCCTCATATGGGATAGAGTTACACTCTGTGAACTAAAGAAACTTCTACATATTTATACAGCATTTTTCTTCTTTTTATGTTGTGGAAACGAATAGCCAAACCACGTTTGCTTTCTGTGCGAATACTTTAGAGATGTAGAACTGCAGGGAATCCCCTTCTGTCCTGAAGTTCCTCCCTGCAGAAAATAAGTCTGGATTGCTGTGATCCCAGAGGTCAAAGGCAGGGGACGAGGGATGCTGCTGGCAGTGAGGCAGGCATGGAAAAGGGCTTGGCCCGAAGCAGGGTGCAGCATCCCCAGGAAGCAGCTCTCAATTGTGGAGCTGTAACTGAGAAAGCTTGTCTGTGTGTATTGTACAGAGAGTCATCAACACTACCCAGCACACAGCCTGCAGTGCCCTTTGAAGTTTAGCAAGCGTGCTGAGTTGGCGTGTCCTTGAAATCCAGTAGAAAATTTAGGAGTAGCTTGCTACTGGGCTGGAGTAGGCTCACATCCAGCACTCCCAGCCCACCTCTAGCTCTGCTGAGGCATCAGCCACATCGTGGCTGTTTGCATGTGTGTCTGTGTGCTCACAGGTGTGTGCATGCAGATCTGTCCTGCCCTTAATGCTTGTCTCTGTCAGTGGTGTACCTGTCTGTTTGCACACTTATATGCAAAATAATGTATTTTTTGTTGAAGTGGCCCCTTTTCTGTCCAACATTGCTATGAGAGGAGATGATAATGAATTCAGGGTGATATTTTGCTTCTCTTTTGAAATAATTACCGAACAAAAATTTGTGATCAAGGAGATTTTACAGTACTGGTACTCCTACTACTACTGCATTGTTAGAAAGAAATTCAGATCATACTTGAAGAGGAAGAAAAAGGTTTCAACGTCAATTTCACTGCTTCAGGGTTTTGTCTATAATTTTAAAAAGCACAGTTAAACAGAACAGGTTTTATTATTTTGTTGTGATTAATTTACTGTAATTTCTTTCACTGTATGCCGAACATAAATGCTGAGTGTATTTTATGTGAATGCACTTTTACTGATAGCCTCAAATATTCATAACTTGCCTATCATGAGTACCTCAATAATCTTGGAATTGAGATCTCCTTGTTTTCATGTTGGTTCACAGGATTTTCTTATCTCTTTCCTCATTTATGTTGCCCTGGATCTATAATTTTATCACAGGGAAAAATATTGTTAAATATAAAATTGATCATGCAATATTTTTAGTAGCACTTCATTTCAATCTTACTTTCATGTACTGGGTGTAATTTCAAGCAACAAAGATAACAAGAACAGCCTGTCTTCAAAGACGGATTTTTCTGAAGAAATATGTTTCCTGTGTTCAAGATGGGAATATATTTAAAATGTAATTTTGGATAGATGTTTATATTAATTATATTGTTTATAATGTTTATACTGATTACATTTACAGTCATATTTCTATTGAGTACAGACCACCTTCACTTAGACTATTATCTCAGTCAATTGCAAGCTGATTGAAGCAGTAACTCAAAGTTAGGTATGCTGTACTGCAATTTGAAAATTGAAATGATCTTGTATAGAAAATGGCCTAAACTGTTCAATTTATTCAATACTTTTAAGAAAGATATTTTTAGTATAATGTCCTACTTTTTTCATGTGGTTTTCAACTGAATTGGTGATTTTAAAATATTTAATGTGCACATCTGTATTTATTGCACATAGTGTATTTGTAAGAAAAATAGCACATTTTTTCTTGATATGTAATTTTCCTCTAGAGGCTTTCCTCTATTTCTGCACTTTTCCTATCACGTAGGAGGTCTTAAATGATAACACAAGTAACTAACACAGTGTGTTGTAATTTTTTTCTTCCTTTTTTCTAAAGTACACTATCTTCCTTGAGCAGAAGGAACAGAATGAATTTTGAATTCTCTCTGTGTTCCTGAGAATGCTTTTGCATAGTACTTAAATTTTTTGCCCTGAATGCATGATGTGAAAGGCAACAGCAATCTTCTTTCAAGCAAAATGTTGTGATTTGTCCCTTACCAATCCGCGAGGATCTTGAGCAATTTAATCTAAATAGACTCTGCTATTTTCACACATGAGTGGGTAACAATTGCCTCTGAGGTGCAAATGTGATGAACCATTGACCGTGTCATTCAAAAAGAAAAGAAGCCACAAAAGCCATAATATATGCAGTGAACATAAGGCTAAATTGTTATCTTCAGATAATAAGTTATTGAACTTTTTTAAATGTAAACTTTACATACTCTATGATCTTTTCTGTAAACTAGATAGGTAAAAAGACATAGAGGTAATTATTGAAAACCAATTGCAGTGAGATGCAGAACAAAAGCTCTTCCTTTTTATGATGATAATTGAGCAGAGCTCTAGGCTTAGTAGGATAAAATGATTTCAAGCCTCTTTACATTGTTTTGATTAGGCAACTGGAAATGTGATGTCTTAATGAGGATAAATGCACAGTTCTAAAAACATAGCTCCTTTTCTGCATTATCTTAAATATAGGTATATTTTCTTTGTGTCTTTCACATAAACTGCAGTGCTAAGTGCCAAATTCCAAAATTACAGGTCCCTCTTCCAGGGGACCTTAATAATTGCCCCAGTCTGGCTTTGTTAACACTCAGCCCAGTGAGCCAGATCACGTACACTCTGCCAAGCTGATCTTCCTTCAGTAGCACACAAAACAGGTGCACCTCTTCCCCTTTTTTATTCTGCTTGCACTTCTGCTAAGGCTCATGAGGTAATTTTGGGCGTCAGAAACATCAAACACAAAATTAGTATTTAGGTGAACAAAGTGGCGTTTTCTGTGACTGAGCTCTGTGTGTAAACTTAGGCAAAGGATCTGAGACCAAAAAAAAGTGGAATCCCTGAGTCAAGTGCTGGGTGAAGGTGGTTCTTCTGTTCCTTCAAGTAATGGAACATTTCAGATCACTGACATAAAAAATTATTTCCAGTGAATGGTAGTCTAAGTCTCAATCCACATGGTCTCCTTCTTCCCTTTTTCCATATTGGCTGTGGTTATTTGCTCAGAAAGAAATCAGCAAATCCTATAAAGGTAGCTTATTATGTTTAATCATCATGGTTCAGTGTGTATGAATGCTCCACGATGAAAAATTTCTACATTTATAAATATTTTGAAAGCTTTTCTGGCAACTGTGGATTTCTAACTGGTGATGCACAGATGTGAAGAGAGATCAGGCTGGAACTACTTCTGCAGTCAGAAAACTATATACCTTTTGTTTCTGCTGTTTTGTTTTGGTTCTTGTCTTTCTGTTTGGAATTGGTTGCCTACAGCAATGATTTGGAAATCTGGCTATAGAGATTTTTCTTCCTATAGACTATCCTTAGGGGATTTTTGAACCAGATCCTATTTCATCCCTGCTTAAAAGCTGCTTGTATGTGAGATGTGAAACACCAGTGTCATACAGGACAGTTCTGCGCAGATGTCAGCTGTTGATAAAAGCATACTACAAAGCTTTCAGTAGTCACAGTTAAAATAAAGGATTTTTTTCTGCAAGAGACCTGGCCTTCTGCTTATTCAAACACTAGAAGCTCTTTTTTATTCTTTTATTTTCTGTTCTAATGATTTTGTCATTAAGAAATAACATCAACTCTTAAATTGCAACAGTTTTTTTGTCAGAATACAAAAGAGGGAATTCCCTCTTCCCATAAATATAAGGCACAACATGCAGGAGAAATGTGTTTCAAGTGAAAAAAGGAAGGATAGATGGCTAAACAGCATCCTTAATTTCTCTATGTGACTAGGGGCAAGAATCCTCACACTTAATGCTATCCAGGAGAATTCAGACAAAAGACATATTAATGAAAAATGTTGATTTATTCAAAATAAAGCTTGCATAGAAATACATAGATTTCAGTGACTGCATTTTTCTTGGGAAGCTTTCTTTAGTTTTCATTAAAAGTTTTGTTCAAAAATGAGAAAGAGAGAACTCTTCAATTACTATTTGCCTTATGGTCAGGAAACTCACTTGTGATAAAAAATCCTGAATTCAAGTCTGTAGTGACCCATAATATGCAGACCTCTAAACCTCATTATTAAAATTTGAATGCCAGAATTACTATTAGTTATTTTGGCAATGAATTCACTTTTGAAAGGTCTCATTATAGTGCCACTTATGAAATGTCATCAAGTTATAAATATATTCCAATAAATGGTAAAAATATATATTTTCTTGCTTTCCTATTTTTTTCATGACAAGCTATATTTATTGGGTTTTGCCCCAATTCTGAGTCATGAGATTTTCCCAGCATGTCTGTCATCTCATATTGCAGCATTTGATCTTCCATTAAACAAACACAAACTATAACCTTTATAGTTGCAAAGATAACCTTCAAACAATGAAGTGAATGTATTTGGTTTTATCAGCAATGTCTCATTTGGTCTGAAGCATGTAATGAATGCAAATTTATTTTCATTTATCACACTGTTGAATATTAATACTAATGCAATCCAATTTTTAGTGTCAAGAACTATTCCTATGCTGATCAAAGCCTTCAGGAGAAAAGATGGGAGATCCTGATGTATGCTCTGTACCTCCTATGAGTGCCCTTTGCCTCCACAGTCTTGGGGAGGTAAAGATTAAGAGGAAAAAGGAAAGTTTTAGAGCCAATAGCTCTTCATATCTATCTGAATAGTAACTGAAGATCTGGTCCACTGACATCCATCTAATGTCATGAAAGTTACACAAATATCAAAATTTCACAGACATTAAAATTGTATATCCAAGCATAGAATTAGTGCAATTCTGTTTCTTACCGTTACTGGTGTGATGGAAGTCTAGTTCCAAATTCTTTCCAACACATTGTAATCTCAAAAAGAAGCATCTTAAATTAATTATACAAATATCTGAAAACTAATTCCTATCTGTCTTCCAAGAAATTCTTTTGCAAACCAGGTTAGAGTCATAGTTCTGTTTTCACTACCAAGAAAATGCAATGGAAACTACAATATCTAGAAAAAAGAATCCATTGAGCCTAAAAGAAGACAGATTTTTCATCCATCTTGTCCAAATGGACTTAACTGCCAATAGCAACGAAATTTAAAAAATTGTGCCATGAGATAGGTGTTCCTAGTAATGCTAAAATAAAATAAATTAATTAAAAATTAATACAGATAAATCTCCATGCTTTTTGGTTTGGGGTTTGGGGGTTTTGTGTCATCTTTTGTTTTTTTGGTTTTTGCATACTACACTAGACTCTAATTAGAGAATATATTTTATGCATTTTACATCTGAGAATTTCAACACTTTGAAAAGACAGCATTCATATTAGACTGTTTTGATAAATTTATGCCTGATATGAAATACTGGCAGTTTACATTTGAAAAAGAAATAATTTTCTAGAGTAGAAAAAAAACCCAATCAAACTCAACCAGTTTTTCTTAAAAATTTAACAAAAATTTGGTCCTTTCTAACATAATAATGAATTGTACACCTCTTAAATGTATGAGTGGCTTGAGGGGATGGGGGAGGTTGTTTGCTGTGAGTTTTTGTGTATGATGAAACCCAAAAGAAAGGAAACACTACCTGACATAAATTTTTTATTTAATCTGAAGCTATACCAAAATAGATTGCAGTTAAAATTTTGCTCTTTTGCATTGTAGTATAAAGACTTCTGGAAATGACCACATTTTATTTCTATTGTGTGTGAAAGCTGCCCATTACCATTAGGATGAAGGAAGTACATGCGTTTATTGTCACTTAATCTTTTCATTCTCCATTCCATTCTACTCCACTCCACACATCTACCTCTTCTTCCTTCTCCACACACACACACATAATCAGTGTGGAACTGATGATTTAAAGTCCACTATATTAACTTTATTTTTTATTAGGGTTTTTTTTTTGTTTAGTTTTGTTTTGTTGGCTGTACAATGGACTCAACAGAAATTAACACCATCTCATGTAATAACATGAGATGGTTTGGGGCAGGATTAGGACAGGTGGGAGTCTGGTGGTCAAAACTGCATTAGCTCTACAAAAATGTAATATTTCTTAAAATAAACTTCAAATTTTCCTGCAGACTGGGCTATATTTCCTTTCACAGAGTAACTCATTTTTCTATTATGATGTTGATGAATTTTGATTCCCCTCATTCTACAAAAACCACCTTTTTCCATATTTCTATATTTAATATGCAACAGCCTTGATAATCAATTGGGTGGTGAAACATTCCCTGGGTGAGTTTAAAGTCCAGTATTGCTTTGCTTGGGACACTGGCTGCTCCTGCTTCCAGACTGTGAAGGATCAACTGGTATGGGAAAGGCTTTGGGTGATAGGGTTTTAGGAGAAAGGTATGAAAAACGGGGGTGCACCTTCAGTGAGCATGGAAAGTCTAGCAGGGAAATAATTGGGTACATGAGCTCTATTTTATAATTGTCTGAACTCTAACTGAGGTCAATTTCACCTGTTTAATGTAAAAAAAGATGTACTTGCCTTTACATAGCCTAGCACATTTTCTTGTTAAATGTCCCTGCTATTGATAGCCTTTGTTATGCTTCAATGAGGAGCCTTTGCTTTTATATTATTTTCATCACTGTGGGTGCAACAGTGAATTGAATTAACTCAAATGAGAGTTTAGTGGGTAACTACAGTGGGGCAGGAATTCTCCCCATAATTCTGTGTTAAGTTGTCCCTAAACTAAAAAACCTTCTACACCACATCTGCCATTCTGCATTTCCCTTGGACAAGAGCATAAAATGCTAATGCAAAATCATTCCAATTAACAACTCCAATAATTTGCCAGCAACACAAGATCTTGCAAATTCTCTCTCCCAGGCTGGAAACAGAACTGTACACACAGAAATCACAGACTTCAGCTTAAGTAGGTGGATTTTCACTGAACATTTCTTTAGGTTCTTCTATTGCTTTCCATGACTATATGAAAATTACTGACAGGCTGATTTCTTGCAAAACAATCTGTAAGCAAGCTACTTGCAACAGTGATAGATTTAAGGACATTTCTTACATGATTGCTGATTTGCTTTCATCTAGAAAATAATTTAAAAAGATGTTAGCAATAATCTTTGTTTAATAAATATTTGCTATGAATAAAACAGTTTTGTTTTCATTTTTCCTTCTTTTTCTCTTGGTCATACCAATTAGTTCTGTTTTATCATAGCTAATCAGAGCTTTACCATGGAAGATATTCTTTTGCATTGCATGGGTTGAGACTGTATAAAATGGTGTGATTCCAGGTTTTGACTGGTATCACTTGAGCACTACCTAAAGAACAATAATAGTAATAATTAACTGATATAAAAATCATGCCACAGAAAAGACAACTGGTAAACAAGAAGTTGTATTTGTTAGAAATTTCCAATTAAAAAATGGAGCGCGCACCACCCCCACCATTTTTAGATTGTAATTTAAGACATTTATGGAGGATTTTACCTGACGAAACCAAATTTCCCTGTAAATACTGGCAATCTACAAGAAAGCTGGAGAAGGATTTTTTACAAGTCATGTAGTTATAGGACAAGGGGGAATGGTTTTAAACTGAAACAGGGTAGGTTTAGATGTTTTTCACTTCACTGTGAAAATGGTGAATCATAGGTACAAGTTGCCCAGAGAAGTTATGGATGCCTCAGTCCTGCAAATATTTAACAGACGGGTTGGATGAGGCTTTGAGCAAACTGATCGAGTGGAAGGATTGCTCCTGACCATGGCAAGGGGATTGGAACCAGGTGATCTTGAAGGTCCCTTCCAACCTAAAACCATTTTATGATTCCATATGAAAAAACAATGTAAGAAGAGTGCAAATATGTACTGTACTTCTAGAATAGAAGACAAAACACTAAGTGAATTCTTAGTCCTGTGTCAGAGGTATGCTGATGCACACTGCAGGACCTGAATGCCCAGATGTCAGGACCTGGTGCAGTGACTGTCTTTATAGCCTATGTGCATGTGTGCATTTTCCCCTGAATAAAGACCTGAAAGTGGTGTAAAGAATAATGCCCGTGTCTGTCCCTACAGATCATGGGGCTCTTTCTAGATGCCAGAGAGCAAAAGCACACCTTACTTTGGAATTTCAATGCAATACAGGCGCCATCTAAGCAGGAAATTTAATATCTCTACAATGAACAAATGCTTATTTGAGATGTCTGTAACAATGAAGCTTTTTGTTTGAACTCTGTTTTACTTCTTTTTTGTTTTATATTTTCTCCTAACAAATAGCTGTTTAGACAGGAGAAGAAAAAAAGCCCAGCAATTTTACCAACTTGGTTCTGCTTTTCTAAAGCTACTGCTTCCTATGAAGTATATTTGTACTTGTACACCAAATATAGAGGACTAAACAACTTACTAATTAGTGCTCCTTGAGGAGACTTTGAAGGAATATTGTTTTCATGGATTCACCCAGTATTTCTTGAAACACCATAAGGGTAACAACATTATATGCTAAAGTCAAAAATATTTCATCTTTTCAAAATTTTGAGAGGTGTTGAATAAAATGAAGGTGGAGTGGGTTTTAGTCAGTAAAGTAAGTTTGATTCGTTTTACACACCCACCTAGCTACATCAGAAATCAGATTCTTAGTATCCAGAGCAGAACTGAATGTGAAAAAATCCAGACATATTTTTGGATCAGATTTGAGGTGTCTTAGTGGTATCCAGATTAGCTTTCCAATGTAGGAAGGAAGTTAAATGGCAAGTTAAACTTGCAGGCTTTGTGTTGATGATGGACAGTGGATGAACTCTGGCAATGCAGGTCAGTCTTAATGAACCCAGCCATATATTTGCAGCAATGTTATCAACATGTATAAAATACTGTTTTCATTATGGGTTTGCTGTGCAAAATGTTGCATAATAGGAGTGTGTAAATCCTCTTATTTTGCTCTTTAACTTTTGTTGCTGATGTTAGGAAGCTGACCTGTCTCCATACTTTGAGAGAACAAGTGAAAGAAACACAAGCTCCTCCAGGGGTGGATTTTACTCCATCTCTTAACTGTTCTCTGGAGGAATTAATTCAGTTTTAGGCAAAGGTAAGGAAATCAGCCTCATAATTTAGGCACCCAGATGCCTAAATCCCCCAAATATAGTCTTTAATCTCAACTTTATCCCATAAAGGCAAAATTTCTCATTAATATTATGCTATTTTCTGTTATTGCTGTTTGACCAATCTACCAAAAATCTGTCCTGGAACAAATTGTTCAATAAAAATTTCAAGTACTATATAAAGTCGGTAAGTAGTTACATTTTATACAGGACCCAACATAACTGTTCTTACTTCACCTTGGAAACTTGGTAGGTATTATCACTTTAGAAAGTGATGATAATTAGTCATGACTATTAAATATGTGCAACAACTAAACAAAATGAAGAACATAAAAACCCCAAACCACTCCTTTCAAATCAACATTCTCCCTTTTTTTTTTTTTCAGTAAAACTCCTGCAACTGACTGCATTGTGTCACTCAAGTTATAATGAAAGAAGAGACGCTATAGGAGAAATCAAATGGTTTGGTTTTATTATGGCACCGCTGATCAAATGATCAGTAAAGAGTGGACTTCTCAAACTTAATTTAGATACATTCCTTCTCATTCCCCTTTTTCAAATATATTCTCTGCCTAGGAAGCAGCAGCGTAACACTGCCACCCACTGCTCCACTTCCCACAGGTAAAGCCGCCAGGGTAAATAGCTAAATAGTCATGAACAATCAAGTCTTTCCAGGTACAGCCATGACATCTTTATTAACTTCTGAAAGCTCATCGGGGTAAGCTGGGCAAGCTTTGTTTACTTTGTTTTGAATCAGATGGAGCATGATCTTCACCTGATGCAGTAAACTGGCTTTGAGCATGACAGTATCTTGGTGTGTGGGGTTTTGCTTACCCACTTTCAGATGTCACCATCATCTCCAAGGCTGAACGCAGTAGTGCTTTGCTCCAGAGAAACTCTTCCGCTCGGTTATCTTCAAATAGCAGGCAATCTCTCTGACAAGCACCAGCCTTATCCAGCATATTTAGACAAGGAGAGCTTCTGCTGTAAAGCTGTGTAGCATGACATAACAAGCAACATTTCAGTGAAACTGATATACTTCCCCAAACTTTTCATTCTATCTTTCTGAATCACTGCATTTGCATATTTTACATTCACTTGGAGGAAATAAATACTTTTGCATTTCTTTTATCAAAATAACACTGTTTTCACTGTGCTGAAGCAGAAATTATTAAAATTCTACACAGAAGCTCATGGATGTTATTTTCTTTTAGTTATTTATTAGTTGGAGGAAAGACTAGAACCACTTTAAACTACAAACGATATGCTTTTATTTATTTTAAATTGCCATGTTTGTGCGTGGTTTTAAATGATGCGTTCACTTCTGTTTAAAATTGCTTTCAGACTTGGAGCTTACAGTGTCAAAAGCCGACTAGAAATCTTGCTGATTATATTTTTTGTCTAGTTTCCAAAACCCTTCAGTCACCACTGGCATTCAAAGTGCGTGAGGCATGGGACATAGGACATGAGATGCTGTAGTGTCAAGATATTAAAAATTACTGCGAGATTTTCTCA
Organism: Trochalopteron elliotii; assembly: GCA_024734555.1. Classification (NCBI taxonomy): domain Eukaryota; kingdom Metazoa; phylum Chordata; class Aves; order Passeriformes; family Leiothrichidae; genus Trochalopteron; species Trochalopteron elliotii. The sequence goes on from JANPWX010000021.1 coordinate 2,549,205, forward strand.
TTTGAGCTGACACCACCATGCCAGCTTCAAGACCTTTTGATATTTATAAATACTAAAGAGGAAAATTACTAGTTTTGCTCTCAAATACTCAGCAAATTACTAAGCACTGCTTTCACTCATGTAAAATTAATTCGCAGGCTTGGTACCTGGCATTACTTTGCTATAAGAAATTGCATTGTATCTCACATGCATTGAATATAAGACTTAAGGAAAAAAAAATCAATAAAAGAAATTAAATATAGCCAGCCTCCCTCAAACAATAAAAATCAATGCTGTGTTATCAGGTACCTAAGAAGCAGGTTTATTTTCAACATTAATCTGGATAGTAGTTTCATGGTAATTGATTTTTTTATACTTAAGCTGTCAAAAACTATAATAAGCAATGATTACTTGTTATTTTCCAAATGCCTAAAAGAATTGATTATATGGCGATTGTAGGTTGTTTTTTTTTCTTTCCCTGTCTTTCTCTGGAACTTAGTTTTGTCACCAAAACAATTACTAATGTTTGTTTTAGTGATGAAAAATAAATGGCCTTAAATGCAACTGATTTACAGTTGCAGTAAATGTCTGTTTGTCAGAAAACAAAAGGCCACCATGTTTGCATTGTTTTGATTGGTAAACACTCTTGCAACTGTTGTTTATGGCTGAACTAAATATTGCATTAATCATTAAATATTCTGTTTTCATTAAATGGAAAATTACCTTTTTTTTAAGAAAGAAAAAATCGCTTAAAGCTCACCTATTTTGACCAAGCATTGTTTGTCTTGCACGGAAACAGAGCATGTCTACTATCTGTGTTGTAGTGCAATATGGGGGTGGGAGAGAGGTATTTTCATTACATTTTTCTATGGAAATTCTAAAATTCTAAGAACCCTTAAAAAAAACCCCTGAAACATGAATTTGTATTTTTTTCCTTTTTTCATATATTTAAGGATGGAAGACAGGACAATTCTGTAAATAACCTCATTGCATGCAGTCTAGAAATATAAGAGGTAAATATAAACCTTGTGGCAAATTAGCAGCAGGCTATTTCAGATTGACGACATACCCTCCTGTTTCAGGTATTAACTTCAGATTTCAGAAGGTCAGCGGAGAAGAAAAAAAAAAGGAAAAAAAGAAGGATTTCTCTACAAAATCTAAGACTCTTTGGCAAAATTTTCTGGTTATTTTATACAAGCCTTATCCTATTAAACCATGTGCTTAGAGGAAGGATATTATCTAGAGAGTAATGAACAAATAAAACAATCTTTACACTGTTTTGATTTATTCTGACAACTCACACCTAAAGTTCCTTCTAGTTCCCCAAGACAAATCAGAGCACTAACAGTCATACTTATCCCAGGCAATTTGTAACGACGAGAGAGGTTTATTAACACAAACTTGCTTTCCATAAATAGCAGAGGCAGCTGGAGCAGCAGCCAAGTTTGAGCTGGCAAAATGAACGCAACTTGAGAGGCGTCCACCTCCCCCTTTCACAGATAACACCAGCAGCAGCATTGGTAGCTTGTGCACAGCATCTGATCACGTGTATCGTGAGAGTGACATTGATGAAGACAACCTAGAAGGTGCTATAGCATAATACCTACATGGAGTTCTGCCCCAGTGGAAAAATGGGCAGATACATTAATTCTCTGTAGGCATTGTATTTTGCTTGTTATGATCTTTGGGATGAAGTATTACAGACTATTCTTTACTATTGAAGAGGTAAAGCAATAAGATACAGAAGACAGATAGATTTTTGACTCCATCTCTCTGCTCAACTTTGAATGTGATCTTCAGTATGTTTAAATCATCTATTGTCCATTCTTGTTTTAAATGTATCAAGACTTATAATTTTTAAGATCTGCCATGCAAAAATATTCCATATTTCAGTACCAAACACTATTAAAATTTTATTCACTCCCACTTTTTCTTCAGACATGAAGCTTAAATCTTTCATTTTCTTAAATTTTGAAAGTAATTATTCATAATTTTCCTTTTGTACTGATTACAGACATGCTAATAGCAGCCTTTTCCCTGTTTCAGCTAGCACAGAAGAATTTCTATGATGATCTCTCTCATTTAGCTTTGTGAGTTAATTTGTATTTTTTAATACATCTTTGATCCCATCTATTTTAAACATTGTTACATTACCACCTTCCTCTTCAATGTTGAAAGGTATAGTATTTATTTTACTATCAATGTATTTTAAGCCTTTCTATTCCCTGATTGTTTCTGACTTCTGTTTGGGTTTTTTGCTTGTTTGTTTGGGTTTTTTCTATTTTTTTTTTTAATGGTCAAAATAAATCATCACTATCTTTCTGGCAAAAAAATGCCAAAAGACTCAATCAACACTGCAAGCGAAAGATACGATGAAGGTTATAAATACTTGTAAGTAGTAAAGCCAAATAAACAATGCATGTTGCCACTGACATATTGAAATATAATACTATTCTAATATTTAAATATTCTCTTTATTAAAAGATCATGGAATAGCCATTAAACATAAACTTTTTCATTTTTTGTTTTTCTATTTATTTGGTCTTGTCTAATATGCAGGGAATTATATTTTGACATCACAAGTTAGAAGTCATGGGATTTCTCTTTGAACAGATCACACTTTTTCAGTTAAGATGAGGATGTTTTGCTTTTGACATTGTGTCCTCTTGCTGTGCATTTTTCATGTTAGACATTGCTGCCATTATTGCACTATAAGTCAGATGTTTGCCCTGTAGAAAGAGCAGTAAGAAATTTTTCTGATGATGACTCACTATATAATATAATAAAATGCACTAGCAGTGCAGGAGGTTATTGATTTCAATGGTTTTAAAATAAAAAGGAGGAAAGAAATCAGAAAATGAGGAATCAGTCCTTAGATAAAAGGCATAGATTGTCATGGGCAGATGTGAAGACTGCCAGGAACCACAGAAAATCTAAAAGGTCTTGCAGAATATTCTCCATTCATCAGTCAACATTCATCAGCATCCTAAAACTCAATGTCTCAAAAAACAGGCCTATGGCCTCTATGAGTTAAAAAAAAAAAGCACACAACAAAACAAAAACAAAAACAACTACAAAAAACCAACAACAACAAAAACAACCAAACAAAGCCCTCCCCCCAAAAAAACAAAACAAAACAAAAAACCCACTTCAGGGGATTCTTCTGTATTTTTCATATTTTCGCACACTTATTTGTCCTTATGGTATCTTAGGACCACAACCATCAGCAGAGCTCCTTTTTGACAGGCCCTTTATACCTGCAGACAACAATAAGAGCCAGGCCTAGCTCTGAATAAAACTCAAAATGAAGATGTGTTGCAATGTCACCTTCTAACAGTATTGCACCAACCATGGATAATATAAGTTGCAATGTTCAGTTCATGCAGAGGATTAGAACATGGAAGTAAAAGTGTTTCACTGCTCAAGAGCAGTGAAACCACCATAAAAATCCACCATCACCTCATTTGTTTTGACCTCACAGTGCATAAAAACGTAGAAGCTCTTAGTATAAACAGGTAGTACTTTCACAGTACAGGGGAATCACTTATCAGATATACTGAACATTTTCTTTAAATACTAGCAAGTTTGAAAGGTTAAGTGACAAGGTTAAGTGTCTAGTTTTGCACTCTTCTTGTTCCTAGTATGCTCTGAGGTTTTCCTTAATGATAGGATTAAATATGGTTTCCAGCTACAAACAGTCAGTTGTCGTTCCCTGTAGGTTAGTCTCTATATTTTGTGCTTATCACAAACAAAGAGGAAATAACTTTCTCAGTCTTTGAGAGTCTCTTAAAATGCACACACTTTGGGGAAATCATATTTTCTTGAAGGAAATGAGGCATGACCAATCACACAAAACGTGAGAAAATCCCTTGATAGGTGACCTTTGCCATGTGTAAAAGAAGCTGTTCAGTGGCTGAGGTTTCATGGATTTCATGCATGAAAATCAGATTTTCTGGCCACCAGTGCTGTTCAGTAAATAAATAATCCATCATTGTGTCAAACAGTAGAAACACGAAGATACTGGCACTGCTGACTGAATAGGGGTTTTTAGTTAGCAACTTCTGCAAACCCTACATTTTGTCTTCAGGATCTGTATATGTCTTTCTTGCAGTGTTTAGTTTTCATTACTTGAACTTAGGTTATTCGTGTTTAGGATAAGTGTGAAGGAAGTCTGTGGTGGGGACCATAGCCCAGTTTGACTGTATATAACCAGATGCACATATATAAAAAAGAATAACAAATAATGCTAGCATACAATACACTCTGGGAATGCTTTTTGGAGTCTTTCACAGGGGAAGAAATCCTTCTGCATTGTACTGTTTTATAATAATGATAGATGCTTTTCTGAGGTATGCTAGAGCACAGAGAACAACATCCTTAATGCAAAGTCATTTAGCGAGGTTTCACTTCAGTGTGTGAAGTCAATTTGCATGAAATAATAAAATATAATTTTCTCATCCCTATTTCATAATTCCTGACCAAACTTTTATTTATAAACCACAAATCTTCTCCCTTATATGTAGAAAATAAGCTACTATGTTGAATCTAGTAAAAGTTGCATTTTTTCTTATTCTTTTTCCCCTTTCTTTTCTTCTTCTTTTTTTTTTCTTTTTAATTTGAATATTCTTTTTCATAACAAAACTGTAAGAAAACAGGTATTTAGCATGAAATAACTGCACAAATGAACTTTAGGAGTCAATAATAACTCATTGTACAGTTTTCTCTTCCTTACACAGGAAATTATATTAACTTTAACCTTGTTTATCTAAAAAAATTTAATCTCTTGATAGATTTGATCCAATATCTAGGATTCTAATTCCTTTGTTTATTTTGCACAGTTTTAATTGCCACTCTTATAAAACCAAGAAACTTTAATTATTATATGGCAAAATTCTTAACTCCTTAGAGCTCAGTACTGCAATAAACAGCTCACTTTTCCCATTCTCCTTCTGGTTTCTCTGGACAAAGTGCTGCCATGATTTCTTCAATCCACCAAAACTGATCCTTACTGCTGATATGAAACAAATAAATAAATATATGAATGAAATTTTTAATTTGTCTCATGACATGACATTTTCCCTTTGCTACTTCTGTGCTTTAGGTCTTGGGAACAAGGCTTATCTATCCACTTTGCAGCTCCTTTCTATCTATCAAATGCTACTGCAGATGGGTTACTGTGCCCACTTATTTTAATATGCTGAGGTCACTGTACTCAGTTTAATATGCTGCAGTATGGACTTAGTATGGCTTATCAAGAATAACAGATGTGATCTACAGTCCCATTAAAATGCATTACTAATATAAATCCATTAAAATGCATTAGTAATATAAACCCATGTAACTAGATGTAAAAAAGAAGTTAATACTTTTGTGTATTTTTATTGTACTTTTCTTAGAACAAATTAATTTTTTAAGAGTGACAAAATTTCCTGCATCTTCTTTTACATTCACACTACTTTAGCACTTCAATATGTAAAGATTTATTAGGCTTCTCCTTAGTACACATCAGAGTAAAAATTCACTGTTGTCTTCCATCTCTGGATCAAGTTAAATTATTTTCACAGAAGAAATATTGGTTAATTTGTTTTCATAATCTTATATATAAAAATTTTAAACTGTCTTAACCATTCAAATATTTATTGTTACGGTATTTCTTTTTTATTGCTTACTTATGATGAGAGGTTGCATCAATTTGTGCAGTGTGCATGCACATAAAAAAACACTGAATGTTTTATTGAGATTTGTCCATCCTGATGTGAAGATCAAGACAAAATATTTTCTGATACTGCCAGTACATATGTTTGCAGAGAGGACAACAACTCCTTGCCTACTTTTTCCCAGTTCTGTCCTCTGGTAGTTCTGGTAGACTTCTACAAGTGCAGAAGTGAGTGACAGATTTCACAGAGATGACTCAGCCATTCCCTAGGCATTTCTTCAGTTTTAAAGGAAACAATTCATATGCTTTTTTCTTCCCTTTGTAATAAAATTCTGAAAAATATTTCATTATTATTTGATGGCTTGTTGAGGAAGCTGCTTGATTTTTATTGTGCCTGAAAGTAGCAGCGGGCATACGTTGTATGAATGTAAACAGCGTGACTTTTGTAGTGGGAATAAAGAATGCAAGCAAGTAAAACGAAACAAACAATGAGAAGTCTCTCAATGGCAGGATCTAGACTTCAAAAGTTGACACTGCCATAGTGTCAGGCTAATTGAATATAATAGGGCAACACTTGAAAATTGCTTTTCTGATATTTTCATCCATTAGTTAGATTTCTAAGACTTTCTCCATTGACATGTGGATTGACTCTCTTTTTTTTATCAGGCAGCAGAATGAAACCTTAGCCTGTTGTTTATTACAGAAGTTGAAATATATAATCATTTCTTACAAAGCCGCCATAGTTCCCCAAACTTCTGGCTGTACATGAATACAGTTATTTATTTATTTAATTGTTTATTTATTTGTGACAAAAAAAAAAAGATTCTTGAGTGATTCTATAAGTGTAAACTGGGTGTGGGATTACTTTGACTTAAGTTTACATGTCTAAAAGTCTGGTTAATGATACATCAGTCGTGCTAGACTATCCTTATAAAACCAGTGGAGAAAAACAGACCTAAAGGAAAAATGTTGCCTCTCCTTTTTTAGACAGATATTTTAGCATGAGGATAATGCTAAAATTGCTAAATGCTAAAAATGCTAAAATTGCTAAATGCTTCTGGTTATGCCATTTCTGTGGATTGGAAAGAAAACCCAAGTTGATTGCTTTAGAGTCAGTTAATTTTAGATATATAGAGTGTCTGAGATGAATCTTATCAAAACTTTAAAGGTCTGAGTGAATTTAAATGTCCATTCAATGTGTACATGCTACTGAGCTGACATTGCAATTTGAACCTTAGTTTTATCTTCCTGATCAAAAACACCTGCCTTCAGACAACAGTCATCCTACATTGCTTCAATAACCCGGAGAAATACATACCTCCCCAAAGGAGTAAATACTCTGTTTTTTATGTGGACCAGCCCTTTCTTTGGAGGCATCTTTCTCATTAGTAGCCATGAAAAAGAGAGCTAGAAGAATTAAACTTAGTTTACAATGCATGCTGAAGTTGAGGGAAATGAATCCAGGCTACATATACAGAACCTGAGCTTTAGCCAAACGTGAGGGTGAAGAGAAAGCAGCTGTTTACATCCAGTCCAGAGTCCCTTCTTTACCTAGCACTGTTAGCAAAGTTCCTATCACCATTTCACTGGCAACAGTGAGGCATCTACCCTGCCCCAACACTTACAGCCTCTCTCATCAAATACACTGGGCCTGCACCATGCTCTGTAAATTCACTGGAACTCCATGTGAGTTCCTGGTGCCTGTGACTGCACTCTTTTGCACACCCTCCAAAGGTCTGGAAGCATTTGGTGATGTGAAATTGTTGTTGCACATCCTCTGTCTCCTGCCAAGCCTTCACTCAGCAGCAGTGAGGAAGGTCGTAGTAGATGGGCCAGAGGAGATGGGTGTTGAGAGTCTGCTGCTGACAGAAGCACAGCTTGCTCTGGGCATTGCTGCTCTTCCTTCCCCTTTCCTTCATCTCCCCCAGATCAGGGTGGGTAACTAACATCTCCCCATTTCTAGTAGAAAGGTTCAATCCCACACTTCCCACCTACTTCCTCTGCAGGTCCAAAGACAGCCAACTGTTGTTGCTGTCAATTGCTGGTGTTTATGTTTTTTTTTTTTAAAAAAAGGTTCTTAATCTGATTTTAAAAAGTTAATATATATTTTTATTAAGCCTTTTTATTAAGACCTTTTGTGCAGAAAATAAGACATCAACTTTTCATTTGGTTTAATTTCTAACAGAATATGTTCATTTTGTGTTGTTAAAAATTTTAAAAATCTCTTTTTTTTCTCTGTCCTATGACTGTGCTGAAAATTATTCATGTGGAAAACATGACATAGAATAACTAAAAGGAAAGGAATTTAATTGCTTACTTTCATTACTTATACTTCAAACAATTAACTTGAATTTTCCTGTCAAATTTCCTTCTCTCTCCATCATGCACAAAAACCCCTCCACACTGTCTTATAGAAGTACTTACAAATGAAAAAAAAATTGTGAATATTAGTTGCTGAGTGGATAAAATATTAAAAGAAGAAACTTTCTCCTCTCATAAGCATTGAGTAACCATCCTTCACAAGAAACACTTTATAAGATATCTTTCTCCATTTTTGATAGTTTCAACTTTGAATCCAGCAATGACTATAGTACGAATTTTGGGATCCACATTCAACCTTTTGAAAATTCTAATTTTAAATTAGAAAAGCATGCACTTCCTTATAGCAATGGTAGGCTATGGCTCATTCAAATTATACATTTATTTTGGCTATTCTGGTCATATTATATTTACAGATAAACTAGTGACATTTTATTTCTGTGTGGGTTGACTTGATAGAAACATATGAAAGCAAAGCTTTTGCTATAAGACGTTGTAAGATGTCTTGCCTTAATCAAATATAACCAGATACTGAGGAGGGGAGCAGAAGTAAAGCACTGAGGAGCTCTTAATATCATTTTCAATGAATATTATGAATTTCAAGATTCGAATTCTGATTATGTTTTATAACATAAATCCAATTTGGTTATCTCTTTGGTAATAGATAAAGCAGTCAGTAAAACTAAACTAACTGAAAAAAATCATGTAATATGCTGAGTTGGGAAGGATCCTCCATATGATTGAGTCCAATTCTTGGCCCTGCAGAGCACCATCCCCAAGAGTCTCACCAGTTACCTGTGAGTGCTGTCTAAACAATTCCTGAACTTGGATAGGCTTGGTGTAGTGACCATTTCCCTTGGGAGGCTGTTCTAGTGCTTAGCCACCCTCTAGGTAAAAAACTTTTTCCTGATATCCAACGTAAACATCCTCTGACTCAGCTTCACACTGTTTCCTCAGATCCTGTCATTGGTATCGAGAGTGAAGAGATCAGTGCCTGCTCCTCCTCTTCCCCTTGTATCTTGAAAACCACAATGAGGTCTTAATTGCTCCTTTTGCTCCTCTTCTCCAGCCTGAACAGACCAAGTGACCTCAGCCACTCCTCAAAAAGCTTTCCCTGAAGTTCCTTCATCATTTCTGTTGCCCTCCTTTGGATGCTGTCTAACAGCTTGCTGTCTTTTTTTATGTTGTGGTGCCCAAAACTGCCCCCAGCACTTGAGGTGAGGCTGCCACAGTGCATAGCAGAGAGAGATAATTCCCTCCCTTGCCTGGCTGGCGATGTTGTGCCTGATGCCCCCCAGGACACAGCTGGGCCTCCTGGTTGCTTTGCAATGACACCAGTAAGACCTTTGAGGATTTTTGGATGATTTAGAAGCATCCAGCTGGAGCCACAGGTCGCACAGATGTTCAGACTTGATTGGAAGTTGATCATTCTCACAGTCATGGTTTTTCATCTCAGACACCCCCTTAGTCTGTCATCTGTGTTGAAGAGAGAGACAAAGAAGGCCTCATCCATGTCACCATGTCAGGTGACCATCCTGTAGTAAGTGGATTTTCACACTATTTTTTCCCATTAAAATATTTGAAAAACTCTTTATTTCCCCCCACATTTCTGGCCAACCTAATCTACAACTGATCTTTGGATGTATGAATTTTCTCCCAATAGAACCATTATGCTAAGCAATTCTGCAGCATAAAATATTCTCTTATTCAAAAATATCTTGTGTGGATCCAATTTTGGACCAATGAAGGTTCATTTGAAGGACCTTGTAACATTAATATAAGGAAGAGAGAAGAAAAAAAGAGTTAATAGAGATATTCTTATCTATTTCATCAGTCCAGCATTATAGCTGGTGTGTTGCCAAGACACTGCATTTTGTAAGCATTTGTACCACAATTGAAATATAATCCAAGTAAATAAACATTTACCTCCCAGGAATGTTAGGAGATGAACAATTAGTCACAAAACTGCAGTTTTAGACCCACGGGTGCAATTCAGAGAGTCTACACAGCAATACTCCACTAACTCCTCATCTAAAGGAGAACTTCAGGAATTTCTGTAATTTCCCTACAAGGGACTTATGAGAAAGGTTTTGATGAAGTCTGTTTGGGGAGGAGATTCTCTTTGTAAATGACTGAGTAAAGGAGCCTGAGATATCCTAAAGAGTTTTAGAGGCTCTATATTCAAAATTAAGCTCAATCATGAAGGGGATGTAGCTTCAATATGTCTGGATGTAGCCTGAGAATAGGTGTTCCCTTCTTCAGTCCTCCTTTTTAGATTGTAAGGGAAGACATGGTCAGGAAGAAAAACATTAACCCACCTCTTCAGGACCTGTTTCTTATCATCTTCATCCGCATTTGGCTCAAAAGAGAGCTTGCTGCACCTGGGCTGTTCTTATGCAGATCAGAGGTTTTGCCACCACACACTAAAAACTCTCCTTCATCTCTTTTGTTGCGGGATACAAACCTGGCTTAGCAAAACACCCTGCTTCTTTTGAAAATGGCCAGTTGTTTGAGTCATTAACCATTGACACTTCTGTCTCTCTGCGTGGGCTTACCTTGAGCTGCAATTTTATTTTGTAAACAGTCACAGCTAAAGAATCTTCACTTTCACTGTTTAAATTCTGGAAGTTGCTGGGGTTTTTTTGAGAATGGAGAATTTCAATGTACTTTGCTTGACTTACTTTAAAGAAAAGATGAGTAGTTTCAATTTAAGTGTTCATCCAGCTCAGGATTCACCATAAACACTAAACATTAAAACTGAAATGATAGTAGGGCATAGAATAAAATATTTGAAATTAGTTAATATAAAACATGAGTAAGAACATTTTTATGCATCTATTCACAAATATAACATATAATATCAAAGTAGATGTCCAACCCCCAATATTTAATTTCTGGTGTCGTCTAATACATTGGTCTCAGTACTGACTCACAAAAATGTACAAATGGGTTTGCAAGCCAACATTTGTTTTAGTACGGAAAATCTCTGAATGCCCACAGACCACACAATACCCTTATATTCTTGGACTGAGGTAGTTCTGAAGGAAAATGTTTCTGTTGTGAGGTGAGAATTTCCTTTGGCAGAGTGCTCACCAGCTATTTTTAAAGTACTGAGGAAGTTGTAACATTACATCAGGATGCGATGACAGGTGACGATATTCTGTTTGTGCTGTGTTGTATGCTGCTCTTATGTTCTGGAGAGTGCACATAAGTGCATAAAGTTATGCACGTAGTAAGTGCAGAACTGATATTTGTATAAGTAGAGTTTTCAGCTGTTCTCATTGCAAAAAGTGCTTTAAATCTAACTGACAGATGTACCAACACATTCTTCCTTGACAGCCATCAAGTCACAAGATAGTCTTTAAAAAGTGGTGACTCAAATCCAACAACTTCCGTAACAGATAAGAAAGCAGTCACTTCCTAATGTAGGAGGGATTTCAGTGAAGAGGTTAGGTTTTTGTTACCTTTTATGTTTTCCAAAGCCTTTGTGAGATTCATTAGTACACCAAACCAAGAAAACAATTCTACAATCAAAAAAGTTATGGAACACACAGCAGCAGTACTCCTGATATTAAGGGACAGTGGAGGGATAGGTAGGGAGAAAATGCTCTGAAATTAATCCAATGTCACAATATTGGAAACTCTGACTGAAAAAAGATTCAAATTTTATTTTTCTTTTTTTTAGATTGCAATGATTTACAAAGCTTCAAATGCCCACACATCTACTAAGCCAGACCATTTAAAGAATCTAAATAAGCTTGCACTGTTTTAAGCTCTCTGACTTTGAATATGAGCTTTGAAGTCATGCCAAAAACCAGCTGCAGCAGAGCTGCTTTAGAACTGAATTCCTGACACTGGAATTAGTGTTGGGTGTGTGGCATGCCTAATGATAATCTTGACCACGTTTGATGCAGACAGCCATCGCACATGGTGCCTCTGAATCAATAATTCTCCTAAGATAAGATTTGGAACTTTTTTAGTTTCTACAGATTGGTTCTTTGGACACTGTCCACACTGCAAAGCCAACTTGCCTAATCACATGACATTTTTCCACAGAACAGGAAGATTTCTTGAACAATCCTTTAGTTAATTCCTGTTGAAAATTTATTATGGGAGCATAAGAAAAAAAATAAATATGAAAATGCCTCATATATAGGTTATAACCACAATTAATTAGATTCTCAAAATTCTTCCATTTCTAAATATATTAGAGCTTCAGTTCTTTATTTATATAAAAGCTTAATATTTATATCAGTAAAAACTGTTCATTTCATAAAAGAAATAAACTATCATGCCACTTCATCTATGTAGAAGCACACAGTCAACATGACGTAATTGTTTTTATGCTGCAGTGAAGAGCATATGCTTCTGCTACTGAAAGCTTTGGGAGCAGCATAGTATGTCAGAGATAAAAAGAGAACCATATACAAGTAGATTGTGCTTTTTTCTAAAACACATTCACATGTGTCACTGTCTTTCTAATGGAAGTCTCCTATCCTGAACTCAGAAAGGTAAACAACAGCATTTCCATTGAATTTAATGGAGCAGAATCTAGCTGTTCTTGTTCCCCAGGGAAAAAAAAAATACTTCTTTCACTCAAACATTAGTCACTATGAAAGAACAGATAATTTACTTGAAATATGGAACTCTTAAAATGCATCCTTCATCCTGGCTAGATGATTTCATTTAACTTTTATGACATGATTAGTCATCCTATCGTGATGCAGCACAATGTAACTGAGCACATCAGGCATTTTAGATAAGAGTTACCCTGCAGATAGAGATGTTGGCAATGGTTTCAAAGCACACTCTGTCTTGAACATGGGCGTAGATTACACAAAGATGACAAATATCAAAGAATGGTGCATATATTCTAGACATTTTGAACCCTATATATGAATTTTCCCACACCTCAAATGATATTCTGGCCCTACATTTAGAAAGTATAGAAAGGGAAAAATCACAATTTAAACATTGAATCTGTCACCAAAACACATTTTTCAAAAAACTTTGGCCATTATATTTCTAAATTTCCACATTTCTATGAAAATTATTTATTGGATTTTATTTACCACTGATTTATACATCGTGAATTTACTACTGCTTGTATGAAGACTGGAAAACATAGTATATGCAATAAACAAATTTTGTAAAAAAAAAATTAATCACGTAGGATTCTATATTCTAGCCACAAAAAATCCCACAAACCCCCAATTTTTTAAATTTAATTTAACTTCATTTCATTTCATTTTAATTTAATTTAATTTTTTCAATTTAAGAGGATTAAGCTAGACATACAAATAAAAAATTTGTATAGTTGATACTCAGAAGGCAGGTTGTATTCTCTTCTTTCCACATAACCATAACAACCACTGTTTAAATTTGACTCTGATTTCTGAAGCAAATGCAGAAGTGCTTTGTTACTATATCTTAGAATATGTGATGGGTAAAAAATAAGTTGAGAATTATAAGATTCTCCTGAAATAACACTTGCCACATTTTTTAAAAAAATATTTAACACTTATGAAATTATTTTTATAGCTAGCCTCACTAAAATATGTTGATTTTATTTTGTTTCAATGTCCTAATATTTGCTGATAGAATATGTTGCACGATTAAATTAAAACATGTACTTTTTTTACTACTCGCAGTTCCCTGAATTAGCTCTCATAGGGAATGTTAGACATATTAGAAAATTAGGCAAAAGCCCGAAAACCTGAAAATATACAAAGCTAAATATTTTTATGTATGATACTCAACATATTAAATATCACTTCCATTTTGCTAAATCAATGCCATTTGTGTCATTGGTTACATCAGTATTTTTGTGTGTGTCTATGTTTCCAAAATCAAAATAGTGTGAAATCCAGAAAAAAAGAGCATGTTTTCAATAATACCCTGAAGAAAAGCCCAGAACTTATGAAAAAAAAATACTTATTATATTAATGTATGCATTAATTAATGCATGTACATTTTCTGTTTATAAAAGGTGCCAAAAATTTAAGTTTTAAATTCCATAGGCTTTATGGTGTATTGTAGCAAAATATTTATGTGTCTTAAGTAAGAATTATTTTGTTTTCATCTTAAAGAAGAAAGGAAGCAGCATTATATTTATAGAATCATAGAATGGGCTTGGGTTGGTAGGGAATTTTAAGATCAGCTGTAGCTCCAAGCAGTCTGCCATGGGCAGGAACACTTTCCACTAGACCAGGTTATTCAAAGTCACATCCAGGTTGTCCTTGAACTCCTCCAGGGATGGGGGCATCCACAGCTTCTCTGAGCAACCTGTTCCAGTGCCTCACCACCCCCACAGTAAAGAATTTATTCCCAGCATCTAACTTAAACCTGCCCACTTTCAGTTTGAAGCCATTGCCTCTCGTGCTGTTGCTACACACCACTGTGAATAGTCTCTTTCCATCTTCCATATAAGGCTCCCTTGAGGTACTGAAAAGTTGCAGTTTGGTCACCTTGAAGCCTCCTCTTCTTCAGATTGAACAACCCCAATTCTCTCAGCTTTTCTTCATAGGAGAGGTGCTCCATCTCTCTAATAATCTTAGCGTTCCTCCTCTAGACTCACTCCAACATATTAATTCCCTACCTTGTGCTGGGGACCCAGAGCTGAACACAGCACTGCAGATGGGGTCACACAGAAATAGCACAGAGGGGCAGAATTCCCTCCCTCTCCCTGCTGGCCACACTTCCTTGGATGCAGCCCAGGACACATTTGGCTTTCTGGGCTGTGAGTGTACATTTCCAGGTCACAAGCAGCCTCTCACCCACTAGCACCCCGAAGTCCTTCTCAGCAGGGCTGCTCTCCATCTGTTCATCCCCAGCCTGTCTCAATGGTAGGGGTTGCCTTGATCCAAGTGCAGCATCCTGTCCTTGGTCTTGTTAAACCTCATGAGATCCACATGGGCCCACCACTCCTTGAGCTTGTTCAGGTCCCTCTGGATGGTATCCTGTCCTTCTGGTGTGTCAACCACACCACTTGGTGTGGAGTCACCTATGTTTAAAAAGAGGATTTTTTTCTATAATTATAAATCTTGCCCCTTAGTTTTATATTGTAACAGGCATTCTAAGGATGTTCTTGGTTTAATTTAAATTGTTTTGTGTTCTTCCTTGACATGGCTTTCTACCTGCATGAGCAAATTAATATTTTCAAACACATATTGTTTCATGGAGTCATATTATTGTTTTAATTATTATGGTGGCTTAAGGATACAGGTTGAATAAATGAAAGGAAAGAGACTGTATTGATATGTCACTGATGGAGTAATGAGAAGTAAATGTAATTCTAGAGAAACAGAAATTGTATGTAACTGAGTGAGTAAGTAATCTCTTCTTAAGCAAATAAAGACTTCCTTTTTACTCTCATTCAGCTGTAGTTTTTCTTTTGGCTAGTAGATTGCAGTACAGAGAGAAGTTTTAACCCTAGTGGAAAAAAAAGTATATAAAGAAAACATTTCTCATGGAATTTTGGTAATATAAAAATTGAAAATAAATACTATTTTCTTTTTTTAATGCTATTTCTTTGGAAGTGTAACAACATTAGTCTCAGAATGTTACTTGTGTGCTGAAAATCCTATCTCTGCTGAAGTCATAACTCCCACTGACTTCACTGAGATCAAGACATCACAGCTGATCTGTATATGTGAGATGAAAATCAGGCTTCAAGACAATGTCTGGAATTTGACAAACCAAAACCAAGCAGCTTCATTCAGGCCTACCTCCAAACAGATGTGTTCATTCTTCTTAGTCTTACATGGAAATGCCAAATGTCAGCTGCTTTGTACACTGCTATTTGGACAGGCTAGCATACACAGTGTCAGAACTTCAGTTTCAGAGTGAAACAAGTGCATTGAGAAAGCAACAAGCTTCTTTCTTCATGAGGAAAATACAATCAATTCATGTAATCTTCCTACATACACCCTAGACAAAATGATAGTCAAATTAAAAGTTACCATAGATAAGAAATGGGCATCCACCAACTCTGCTTGTGTAAAATGATTCTGTAAAACTCAAAATCTTCCTTTGGCTGGGGATTTAACACCATGAAATAAGTAGAGAAATACCATTTGGATTGACTGCAGAAAAAGAGTAATACTTTTTTTTTTTCCTCAAATTTCCTTGACATGACAGGACAAATTTTCCATCAGAACATAATTATTTTTCACTGAAATGTGGAACTGAAATTTTTACTAAATATTAGTGTGTATGTTAAATAGTGAGTAAACACATATGTACGTGCATGCATACATATATATATATACATATATATACATATATATATGTATATATATATATATACATACTCTGAAAAATGCAAGGAAACTTGCTGAGAGAGCAAGTATTTGAAGGGAAGCTATTTCATAAGACTAGTTTGGTTTATTTTTTAAAATCTTGGGACAGATTATTTTTCTTCCATACATTATTTCGACTTCAGTTTGTATGGTGGCATTTGTTTTTCTTTCATTCTAATTCTGTAAAGGCCATTATTTCAGCATTCTAGCTTTAAAGCCTGAAATATTTGCCTTGCTGGGGCCACTATTTTGCATTTCTCAAAAATCCACCCAAACTCAAACAAAAACCCAATGCTACAACTTATTTTTTTGATATTATTACTTGGGATATAGAAATTATCTTTATGTTCATAGTAGGATGATTCCCTACTTTCTATACACTGTAGCAGTATAAATAAAACTCAATTGTTTATCTGAGAAAAGAACTTTAATCATTTTTGAAAAGGTATAAGTAAATGTACAGTATATGTAAATGTAAATAAAACTTCATTATTTTGTCTGAGGAGATTATATTTTTTTCAGTGATTTATAGTATTCTTTGGGGTGGAAATTACTATAAAAATGCTAAATATATATTTGGTGAATAGTTAAAGCTGTTATGTCAGAAAGAAGATGTGTATCTCTATGAAAGCATGGATCTCAAATTAGACGTTCAACAACAAAATTAACATTCACAAAAAGTCCTCCAATTACTTTCATGACTCTGAGGAGTATTTTTATTTATTTTAATGGTAATGGAAGCAATGGAAGCAAAATGGAGAATAAGTCCTATGTTTTCCCCCTTAAAACTTTCAGTCAGATAGGTTGAATCTCTTTCCTCTTAATACTTTCTGCAGGTTTTGAAATGGCTGAAAGTAAATCAGACAGCAAGAACTATCCTTTACCTTCCCAGAGGTATTAGTCTTATGAGAAGTTTTATTTGGCACTCAAGAGCTAAGCATACTAGAAATTACTTCCATTCCTGCATTATTAGTAAAAGCCATAGATGTTCAGACACATAAAAGATTTCTATCAAAGCCTACAAAAAGTAGCTAATCTGCTTTCAAGTTTGAGCTAAATTCCCTTGAGATGTAGCTCTAGAAAGGATTGTTGTTTTTCAGGTTTTTTAAGTATGCTTAAAACTAGAAAAAAAAATATATCACAGACTGCAAAATTTGGAGCACTTTTCAGTTGTCTTTTAAAGTGCTTGTTTAATTGATTTTTTGTGGTTGCTGCAAATGGAGATTTTTCTCTCAAAAACAGCTGCTGTGTTTTTTGTAGAGTCTGGTAAGCATCAATGCTCCAAATGAGTCTGAGTCTCAGAAGGAGGAAGCAGGGAATCAGAAAGAGCATTGTGCTTCTTTTGTCATTATTCTGTTAGCAGCCTTCAGTTAATGTATGCCTGCTTCTCAGGCAAACAAAAAGCTTGACAACTTCTCCTTCCTTGAAATGATATTACACCACTGGCTTAATTTTGTAAAATCAGTCTGCTCAGCTGTGAAAACAGACATGTTTTTTCTGTTTGATATATGCAATGAGTTATCATCGTAAGCCCAGTACTTGGATGATGGGATTTTAAATGTCAGGAAATAAATGAAAATATCAACAGTTTGGCAACAGGAAGATTTCTGTTTAATGTGAATCTGACTTTCTCAGAGTCTTTTTGTGAATTTCTCTCTGAAACCTAGTCAGTGAAGATTAATTTTAAATTGAAAAATGGCAGTAGACGTGAGTTTGCCTCCGTGTGATGCATTTCCTTGAGGAAGAACCAGAAAACTGTTAGTGTCTTTTATGGATACTGTGAGAGGGATTCTTAAGGAAAGATTAATTCTGTTTCATACTTAAATTTCTAAGGGTAATAGACATTATGAAATTTCAGAGTATTTTAAATTTTTCAGATATTTATGAATATTTAAGAAGATATGTAATAAAATGTTGTCTTGTTTACCCTCCTTAATATTCACATATATATACACTTCCATTCATTCACTCTTAAAATAAACAGTTTTATTTTTAAGATGTTATTTCAAGAACAAAGAATACCTGGCTCTTCTTTTTTGTCATTAAATTGGTTAAACTCCCAGAGCTTCCACTGAAATTCAATTCCTCCTCATTTGCAGTACCATCTCCTGATGTCCCAACTTGAGACAACATGTCTGTGAAAAGCATTTTTTTGATATAAAAATATACATGTAGATAATACTCCAGTTTTCTATGAGAAATCTGAAAAACGTTGGGATTACCATGAGAGGTTTCTGGGGTTTATGATGTCATTTGTAGGGAAAAGAGGAAAGAAAAGGCATTGATGACATTTATGAAAGAGTATGCAAGCAGGATTTTTGACAAAATAAAGATGAGTGTAGCTTGAATGGGCTATAGACATGAAATGAGATGAATGGCAATTCAAGGCCTTGCATAAGAAAAGGAATTCCCCTTTAGAAAGAGCTTTGCTTCTACTTGTGTTTCCACTACAGACAATATGAAAATTTATAAGTATCTGTTACCTTCATTGGAAATAGTGAAAGGGCTGAAAACACATTTTGTTTCCCGAGAAATGAAAAAAAATGGCACTGCTGACTTCCATTAACCTAGCAAGATAGTTATTTGCGTCAGTGGTTTTTGTGGGTTTAGCAATCTGAACCCTCGTTTTATGTGTATGTGCACACGTGCATGTATATCTGTGAATAAAATGCATTTAAATATACACCTACCAGGCAGGAGTACAAGCCAGCAGTGCTGAAAACGTATGCAACCCAGATGTTCCTATGTTAATTGTTTATTCTGAGTTTGAAGCAAATCTGTTGCAATTTTCCCTTCAGCCATCAGCAGTCTCACTCCATTGTAATACAGAGCAGTGAAGGTCAGTGTTGATAGATTCTTAGTGTGTTTTGAAAAAGATTAATGCTTAGCAATGAACTCTGTATGAAAGGTTTCCTTTCAAACAAAATCTTAGGATCACTGACTCAGCATAAAAGATGAGCTTGTATCATAAAGGTCACAGTTAACACTGTATTTGGCTGCCAGGTCCCTGGTTTAATATAAGCTGAATTAGATCCCATTTTTTTCCCCATAACACAAATTTAAGACAAACCACCACTGAAGTAAGAGGCATTTTCATCTGTTATTTAAGATACTGACAAGCATTAAATTCCTGGAGGGGTCCTTTGCATCCACCACTCAACTGATAAGGATTGCTTTATTTTTTCAGTCAAATATTTTAAAAAGTGTGATGTGACTAGAATTCAACAAGGACAAAGCATTTGATTCTAGGGTAATGGGGGGCATCTCTCTCCATATGGAGGAAAGAGGACTAAGCTCTCTCCTGGAGTTAGGCTCTGCAGGAAGTTAAAGCTGGAGAAGGAGTGGCTCTTCTCAAACAAAGCTTTCGTTCAAGAACTTTCTTCTATTTTACAAAAGACTGAAGTCCAAATCCCTCTGCTGACAAGCTACAGTTGAGTCCCAGTGTGAGTTCCTCATTGCCTAATTAGATATTTGAAAGTAAGACATTCAATTCTGGACTAATCTATCTAGTTTCCCTTTGTAGTTAGTGATAAGAGTATGGGACTTCTGCAGATTATCCCAGACAGCTATTCTGGGAGGTATCTCTGGATGTGTCTATTTCACTATGGATTACATATTCAGCCTAGGGTGAGTACTCTTATAAATGAAGGTTTTATTTGCCAGAAGTAGGACAGATGAATCCCTCTCCAAGTCTCTAATGATAAAATATCCTAGTAGAGTTGGTCTTGGTTAAACCTGTTTCACTTTGATTAAAAAAAAAAAAGGCACATCTGGGGACAAACAACTACAACAACAACAAAAAAAAAAAAAAAAAAAAGGCAGAGGAAAGATTTGCTTAACAATTAAGGCATAGAAAGCTGCAGTGTCAGCTTAGTATGTATATAAGAGCTCAGCATGCTGAAGGCTGCAGGTGCCCACAAATCAAATTCAGGAAAGAAGAATGATGGTTTAACCATTGTAATTGCTACTAAAAGGTACATTTTTCTCTAACTGTGCACAGATAGAATAGGTCCTAGAGGTGTGCATGATAACAAAATTCTTAAATTTTTGTTCAGCTCTGATGCTGTTGGGATTTGACTCAGACATCACCTGTCACTGCATTGTCAACAACATTCTGTCAATGTTCAGATCAGCAATTAAAGTGTTTCATCCTTGAGATATTTATGCTGCTAGGAGTTACAAATATTATGTTGTGCTTTTGCAAATCTAGCAGTGAAGGGGGTGTATGTGATAAAGCAGGTGTACACCAAGAGCTTCAAGGACCACCTTGACATGTGGCACTTTAGCAAGACTATTGCATAGAAACTGTAACCATAGATTTAGCTCAATGATAACAACTTGAATAATAATTTTTTCCCTTAGTCTTTCATGTTCAATATGCAGCACCTTCCCAAAGGGTGAAAATGCTGTACCATTTCTTAACACAAACCCAAAGAAGGATTTCTTATAGTCACTAAACAAACGTTCTGTTGTTCTCCAGCTTTACACTGCAGTCAGTGCTGTGAAGTCTCTGGATCCACAAGCACAAAGAACCTAGTCACAGCTTTTCAGACAGACATGCTTGGTCATTGGTGGAGAGAAAGGCTCCTGCAGAGAGTGTCATCTACTTCATCTCCAGACAGGTGTCTAAGTTGGATAAGTCAACCTCTGGAGAGTCTTATCTTTTTCACTAAATCACAGAAGCAGTTCAGAGGATGAGCTGAGTTTACATGGCTAGGCCTTCCCATGGGTTAAGTGTAGATGACATTAATCCCACTCAGCCTGTCCAGTATTCTTGCAGTCTCTCTGCAAAGACAGGTCTTCACATTGACACTGTTTTTTCTTCATGATCCTTGGGAGGATGTTTGGCTTGTTGTTAGGAGGAAGATGGGGAATACAATTGCAGTAGTCTCTTGGTTTGTGTTTAGGGTTTTCTCCCTAGAAAATATAAGTAAAGAACTGCTTTGATAACTTTTTGTCCCTCCATTCACTATGTTTTATGCACAAAAACAACTTTGACTTATTGGCAGTAGATAAATGCTCAGCTATATCTTCTACCAGCAACCCTAGTTAAGTGAAGAAGTTCCAGCTAACTGGAAATTAGGAAACATAGCAACCCCAAGAAGGATTGGAAGGATGATCCAGGCAACTACAGACCTGTCAGCCTATCTCCAGTTCTTGGAAGGGTTATGGAAGAGATCATCCTGAATGCCATGGCACAGCACACCCAGGATAACCAGGGCATCAACCCCAGCCAATGAATTTACAAGAGGCAGGTTCTGTGTGTTCAACCAGATCTTTCTCTTCTCCTCCTTCCTTCTTCTTCTCCATGACAAAGTGATACACTCAACAGATGAGGGAAAGGCCATGGATGCTGTGTAACTAGACTTCAGTAAAGCATTTGACACCGTGTGCCACAGCATCTTCTTAGAAAAACTGTCTGCTCACAGCTTGGATGGGTCGACTCTTAGACAATAAATTGGATGGGAGCATTGATGTATTCAAGGGGAGAAAGGCTCTCCAGTGGGATGTGGACAGACTCAAGCAATGGGTCAAGGACAACTACATGAGGTTCAATAAGGTGAAATGCCAGATCATGCACTTGGGTCACAACAATGCCAGGCAGCACTACAGGCTGGTGGAGGAGTGACTTGAGAGCTGTTTGTGAGAAAGGGACCTACGGGTGCTGGTTGACAGCCAGCCCAATATGAGCTGGCAGCTTTTCCAGGTAGCCAAGAGGGCCGATGGCATCTTGGTCTGTATATAGAATAGTGTAGTCAGCAGAGAAGGGGTCATCCTGCTGTAGTCAGCATTGGTGAGGCTGCACTTTGAGTGCTGTACTCCATTCTGGGCCCTCACTTTAAAAAGGACATTCAGTCCTGGAGGGTGTCCAGAGAAGGTCAACAAGGCTCATGAAAGGACTAGGGAATATTTTTTATGAGAAACAGTTGAAGGAGCTGGGTTTGTTTAGTCTTGAGGAGGCTCAAGGGGACTTCATCACTCTCTACAACTCCATGAAAAGTTGTTGTGTGGTGGCCAGTCTCTTCTACTGTATCTGCAGTGACAAGACTAGAGGAAATGGCCTTGAGCTGAGACAGGAGATTCAGATTAGCTTTTTTTTTTTTTTTTTTTTTTTTAGGATACTCAGGCATTGGAATAAATTGCCCTGTGAGGTGTTGGAGTCACCATTCTTGAAGGTGTTTTAGAGGCATCTGGATCTGATGCTGGCTGGTGTGGTTTAGTGGTCTAAGGGTTACAGTGGTAGTGCCAGGTGAACAGTTGGATTGGATATTCTTGAGGGTCTCTTCCAAAGTCATTGCTTCTACGACTCTATGATTCTAGTGTTAAATATGGTAAATTTCTCATCTTTCACCATGTATTTCCTCAGCATCAGATGGGCTGCATCTAGACTACCAAGTTTGACTGTTTCCAAATTTCTATTTAGTTGAAAAGCAGGTAACAATCACTTCGCTAGAGAATCCATACAAAATCCAAGAAGCAAATACCATGCTAACAAATTCATAATAAAAATGGGTCCAAACACAGACTTTGAGTACGTATGTCCACAATAATGAGATCTGAAAAAAAATTCTGAATCTATGTTTAAATGACTTTTCCACCTAAATTATACACTTCGTAACCTTTTGTAATGTCAGTAACAGCAGCTGCTCCCAACTTACCATATAGACCTATTGTACGTATTATTTGCTTGGGAAATTGCTTTCAGTTTCTAGAACTACATCATGATTGTTTGATTTTTCTTTTTTTAAATGCATAATAGAAATTACTCTGTACTAACAGTGTTTTTGTAGTAGCTATTCCATTTTTGCCATTTTCTATAAATGTTTATTTGATATGTTAAGTACATGAGAGTGGTGTTTAAGTATACATATGTATATGTGCAAATTTACATGCTGGCATAGGCTGACATAGTTGTTTAGAGTACTTCAGGAAAAGTTGCAGAAGAAGGAAGAGATACATTGCAAGAAAATAGTTTCAGTGATTTAAATTGCAAACTTCCTCAAAGTTCAATAACACAGAATTATTAGGTTTCTTTTAGGTATCAGTCATGTTCTCATCTAGTACTTCATGGGGACTTTGTACTCCAAGCTAGTGTGCAGAAGTATGTTCTGCCCTGATTCCTGGCTGTCACAAGCAAGGAAAAGAAGCTTGTATTCAGAAAAAGGTTTCAGACAGTTTTTACTGGAATGTTGTGCTACTCACAGATAGTGATGGATAATAAAAGATAATCCTGAGTTGGAAATTTAATCAATTGACTCCATTCTTGATCAAGCACTATAGCATTACACTCTCGTTGTCTGACACAAAAATAATTGATGGACTGGATAAGTATTCAGTTGTTTTCCTGGAACATATCAAGAACGTTCAACAGAAGCATATTCTGTATAATGCCAGCCTTATACTTTTGTGGCTCTGTGGATTGTAGCTGCTCCAGGCTATTAAATATCAACCTTCACATTCTTTCATTTTGCAGTCAGCAAGAAATGTTTTGCAAAAGGATGTAATAGATGAGAGAGCCTCAAAAGGTCTCTTTCACTAAACTTTTAGAAAGTTCATGGTTTAAATAATTGGAATGTATTCTTTAGTTTAATAAAGTCTTCTTTTCCATTGTACTTTCATTAGGTAAACTCAGTAAATTTGATAATCTATTTTCTTACACAGTATTCTCCTTCTGCCTCATTTTTCTGTCTTTTGTTTCTGCTCTTTTTTTTTCCTTTATTTTCCATATTTAGTGTCAGGTTGTTTTGGGTTTTTTTTTTCCTTTTTCTCGCATTTCAAGATTATATTTTACATTCTAATGCTGGGTGGATTTGGAGCTTGGATACAGTTAAAAAGAATTATTTGGAAGTTATTTATCATCCAACTAATACAATTGCTCATAAATTATCTCATAGAATTTTATAGAAAATAATTACTTGTTGAGTCAATACTTGAAATCAGCATTCTCAGAAGTCTGTGAGAGTGTTGTTTGTTTGTTTATTGATTTTCTTACCAATTAGTCAAAGCTTACTGAGTGAAAAAACAAAGATCCACTGACTTTCAATTCTGCTGTGAACTTTGTTTGTCTGGTTTGGAAGTGTTCTTTTCTGTCTCCAAGGTTTCCAAGAAGATGCATTTCACAAGGGGTAAAGGTATTACAGAAATAATTACCCAAAGTAGAAATAAGTGTTAATTATTGCTCTTAAACTAAACTGGAATAATAACAGCAGCAAGTTGGGGAAAAACAAAACACAAAAATAATGAACAAACAAAATATTATTCTTGTCCTGAGGGTAGGTGACATTTGGACTTCCTTTTGCCATTCTCAGAATTTAGTAATTTAAACTAGGTTTCCAGGAGAAACCAAGTTGTTTCTGTCTCTCATGTATATCCCCTCTGTTTCATGTATTGAAGGAAGGAAGGAAGGAAGGAAGGAAGGAAGGAAGGAAGGAAGGAAGGAAGGAAGGAAGGAAGGAAGGTCTGAAATAAATATTTATTTGGAATTTTAAAAATAATTTATATGGTGAAAATAGTATTTTTTTTATTTTGATAAGATGAACATGATAAAAGTGACAAAACCTGAGACATAAAATGTCTTTTCTACTGATGTTAAATACATAAAGAAAAACTGAAATACCAGAAATATTGGCATTCAAGTATTACCAGAGGAAAAAAAAAAAAAAGCTGTTAAATTAAATGTGAAGTTCCTTTTTATAATTATGAGTATAAGAATGATATGCCTCACAATGAACATATGACTGACAGTAACTGGGACTAGCTGGAGAGCCACAGTAGTTCTTGCTATTCCTCCTCTATCCAAGCTTCTCCATGACCTTCAAAGAGGCCTTCATGCCTCCTATCAGCAAAACAGAGACAATTATATTTAGAGAAGAAATCTGCAGCTACAGCACTTCAGCTGTCGATCTCATCCTAAGAAGGATTCCCAGGCTGCAGGTGATTATAACTGTAGGAACACATTTCTAGTAAAGACACCACTATGATGAGACATTAAGCTCATCTCCTGCCTTTAAAGTTCTGGTGCATGTCCCTTTTTGTGAGAGGTGTTAACAGCTGAGTCCTTGCCATGCTCTGTCTCTGTTTAATGCTCTACCAAATCCACTTGCAGCTGGATAAAGAATGTTTTTCTTATGACCCCCGTGGAGGGGGGAAGAGTGTGATACTGAGCTGTCATCATGTTCCTTTCATGGGAGTGTGGCTTCTGGATGGGGTCTTGGCAGTTCTCCTGTGTGCATGTGCACACGTAGGCATGCCCATCTGCAACTTGATTCCCCAATCCTTTACAGCTAATGCAGTCACTTGTTCTATAAAGCAAAAGCAAAATGGGGAAAAAATTGCTGTGGCAATGTTTTCTATAGCTGGAAAGCCCTTGCGCAGGGCAAGGCAAAAGCAAAGCCAGGGTAGATACTAGGAAATGTTTCATGGAGCCAGCCACTGTATGTGCATAGCATTCTTCACCTAAGAATTGTGGTTTTTCTTCTGTAACACATTTCTTGAGCTCATGCATTGATACCAGCCTAGTGACTGTAAAACACACCTGCCACTTTGTGTTCTGTAGCAATAAGGAAGACTTATTCCAGGATATCTGCAAGAGACTTCACTGTTCTTTGTAGGTTTTATTGAAGGTAATCTAAACCAAAAATTAGAGGCTCCAAGATCTTTTACATCACACTTTGAAGTACTGTCTCCTACAAATGCTGCAAAGACAAGGAAGGAGTAAAACAAATGAGATACAGATATAATTTTGAAAATTAATTATGAGGAAAATTCCAGTATTCTTGACAATTAAGCTAACTAACAGGGGACGGAAAAAAAAAAGATGACAAGATGGAAAAAGCTATGTCAGAGACTCAGGAAGTACACTGCTTAGCTAAGCAAAACTGCTCTTCAATGGAACAGTAAATATTAGCACACCTTCAGAGAACAATAATAAAAATTTTTGAAGCACAGGATTGTTCTCATTAATTAGAAGCACAGATGTAATTTCCTTCAGTCTTCTAATACTCTTTTCAAAGAGTAATTTTTTTAGGTAACTGCAACCATTAAGAATTGCTGCCACACAGGTTCACTGTGGATAATCAATGGCTTCATTGAACTCAACTTGAACTGGGAATTTCTAGTAGAGAATGATTAAGTGTTCAGAACTAAATATATTCACCTTTCATTTAAATTCTGTGTAATTTCCCCCCCCCCAAAAAGAAAGTACTTCAGCCTTTCTATTCTGCATCTCAGTATTTAGTCTGGAATAGGCATCAATCTTTATCATCTTTTTCAGTTTCCATTTAGCCACTAGTGACATTTTTAAAACCAATTCTCTGCTGCCTAGACTGTAAGACCCTGCATACACAAGGTGCTGGAGCTGAATCCTGCCAGGAGCTAATTAGTTACTTGAAACCCTTGTTCAAGTTAAAATCTCTGAGAGTTTCAGATTGTGCCAGGAGAAAAGCTTTCTTATTACAAGCACATAATCCTTTGGTTTCAGAGCGTGCTGAGAAGAAGAGCCCCTACCAAACAGTAAAAAAAACCTGACAGATTACACAGCAGTACAGACATGGACATATACATTATGGGAGTGGTCACCAGACAATGCAGCATATTTGTCTCTTTCTTATTTGTGTACTTAAAACTTGTGTATTATGTAGTAGCTCCAAAGGAAATCAGAAAGTCATATTTGCACCAGAGTAGCAAACAGATCATGGTGAAGAGATATTTAGGATCAAAAAATTCACCCTTTAGCTTACTCAGGACAGTCTTGTCATAGAGATGCTCTTGAAGTCTTCTGCATCCACATAAGGGATTTAAGTTTCCTACAGCACTGGTGACTAACCTGCCAAGCCACTAACTATTCTGCCACTAACAGTTAGTTAGTTAGCCACTAACTAACCTTCTCTCTGTCTTCAGATTTTTGTTTATTTTGTACTTCTGTCTTTTCTCAAAGAAAAGGGAGTAAAAAAAATGTCCTGTCTTAACAGGGAATTTTGAATATAAGTTTAATTCCAGATTATGATTCATAGTTCAAAAACCCAAAAGAAAGAAGCTACACATAATTTAAGAGATGCTTACTCATCTCTGCCTCCTTTTACCAGGTAATTCCCAGCCTTTGCTCTCCACATCCGTGATAATTAGCTCCAATAGTGACTTACTTAGATAGTTTCTAAAAGATTTTTCCTCAGATATATAAATCTTATCAACTAATCTACAGTTAACTGAAGGTTAAGCATGAATTATTGAAGTAACTAAATATGGTTGATGATTTGACCCATAAATCACAAGCTATAAAACCCTCCACAAAGACTCTCACCTAAGTCCACGAAAATAAAGAAGGACAACCTAGGGACTTGCTTAAGAAGAATTCACCATGCTATAAACACCTCTTCAGGTTTTATTTCTCTAGTGCTCAGGGAAATTCATCTTTACTCCAAATTCTGCAGCTGTGCTAATGAACTTGGGCACATCAACTGTTTGCCTGGCCCTGTTTCTAACAGCACTGTAGTTGAAAGCATTTACAGTCCAAGGGAATCTTCAGTAAATGCTCTAGAAAACAACTTCTTTATCACTTACAAATGTGTAATGGCAGGACATGATAATACTCTTCTTCTGTTCAGAAAGGAGGCATTCACACTAGAAGGACATGTGGTACAGTTTGACAGGTAAGTACATCACCCTGTTTAGATACTTTATATTTCCTTTGTTACAAAAGGCTCAGAGGGATCTATATCCAGCCCCTACAATAAAAACACTGTAGTTTAGCTGGTCCTTGCAAGGCAGGTAGAGTTCCAATTTCATTGCACTGCATGACTCCAGTGTTCAGTGAGAAAAAAACTGAACCAATTTCTATTTTGAAAATCCAACCTATTTAGTACATGACAAACATTGATAAATATTTCCAAATATGTTCTGAATATGTTTTGGAGTAAGAAAAGATATTTTAAGACAGGAAAAGGTCAGCTTGCTTTTTAAAGCATAAATCAAATACATAACAAAAACCAGAAAGAAATTTAAAATTTTTAGAACACAAGTTATACTAAAATTTGTATAGTGTGAAAAGAACATTTGCACGTTTTTTCAGTAAAATGTGCAAGAGAGATTTACTAGGAGATGAAAGGAAATGTACTACATAATTCTGAAATTAACTTTTCCCCCTAATGATTTGGTCTCATAGAAATGTACTAGCTGCTGAGGCTGAGAGACTTTTAAAACTCCATGCCTGCAGTTCAGAAATAATTTTTTTGGAGGGAATAATTGAGAATATGACAGTTTGTCTACAAATATGTCACTATGTGTTTACTTCACCGTGTGTCAATTGGATTAGTTCCTTATTCAGGGAGAAGAAGCTGAATCAGCCATTGCAGATTGCCTGCTGCCTCATCTGCCACTGCAGCCTGGAAAGGACCCCTCCTGCTACCAAGGAAAACAAGGAGTAAAAATCCAAACACCATGCCCTTGACTTGGTTATGGGAAAAAAACAGGTTAACAATGAATTAAATGGACTTCTATAGAGACAGCTGTTAGCTGTATGACTCAATTTACCCATTTCCTGCAAAATAGTTTATGTAGGTGTCAGAGGAATCTCAATAGTTCACCAATTACTGGAAAACTCTTTGAGTTAAATGTTTGGCTGAATGATGGCTGGACTTTTTTTTTTAATTCTGCTTGTCCCTTTGCAAACAGCTGATGCCTGCATTAAGCTAAGATCAAATGAAAAATGTATTCAGCACTTCAGAGATACCCAGAAGCAAAATAGCAATATCAGGAGCTAAGCTTTCTTACGCTTCCTTTGTATATGTCAACTTATATTATCCTGGGTGATGTATCATCCTACCCAGTGCACTTAATATTATAATGAAAGTGGATTGTTAATATGGAAAGTCATGAGACTATTTCTTTCATATGCAAAATAAATCATATGCAACCACACCTCTGATGTGAACTTTTGAACGTAGAAGCTGCAAAAATTGTCCTGAGAGTTTTGATATGGCCTACTACTATTTTTTTTTTTCCCAAAAGATGAAAAATATTCCTGTTCATGGTCATAAATTACCACACTAACCTGTGATAGCTGAATTATGGAAGGTATATATAACCCCTTCCTAAAATGTTTGTTCTGATTTCTTTTAGTGTGAAGATGCAGCACAGAAGTGGAAAACTCATTAAGAATGTTCCCTAATACCCTAAGAGGGATAAATATTACTGTGAAAAACAATTGTATCTCTTTTACCATTCTTTTGTCTGTAACTGTCTCTAAGGTACAAATCCTTTTAACCAAAAAAAAAAAAAAAAAACAAGCAAAAAATCCAAATAAAGGGGCACAAGTAAGCACTGAGCAGACCATGCAGACTCTAGGTAGTGCTACAGGCTCCAAGAGGCTAATTCTCCTTTCTTAAAAGCCAGTTAATGTTATTAGAGATGTCTGTGACAACAGAGTAGTCACAGACACATTTTGCCTTTTTATGATGATTTTAATTTGGGGGTTTTGTTTTGTTTGGAATTTGTATGTGGTTTTGTTTGTCTGTTGCCATTTAAATTCCAAATACAATATTCTGAGTATACACACTGAAGAGCAGTTTTCTTCCTTATGCCAGATATTTTGCCTGAACTATATGGAGCAGCCAGGATAAGGTTGCCTTCCTCTCACTTATTTTGTGACAGTCTTTTTTAGGAAAATGTTTCACCCTAGAATAGTATACAAACATTCTAAAGAAAAATTCAACCCAATTATGAAGTCTGCCCCATATATCAATGTAGATTAAAGTTAACATGTTAGGATGTGGCAACAAAATCTTTTTGACAAGTAGATAAAAAGGACCAAATTTCTGCAAAGAGGAGAGGAGAGGAGAGGAGAGGAGAGGAGAGGAGAGGAGAGGAGAGGAGCAGTGTTCCAGAAGGATCTGCAAATCATGTCTCCAGATCACCCAGCAAAAGAATCACCCTGCATGGACATTACCACTTAGCAAGTGGCTGAAGGCTTCAGTTTTCAGTATAGGCCCTTAATTTACTGCCACTAACCCAGAAATTGAACAGAACCTGTAATGTTAGATTTCAGTATTAATGAACCTGATTTTTTTACAGCTATGGGAGATTTGGCTCTTCTGACTACAAAGCTCTCCTTCTAAGAGAAAAAGGAGATATATACTCCAAAAGAAATACAGAGCACCACATTTAAGGCTGAATTGAATTGAATGTCCTACTAAACTCAGCAAAGTATCTTGTATTGGTGATGAGTTTAGCAGTTTACAAATGTATACTTCAAAAAGAGGGTCCTCTCTGAATGCCTTAATATTTCCAGCATATCCCATAATAAGCCTAATGGTTTACCACATAATTGCATCATTAGTAAAATGGTGTTCTTGTTGAGTTACAACTTTCTATTGGCTTAGAGAAAGGATTTCAAATTTGCATTTAAATGAAATTGAGCAAAGAGTGATAAAGGCTTCAATTAAAAGGCCACCTGTTTTTGTTAATTCATTTTTAATAGGAACAGTAAATATTTTCAGTTGATGCACTTTCTGCTGCAAGATTAGTACATTCTTCTCTTCTTTATCTCCAGTGTCAGACACCCCTCATTAGAGGAGTGTGTCATTTTCTCTGACTAAAGGAACCTGTCTCAAGCTTTATGAATATGTTGGTACAAGAGAAATAATAAAGTAAACCAAAGAGCTATTTAGAAAATGCAAACAAAAACACCCCAACGTATGATCAAAGTAAATTCTGTAAATAAATTATTTCAAAAAATCAATTAGTTTGAAGGCTGGGGGGAAGCTGGTTCCTCAAACAAAACACTCAAATTCTTTCTTCATTTACACTCTTCTTGGAGGTTATTGATCTCACTTGGGCATACTGGTATGAAACAAAAGTAATCTTCCATGTCAAAATTATGTAATGCAATTAAAACTTAAGGATTACAAATATGTAAACTACAAATCATGACAAGAAGCTTTTGTGGAATATAAAACCCAACCGGTGCTCATGGAGTATGAGCTTCAACTGGCATCTGGAAACAATAAATCTTTCTATAAAATGTCTTCCTTTGATGACAAATTTTTCACTTTTTCGTCTTGTCTTATAGGTTCACAGGTCTAGTTTTGTTCATTTGCCATTAGAAATATAGGAGCTCATCTTACTTTTCTAATGTTTTTGAAATAAATTGTTGTCATAATTGCTTCTGTTTTCCATTTACTGTAACCATAACTACTAATTTGCTAACAACCGCTACACATCTGTTACAACCAAAGCTTAAAAACCGAAAATATTCACAAGAACAACTTGCAGTGGACACCCTTCTCTTTGGGATGCAGCATAAGCATTAAATAAAGAATTGAAGCATTTCATTAATTTGTGCTTGTTTCCTGTTAGCAGGATATCAGAATAGTAAATAAATGGATTAAGTTTCTTGCAGCATGAGCCAGGAGAGATCTTCACAGTTGCTTTTCCCTCTCAGATGCCTATTTAAGGGAAACATGGGGGTCCAATGAAACTTTTAAAAACTTTATCTTTGATTTAAATTATGACTGGTTTTTAATGCTATGTGGCTTTCCACAGTGAACTTAACAGGGGATTATGTTTTCCATTTCTGGTTGAATAAAGAAACAAATTAACAAAAATATAAATAGAAGGTATTCACGTGGAACTACAGGTTGGGGGATTTACCCCCATTTGTTAAAAGTTAAACGTTTACAAAAGAAAATAAATACTGCACAACTCTCTCTCTTTGCCTCTTCCCCTCTCTTGTTTTCCTTCCCCTGTATGTATTTGTGATTGACATACTCATATAATTTGTTTGCTTTTTGTATTTGCTGGATGATTTAAATAATTGATTTTTACTTGACTCAGGTTCTACTTCTTAACTGGTAGTTGCTGCAGTTATTTTCTTTTAATGCTTGCAAAGTTGAACTAAAAATATCTCTTGAAGTCAAGTTCAGCCTGACTACATGTTGCAAATGGTTTGGACCTAATGTTCTGCCATTAAATAAATATTTTAGTACTTTTCTTTAAAGTTAAGCTTATCAGGTTTGCATGGAAAGGCTTTAGTCGTTTAGGGGGGCTGCAGGGTAGACTTCTGGGAGAAGATCCTAGAACCTTTCTCCATGTCCAACAGATCAAATGCTCTAGCCAGAAAAAAAAAATCTGTCCAACAGATTAAATCTCTAGCCAGAAAAAACACAACCTGCACAACTTCAGAAAAAATGGTGAGTGAGACTATGCGAGAGAAACTCTTCAGAGACCAGGGTCAGTGGAGAAGGAGGGGGAGGAGGTGCTCCAGGTGCCAGAGCTGAGATTCCCCTGCAGCCCCTAGGGCAGACCATGGTGAGGCAGCTGTGCCCCTGCAGCCCATTCATGTTCAGAGTGGAGAAGAGATCCACCTGCAGCCCTGCCATGGGGTCCCTGTGTCAGAGCAGTTAGGTGCCTGAAGGAGACTGGGACCCTGCAGGATGTCCATGCTGAAGCAAGCTTCTGGCAGGACTTGTGACCCCACAGAAGTCTCACGCTGGAGTGGCTCATGATAAATTGCAGTCTCTGGGAAGGGCTCATGCTGGAAAAGTTCATGGACAACTGTCTGCTGTGGGACTGACTCCACGCCGGCACAAGGAAGGAGTGGGAGGATTCTGCCGCCCTGAGGAGGGAGTGACAAAGACAACTTCTGATGAACTGATCAAAGCCGTTCTATCTCCCCCTGTGATATTTTAGGGAACAAGGTAGAGAATTCAGGGGCAAAGTTGAGCCCAGGAAAAAAGGAGGGATGAGGGGAAGGTGTTTTGAAGATTTGTGTTTGTTTCTCATTAATCTATTCTGATTTGTTTGCTAATAAACTAAATTAACTTTCCCCAAGTCAAGCCTGTTTTGGTTGTTGGTAATTGGTGAGTGATCTCTCCCTGTTCTCATCTTGACCCACAAGCCTTTTGTTGAGTTTTCTGTGGCCTGTCCAGCTGTGGAGGGGAGAAATAGACTGGCTTTGGTCAGCACCTGGTGTCCAGTCAGGGACCAGTCACCACAGAAAGCTAAAGAAACTGGAAAAAAGCATATAAATGACTGATTTCAGTTCAGCTCTAAGGGTCAAAAGACTATAAATAATTACTATGCCTATAGAGAAGACTGTTTTATGCTCTCCAACCCAGTTCAGAGGACTCAGTGTTCTTTCTCTCATTCCCCTGGTAAAGCAGTATATGAGTTAATTATTGCTGTAGCTGTTACAGTTTAAACCAAATGGGGAAAAGAGACGGCATGAAAGTCAAGCTGAAGTAGTGGGAAATAGCAGCTTTTTACTCAATGACCATCTGCAGCCCTACAATATTGACCTGATCACTGCGAAGGTCACAACATGCTCTGTGACTGAAATGTCAAGTGCAGAAGAATATGTACTCATCTAACTCCTGTAGAATTAAATATCTAGGTGTATGCTCCAATTTTAGAAGTGCACATTACCTTTATTTAAAGGTTTTAAAGGGTGGAGCTAAGTTCATTTTTTTCAGTAAAGAGCTGGATTCAATAAACAGCTAGGTTTTCTGTAGCATTTGCCACCTACCTAAAGGGAAAAGAATCTGTCCTTTAAAAGCATAATTAGGGATATCACCAAGTGGAAAACTTGGAAACCCAAACACAATTAAATCACATTAAAGAAACAACAATTCTATTTCCATTGCATAAATATTTATTAATTATTTTTAAAATTGCTTATATAAATAGGTTTTGGCATTTTTAACTTTCAGTATAAATACATAAGTTTTATTGACAAGCATTTTTTTCCCACAAAGAATGCTTTATATACCTGTTATCAGACACAACTCTACTATCTCAAATTCTAAATAACTAATTTTTACCAATAGAAAAAGACAAGTATTTCTCAGATTAATCTTCTTTTTTTGAGAGGAGAAAAAAATTATGGCTGTCACATTAAATATTTAGATATTTGGTTAATTGCACATTATTCATAGTGAAGATAGTGAACTGTTTCTCAGGAAAAAAATAACTGATGATGAAGAGAATTAATATACTTCTAATCGTGACACCTATTGGCCAACAGAGGAACACATTTAAACATCTCATTTTGCTGATTTCTGAAAATAAATCTGAAGGATAACATATAACTGATAGTTTTAAACCCTGGAAACTCCTCTTTCAAAGAAGACTAAAGTAAGTTCAGAGCCCTGTTCCTTGATTTTGGGTTAGGTTTTTTTTGTGGTTGGTTGGTTTGCTCGTTCATTGATTGCAGTTTTTCATTTGTCTGTTTTGTTGGTTGACTACTGAGGAGTCTTGCCAGTGGACTTGAGGTTGGGCTGGGAGAACTTTTGGGACTGATGTCCCCTAACGTTACAGCAGTGAATTTGTAAGCCTCACCTGAATAACACAATGGGATAGGAATTTATCCTGGTAGGTGGATGGCAGTTTGCAAGGACCAGTGACATGACAGATAAATCTACCACTCTGTGGCTCTGCCAACTGCTGCTTAACCCCATTCCATGGAAAAGAGAAATGCAAATGTAGAAAGAATCAGGGGGTTGAGTTGTACTATTCCTTTCAGCTTCTCTGCCCTGCTCTAAATCAGCAAAGAAGCCAGAAACCACACATCACATTTAAACCACCCGTTGGGCATCTGTCCATCTCAGGAGCAATGCTAACTAGAATTGGAAATCTAACCTTACATTTTTCTACTTCTGATGACTTTTTGATTTATTCTTGTCATGCAGGAGGTTTAAAACATCGGACGGTTAGTTTAACATACTCTTAAAAGTAGTGGAGGGCAGGGAGCAGGACAAGAATTTTAATATTTTGTCAAATAGAGGTTAATGATATCTTCTTTTTTTCCCTGGAAACCTTATTTTACCCTGCCATGCTGTTCCCACTTTAGCTCAGTTCATTGCACATGTACCATTAAAACGCTTCAAGCTGATCGAAAAAAACATGGGTGACCCCACACCCTTCTTTGTTCATGTACTGGGAATAACACACATCAGAAGAGTTATAGTTCAGGCTGGCATTGAATTCATCAGAAAACTTTCAAAGAAATCTCTTGCTCAGCTTTAATTAGGATTAACCAGTCAGAGATCATAGTCTGATCTGGTTAATACCACTTCTGCCACCTGAAATATAAATTAATTATAAGATAAAGCCTGGTTTCTGAATATGTCAAAAACATGTTATACCTGTAGATGGTATTATAGTTCAAAAAAATTATGAGAGAAAGGCTTCACGCACTGTTGTGTTTTTATATTTTTTTAATACAGCTTAGTTCCACTTTTTTTTAACAATAGTTTATTATATCCCAGATTCACATCATATGTGCAGGATACCTCATACATCCAGTTTGGCATTCAAAGAATCTCATTATCACTTCCAAATTGTGTTGCTTTCTCAAAAAAAGAGAAAAAACTGAAAAAAACCTCAAAACCTAACATTTTTCCTTCAATAATATGGGAAGTAGATAACACAAATTCTTTCATATCTGATAAATCTTCAGGAGCCATTATGATAATAGTAAAGAAAAATGGTTGTCATTTACACAAGCAGTTTAACATTGATGACAATTGCAAGACACCATTCACTTGTACAAAAATACGCTGAACTTACATTTGAAAAATTACGTCATGGAAATAAAAGGAGGAGAAATAAATTTTAGGCACAAAGCCATATGCAAGGAAAATACTTAACTATCTAATCAAAGACAAAGGAAAGGAAGGAAGGGAAGGTGATCAAGAATATGGATGGTGTTGTATGTGCACATAAGACAAAATGTATACATAGACACATAAAATTATATGTTTATATAGATATACACTCTATATAGGTGAAAAAATATGTGATTGTCATATTTTATCCTGTCATAATTCCAGCATAATTGCATATATTTTTCTTGCAAATCCAGAAAACTCAGGATTTCAATTTTAAAAGCTCTTACAGGTAGTGTAGGACTTATTCACTGTATATAGGTGATCATAATTACACAAGTTTTAATGTCATCATTAAAAACAACTTTGGAAGTAAGATTTGTTTCTGAGGTCAATGTAAACTTAAAGAGAGTGTAAAAATTTTCTTGGAGACCTTGCCCTAGTGAGCATCATTTAATGCATTGCAAACAAGTTCTCTTTTCCTATCAGCTTATAGGATGGAATAAGCACGGCATTAGTCAGCTTCTGTATTAAACCTTCTATTTTTCTTCACTTTTAATCAAATTCCCTTCTCCTCAACATCCCTTTTGAAGTGGAGATGCTTCACTTTAAGCAGCCATGATGTTAGAAAGGTTGGCCTCTGTCTAATGTGAAGGTCAATTGAAACTAATGCATTATCTACTCTCCTGCAGCATTCATAATATTTGTCCCATGTTGAATAATTTAAATGATTTCTTAACATGATAAATACTTTATTATTAACACATACACACACGTTTCATGTATTTTTAATCTAACATTTAATGCTAGAGAAACCTAACTTCTCCTACTCCACAAATAAGTTTTTGGATAAAGTAGGTGGTTAAGATTTCTCTACCTAAGACTCAATCTAAAGTTACTTGATACAGGTCAACATTTATACCAGTTTAGGACCACACCCAATACAGATGTAAGTCCAAAATGAAAGGAGAGGTGGATGGAAATTATGTGATCCTGGATTCATTACTTGCTGTGGGAGTGCCTGCTGTGTTGGATATTTTTAATGGAATGGCAAAAAAGCCCCTTAATGTCCGTGGTAAATCTCCAATTTATCTCAGTTGTTGGGGTTGTCATTAATATTAACTTTTTACTTGGGAGTGTCTAAAGGTTTGTATGAACTTTCATGTGGAAGAAAGTCAAGTGAATTTATGAAAAAATGAAACATATATATGTATATATTTTCTTCAGAGCCATCAATATCAGTCTCTAATAGTAGGAGTTACTAAAAAATTGTACTTTTCCCTGGAAATTCACAGTGAATTTTAAGTGCAAAATTCTGATGGTAACTGTAAAGATATCATACTGAATTTTACTGAAAGTATAAGAGGGGTATTTATGTTTCTTTTGATACCTGGTACAGTACTCCTGCCCACTGAAGTTAATTTTCTTTCTTATCTTTACCATTTACAATCTTAAAACTTGTTTTTTATTGAGGCTTTTCTAGCAGTTGATCATTTTGTATCCTTAGTTCATGATGAAGTAGATCTTTTGATGAAGTACCTTATTTTGATCCTCATGAATTTTAATTCAAGCTAAAATAAAATTTTGCCTTGCTAACACTAGTTTCCTTCAATATTCTCCTTTAAGCTTAATTTTAAAATGTAATTTTAAAATAAATTAACTGTAGAAAAATGATATTTGGAAATTATATATATGTGAATGTGAAAGCTTAGAAAACTGCATAGCCTCTCTGAAATAGATAGGTCTAGCCTCCACCAACATTTCTATGCCAAAGAAAATACAGGGAAAATGGTTTCATTTTCAGGGTTGAAAAATATTTTTATCATATTACATACATTGTTGCTCACCTACTTATTGTTATTATTGCTTTTACATGCATCTTTATGTTACCATATACTTCCATTTATTGTTTTAAAAGGCATTTTTGAGTTTTACTATGTTCCAACATTTTTTTGAAAATCAGTTCATGCACATAGGACATTAATTTGAAACTTGGTCTTAACAGATCCATTGCTAAGAAGATATCTGTCAAAATTATTCAAATGATAGGATATTTAAAATCTGGTGAACTTGACAATGGAGAGATTTTCACCATGCTTAAAAAATTTCAAAATACACCGAGTGTACAAAACTAACTTCGTACAGAGAGCATAGAATACTTTCAATCATGATGATCACTTTGTAAATGTGCCTCAATGTTTCAGCGTATTGAATGTCGGTAAAGTAAAATACTTTTCATAATTCTGAAATTGCTGTGGTGGATGAACATGAAGTAATTGAAAACTTTTGTTACACAGCTTTTAAAGCCAAATAAAAATTTTTCAATAGTGTACTTTACTGCATTATGCAATATATGAGGCAAGCAATTAACTTCAAGCAAATACTCATTTTCGTTTCCCATTAACTCTGTAGTCATAGGGATGTTCTCCAAAATTAATCTCAGGAGTACTGGTTGCAAATGATGGTATGTTGTCAAAGTTCAAAACAGCTGATTGTAGTATGATTTTTCTTTCTTCAATACACCTAATTCAATTTCATTGATGTCCTGAAGATAATCAGGCAAACTCTGGTGTTACTTTCTTTCCAAGTGTGCATCATGGAACAATGATCACAAACTTCATTGTATTTCTGCTAGATATGGGGCAAAATATACAGTTTTCAGCAAATCAACTGGGCTTTTTTTGTATTAGAAAAAGTTGATATATTGTTTTCAATACACAAAATCTTTGATTTCTTTCATTCTGTGGATTAATCTTGGAAAATGACAGCATCAGACTTTTTAATCCTGAAATAAATATTATGAAATTGGCAGATTCTGTTGCTTCTGATCAGTTTTCTTATTTCTAATTATTAGTAACAAAGAAAGCTAAAATATTCTGTTCCTAGAAGGTATGGTAGGACTACTGCTATATGGAACTGATTAACCTATTTCCTTGCCTCATTACCTACATTACCTGGAATGCAGTATTTACTAAACTTTGCAATAAAACATACGAGCAGCATAAACAGAAATAAATTTCTGTTTGTTATAGCTCCTAATATAAGTTTTTGGGGTTTGTTTGTTTGTTTGTTTGTTTGTACTTTTTCTTTAATAGGGTTTTTATATTTCTATGTTTTCATTCCAAATATGTAATTTTGGCACACTAAAAGTGATAGTGATAGAGGGGTTTTTTGCTTGTTATTTGAGTGGCATGTAATTTTGTTACAGACTCAGTGTTTATATTAAAGACTACATTAAACACAAGGCATGGATGGCCAGATGCAGAGCAAACCTGACACAGAAGCACAATCTTGCTCAAATCAGAGGACACATTTCTTCAAGCAGCGTGACAAAGTGCTTCTGTGCTTCTGAGACCAACAGCAGAAAATGGGAGAATTTACCCTGTGTCCCACCCACCTCAAACTGATGAGGTAATGCCCATGTGCACTGAGGATAGACAGACCTCTTTATCATAAATTTACGATATAACTTTATTTTAAACCTTCGGGTTCAGCCCAAAACCCTTTAAACCTTATGACCCCTCTAGGTCTTCTGAGGCTGTTCTTATGGTAGCAATTCTGTCTTGTCAAAATCTGAATTTTAACAGCATCTACAGTTTTTACTGTTGCTATCATTATCCTTGAAAG
Organism: Trochalopteron elliotii; assembly: GCA_024734555.1. Classification (NCBI taxonomy): domain Eukaryota; kingdom Metazoa; phylum Chordata; class Aves; order Passeriformes; family Leiothrichidae; genus Trochalopteron; species Trochalopteron elliotii. Next base: position 2,588,684 of record JANPWX010000021.1, read on the forward strand.
TCTAATCACTGTTGGTTTTAGATATTTTTATTTTCAGGAGTCTTTCCCATATAAATATTGTTAAGTGAGCAGACACACTCACTAGGCAAATAAAAACCAAATCAATTTCCTTTTTTTCTGTGATCCTTTACTGTGGAATGAGAAAATCTGACAACAATGCAGGGTCAGATCCAGCTGCAGTCTGTGTAGAGAAGAGCAGTAGATTGTCACAATGGTATCAGGGGGACAAGAGCCTTTCTCAATGACATGAGATACTGGCAAGGATACAGTTCCCTTCCTTGTGCAGTGGCCATTGCTCTTTCCCCTGTTCCATGCAAGCAACAGAAACAACTTTTGTACTGGAGAGTACTCATTCAAATATAAGGCAAATAAAGACTGCACTGGATAAGGAAATGCCTCTGTGGTGATTTTTTTAGGCTAGAATTTGTAAGTCATGTAGAACATTTGCATCTCTTCTGTGTGTTCAGATGAGCCAATATACGACTAGAAGCACTGGCAAGCTTGCATGTGTGAAACCATGATTTTTTTACATCAATACGAGGACAAGAAAGACCAAAATAATAGTCATCTGTGTCACAGGAACTAAATATGCATTAGAATATTTATGACTGTGGTTTTTTTAGTACTCATTATCCTGTCCTATTTTTTATCTTTTTAAAATATATTCGTTATGAATTATGATTTTTTTTCTCATTTCCAAGAATCCTAGCACAAGATCTAGGCTCCACCTTGATCCCTTTTAACTCTAAAATACAAGGATTATGAAGCCCACAAAAGGGTATTTTTACCCAGGCAGAAATTTCATTCTATATAACTAAATATACAAAATACTAAGAACAGAAAACCATCTTCTGAAAATTCTGAATTACCAACAGCAATATTTAGAATTACAGTCATCTTCAAATATAAGCATTTCTATTGCAATATATTTTAAGAAATCTCTAGGAGTATTTTATTGTGTGCCTTCTCTTTCCCTAAACTTAGATTTTGAGAATTTTACTTAAAGGAAGAAAGTTATTTCAGTAACTCGATACAATTTTTTTTGTTTTTTCACTTTGTCATATATTTTGTAATTCTATTGTTTTAAGTTACACATCTAAGATATCCTGTATCCTCTAATAATTTATCAAATGTATTAATTATCAATTTATTATTTATTACATTTTTATACCAATGAAGAAATTCATTAAAAGCCAAGAGTGTGTCCTTGTAGCCAAGAAGGCCAAAAGTATCCTGGGATACATTAGGAAGAGCATTGTCAGCAGGCTGAGGGGGGTGATCCTGCCCCTCTGCTCAGCCCTGGTGAGACCTCATCTGGAGAGCTGTGCCCAGTTCTGGCCTCTCCAGTACAGGAAAGACCTGGAGCTCCTGGAGCAGGTCCGGCAGAGGGTCCAGAATGAGGGAGGGATGCCAAGCAATAGGACAAGAGGCTCTGAGCAGAAACTGATGCACAGAATATTCACGAGAATATGCGACAGACCTTCCTAATTGTGTGGGTGACTGAGCACTGGAACAGATTGCCCAGAGAGATTATGGAGTCTCCCTCCATTGGAGATATTCAAGAACCACAATCCTGTGCTCTAAAACAACTCTCCTGCAGCAGGAAGTTTGGATCAGACGTCCCACTTTGATCCCTTCTAACCAGACCCATTCTGTGATTCTGTGTTTCTTTAAATAACAGTTGCCTATAGCCTGGACAGATCTTCTTAAAATCTGTGAAAAAATCTCAGAAGTTTAGGGCCCTGATTTTTAGCACAAAGTACATAGCATTCCTAGCTTTTTTTGAGAAGTTTCCAAGAAACTGAAATATTCAGAGCTTTTCAAAATCACCATACTGTTGATTTACTCTCGAATTCTTTTGATCAAATTGACAGTGATGGAGTAGACACTTTGCTGTTGATAACATATTGAGATATGTGTTTTAAATTTAATTATGGCTTGCTGAAAACTACAGATAGTGGTTATATGAATTTCATGTAAAAAACAGAACTAAGAAATAAGGAATAAAATAAAACTGTAACATGTTCTCATTCCTTTGTCATGAAAAATCACCATAAAAATTTTGGAAGTTAAATTAAAAATAGATAAAGATAAAACTTCACTATCCAAAAAACCCCCAACCAACCTCCCACCCCTAAAAAAACCAACAAACTAAGAAAGAGGATGAAATATCTGTCAAATAAATAATCACATGCATTGAGACCTTAGTGCTTAGTTAGGAAATAACAAGAAACCCTCCTAGAACGTGTCAGATAATGTAATGAAGTTCATAATGAGGAGAAAATAAATTATATATTTCAAAAGTAGTGAAACTTGTTACTTCCATAAAAAATGATTTAGAAATGCAGGTAATAGTTTGAAAAGCCTCAAAGTCAACATTTACAATACTGACCAATATTGTACTGTTAAGGACTTGTGTTTTGAAGCTTTACAATCAGCAGTAATTTATATTTTCAGTATATAAATTGATGAAAATATGATCTAAATTATTTTTCCATATGTAACTTAAGCATACATTTAGAAAGGCACTTAATCCCTTCAAAATTAATGACAGGAGTATAACTGGGATGGTGTTTGTTACAAGAAGCAGCAATCTGTGTTAAGATTCCACAGCGGTGGTCAGGTGGGGAAAAATCAATTATCTCAGAAAAGAAGTCACATAAATCATCAGGTTGAGTGAGGTACAGCTTACATGGAGTAGAATGGGTGTGAAGACCTGTCTGAAATTCTATGGACAGGTGTTTCTTGAAAGACTTGTCAGTGCTTACTGAGCACTTCACTGCTTATTGACAACTCAGTGTCCTTCCTCAAAACGTGCTCCTTAACCTATTTGTTAGGGTAGGAAGTGTAGGGTGTTTTTTTTTTAAGTGATTAGTGAAAGGAGAAATTTCAGAACAAATTTGCTCTCTGTGACTATTCTAAGTGTAGGAATATTGCATCAGGAAATGAAACTTTTGATGTGATTGCTTTTTAAATGGATACTGCCCTAAAAGCTGTGTTTTGAAAATTCAAGGAATAAGTTCCAGGATGGTGAGTTTAGAAATTAGGTGGGGAATGTATACTTCCAGAGTGTCAGCCAAGGCTGGGTATAAAATAGAATCCAAATTGTCATGGAGAGAAACTATGAAAAAAGCTAACTCTTCCCCAGATAAAAGCAGCACAATTATCCACGCAAAAATATTTCTAAGCATACAGAGAAAATTGTAGTATTCATACTGAAACCAGAATACCAGTATAATCAGAATTTCTTTTTAATTAAGCAGTAGTTGAGCATAAGTTTTAAGGATAATCATTAAACAAAGTGAAATGCTTTAGAGATGTGAATCCTTTGGGAAAGATTTCTCCTTTTGTGGACAGATTTACCCATAATCCTACTGAGCAAGCCAGATCAGTGAACAGCTAGTCATCAATTATCACTGGTAACATTTTTAGAATTCCCTTATGTTGTGCCATCTAAGCATTTCAGAGGTAAATCACATACAGTATGGATGTAGAAAAAATACTTAAGTGCTACAATTTTCCATGGCTTGATTTCTTCTGAATCTTGTGTTTGCTGTACCATGTTCTGCATACTAGTTTTTCCATATGCACAATGATTTACAGAATCACAGAATATACTGACTTTAGAAAGACCCACAAGGATCACCAAGTCCAGTTCCTGGCTCTGCACAGATCCATCCACAAGAGTCACAGCATGAGCCCGCGTGCATTGTCAAAACACTTCTTGAACTCTGTCAGGCTGGTGCAGTGATCACTTCCCCGATGAGCCTGTTCCAGTGCCCAGCCACCCTCTGGGTGAAGAACCTTTTTCTAATGTCTAGCCTAAACCTCCCCTGACACAACTTCAGGCCATTCCTTTGGGTCCTGTCACTGGTGACCACAGAGAAGAGATCACTGCCTGCCCCTCCTCTTCCCCTCATGAGGAAATTGTAGACTGCAATTCTCTTGTTCCTCTTCCCCAGGCTGAACAGAACAAGTGACCTCAACCACTCCTTAAACAGCTTCCCCTCAAGACCCTTCACCATTTTTGTTGCCCTCCTTTGGGTGGTCTCCTATAGCTTAATGTGATTTTTATGTTGTGGTGTCCAAAGCTGCCCCCAGCACTTGAGGTGAGGCCATCCCAATGCAGAGCAGAGCAGGACAATCCCCTCCCTTGCCTGGCTGGTGTTGCTGTGCCTGATGCCCCCCAGGACAGGGTTGGCCCTCCTGGCTGCCAGGATACACTAATTCATCTGGGACTGCTCCTGGTTCCTTCATATACACATTCTTCCATTCCTTTCTCTTTTCATTGTCTTTTTATGACTTTGTGTCTCTTTTTGCTTTTCTGTATTTATCACTCCTTCTCCTTCATCCAGACAATTCTTGTGATATTTGTACAACAGTTGACACTAAATGATATACAACAGTCAAACTTCACTTGAAATTCAACACTGAATACTTCTGAGATGTGCTCTTCTCATACTAGCTCAACGTTATTGATCAATGACAGCAAAGAACTGTAGAACAAAAAGAGATGAAGGGATGACAGAAATCACACAGAATCCCAGCAGAAAGCTTTCTACAGACACATGAGACATTCAATGCCAGCGAACCCAGATCACTACAGCGTGTATTTCTCCAACTGACTTTCATATGTATAGACACTAAATTACAGGTCTTATTAAACAGAAGTCTTAGAAAACAAATAGAGAGTTCCATGGTGGTTCTTACAGTCATCCATAGGCAGAAAAAAGCATTGGCAGTATTTGTCAGAATATTCGATTATATATTCTACTACATTTAATTTAAAAAATTGTATTGGTCCTCTAATGATAAGCATATATTTTTAGAGTTTAAATATTTCTGTGAGTGTCTTGCTACATGTATTACCACTTCTGCTAACTTCATAGATTTTTTTTAAACAATTGTAAATGAACCATATGCATTGAGTTCCTACTAAAAAGTGTGTAATATTTTCACGTGAAAAATTAAATCCCCATAGTGAGATTATTCTGCCTCAGCTCATGGCATGTATTGAATTTATAGCTGCTTTTTTTTTTCTGTCAAGCTTTTTTCCAATAATGATTATTAAAATGATTATATGAAAATAAATTGCATTACACAGTATTGTAATGTTTTCAAAGATGACATTACATTAGTCTAACACAGGTCAATTTTCTTTGGCCCTCTAATAGCATGGATAATACCTTGCTTTGTGGGTGTTTTTGCTCTTGTTATTTCTGATTTTCTCTTTTTTCCTGGAAGAAATGTGCAACATTTCCCGGCACACATAAATAAGGTCTGTTTTTAGATTGTACTGCGGGCACCATGTCTAGGTTTACTTCAGCCGCTAAATCTAATAAACATCTACTGGGATAGTAATTTTTAAGTTCAAGTTCAATATCAAACATGTCAGCAGTGCACTTAGCAAGAAGCAGGGCAGCAGTTTGAAGAAAATGCAGATCCAGTCACCAGTAATTTTTATCAAATTATAAGCCCTTGTTAGAGTGCTGGGATTTCATCAGCTAACATTACCAAAATAAAAGCAATCCTTCTGCAGGAGGTGATTGCTTTTCTTAGGCATAGGTAGATTAAACATCAATTCATTTACATACTTTTGACACACGCTCTGCCATTCACATCTTCATTATCCTCATTTGTAAAATGAATGCTACATTTTGCCTGGTATTATCAGGAAGTTTCATGCTGATCAGAAATCGACTGGCATTCATATTTATTTTCTTATATCTACTGATGCCATTTTTCATTCAAATTTTTTAGGTTTTTTCTCCTTGTAAAATAATTGCTGATGACTTAAAAAAGTTATTCATCATATTTAGAGGTGTGTAATACTGTGGTAAATTATGCATATGTAGTTTAGAGGGATTAGCTCTACACTAGGATACTGAAGGTCTGTGTATATTTGGCAGGTAGATTAAAGATACTGAACTCATTTTTCAAACAGCACAAATTATTTCTGAGCTAAGATTAGAGAAAGATGTATACTATGTCGTATTTTCGTAAGTCAAATTCAAAATTTAAGACATTAAACTGATGAATCCTGAAGTTACCCTGTTCCACTACACATTTATCAAGTTCTGAGTTAGGTAAATGGTTTGATGTCTAAATTCAAAACAATTCCTAATGCAGTTTTCCACCCAACTTGGACTAGATTCAGAAAGTGTTTTCAGAAGTCACATTATGACCTGGCTGGAGTCTTCTTCCTGGAGAACCTTTCAAATGAGGAGGGACTGAGAGAGCTAGAACAGCTTATCCTAGAAAGGAGAAGGTCTAGGGCAATTTTAAAGTATATTAATACTTGATGGGAGGGAATGAAGGATCCAGACTCTTCTCAGCAATGTCCTTTGATAGAACAAGGGGCAAAGTGCAAAGATTAAAACCCAGGAAATTCCACCCAAACACAAGAAATAACTTTTTAGTTTGAGGGTAGTAAAACATTCTCATGGGTTTCCCAGAGAGGTTGTGGAGTGCCCCATCCTTGGAGATTTTCAAAACTCAATGGAACATTGTCCAAGGCTTCTATTTAAGAAGGATAATGGGCCTGGGCTGTATGCCTTCAAGATGTTCTTTCCCACCTCAGCCATGCTGTAATTTTGTAACACACCCACACACACCCCAGGAGACAGTATTTCCAATAGCCTAACCAAATAAATTTCCAAAAGCCTAACTAAAATGTGCAAGACCTCTGTGCAAAATACTCACATCTGACTTGCCTGGAGTTCTGGACATACATGACCCAGTTCTGACACTTGCTCCTAAGGTATATTTTAAAGCTGTGGTTACCACATGTTCCAAATTGGATCTTCCAATTTATTTTTTTATTTACCCTTCCCCTGAAGCTCTACTGTGTGTTTCTGTGCCTTAATCTGCATATCTAAAGCGATGGAAAAATAAAGATAATCTGTTACCTAGTCATTTTAGATGTAAGCTCAAAGGAGAAAAAAATACTTAATAGACTTCAGAAGATAATCTTAAATTCTTTTTATCTTCTCAGAATTTCCTCTTAAGTTTCCTAGTTTGCCACTGATAATATCAATATATAATAATGCAGCAAACATTTGCAATATTGCTTAAAAAATTGTAAGTTTATGCTATCTACAGTGTCTGTATCTACCTCACCACAACTTCTATATTTTCATGTTCAGCTTGCAAGATTCAAGACATGGCTCAGTACTGAGGCTTTGAATCACCTGTAAAAGATACTTGCTTTCTCTAGTCCATTACATTAACATAACATGACTTAGCTATTGGGAACCAATTACTTCATTAAGAAAGATTTGAGATATCTTGTCCTGTAATCATGACAGCTCCACTTAGTCTCTTTTCTTCCAGTCTTGACAGGGCTAGAGACGGTGACATAGGTTATCATTTTCCTAGGTGACATGAACAGTGTATCTACCTAGCTCTTTTTATTTGTTGTCATTTGCTTCAGATACCTGACTAAACTAAACTATCTTCTCCCATAAACAGAATTTGGATGCTATGCTCTCCAGTAAATTGACATACGGCAGAAGCTCAGAGTGACTGAAGCAGGAAAGGACCTCGGGAGATAATCTAATTCCAAGATCTCACGTCAAAACTGGATAAAGCTAGTGCCGGTTCCCCAAGATCTTGTCCAGTTTGTTTTGACTGTCTCCAAGGACTCCACATCTTTTCCAGTCAAATTGTTCCAGCACCTGATGGTGTTAAAAATGTTGTTTTCCTTATCAAACGGATCTCAAAGAACAGTTTGGGGGATTCTTTTTTTTTAAATATCTTTGTATCTCCAATTCTATTTCCACATACAGAAATATGCAGCTATGTCTTCCTTACAAATTCAAAATAAGATTTCATCACTGTCCAATGATGTTATTCTTCAACATTTCCTAAACTAAATGGAGGACCAAAATTTTTTTATGCTCAGAGTCCTGAAACCAAATCCAGCTTCTTGCAAAACGAATTATATTTTCTGTTGCAAATCATTATTATTAAATCATTATTATTAAAATCATTATTATTAAAACTTACAATCAAATCAAATCATTATTATTAAAACTTAAAACTTACAGGTCTTAAAACTTACAGGTAACTTTCAGATGTGTCTTCCTTCTTGATGCAAATCTATGTAACTTCTGGTGAATTCATATCATTTTTTCATATCCTTTTCTTTCTTCTCAGGAGTTCCCAAGGCTGAAGTATGGGTAAACTGCACTGATTACAGCTTCAGTAATCTGTCTTGGTCTGTCCCTGTCAGCTTGATAAGTCAAAGTCATTTCACTCCTTTGCCTCTCCTTTGGTTGAAGTTACAAGTCTGTTATTTTAAAATCTTTAGGGAAAAAAAAAATAAGAAAGAGAAAAATAAAAGGTAACATTTTTTAGCCTGTGAAAGACAGATTTTTCACAGGGATTTGGTTTTTAGCTTTCTTCATGCTTTCTTAAAACTAGTTTTTCTATGACTGATGTTTCCAAATTGCCTTTCTACTAGTTCATACAGCAGGTTTCTCTTCTGCTGCTCTGCCAAGGAGCACAATTTAACCTTTTTCAAAACTTCAAGAATAAGAATAATCTCCCCTAGCTGTAGAAGTCTACATCAATAGTAAGTAGACTGTACTCTAGATGTACTCCACTCATGACAAACCTGCCATTAGCAATATTAATCCCATAGTGTTTATGACATAACATGGGCATAAGAGTGAGCAAGGTTATTCCTTAGATTTCAACAGATTTCTGTTTCAGGAAGATACAATGGGCTCATGTAGATTTTACACAAAAGTCTCAGCAAAAATATTTTTAAGAATTTTAAATTGGTAAATCTTAACACCTGAGATAACAGCATTTTTGTAGTGTCCTGAAATATATGCTACAGAACTAAAAATACAATGGTGCCAATTTGCCAAAATAGGAACGTGGAATTCAAACAAAAGAAGAATACCATTTTTATTACAAGTTATTTATTTAACAATGCACTATTTTCTTCCTGTCATGTGCTACTAAATATATAGTATAAAATAGAGAAAATAATTTATTGCGCATTTTCTTTTATTCTATCAAACTTAGCAGGTAAGAAACTGCACAGAAGTGCCATCCATTACGGAAAATGAGAATAAGTATAAAAATAAATTTAAATTTTTGGGGTTTATATCAGATGGATTATTAGTAGAAAGGTGAAGATCACCTAGAATAGAAAATATAAAATACTTTTATATAGTTCCATGAACTAAATTGGGAATAAGTAGATCATAGTCTTCCAGGATTTATTTCTGGAAAGGGAAGCAATGGCAGATTTTGGTGTTTTTTGTCAAAATAAAATATTTTATTATCTTTGTAGTCCAGAAATTTTCTTCACAAAACCCCTGTGAGATCCAGATGTAAATACGAACATAGATAGAAATAGATAGAAACCGTCTGCAGCAAGAAAATATCTCAGGGTTTTCAATAGATTTAAAAAGACTTTCATATTTATAATTAAACGTATGCTCTGTGCTAAGCTGGACTAGGTAAGGAAAGAAATCCTTATAAAACACATGATAAAATGTAAAACAGCTTTCTCAGCATTGCCTATTGAAAAATATATTGCATGAACCTTTTCCAGCACTGCATTCTGGATCCCTGTTGCAGAAAATTTGTTTTAATTCTGTTTCTTTTCATTGAATGACCTTATATACAAAGACATCCATCACTAGTCCTTGACACCCTGAGAGATTCTCCAATGAGGTCAGAGAGGGGGTAACAAACATGAAACATTATAGCACAACTGATATGGAAGAGACCAACAAATATTTATAAACGTAAATGTCTTTAAACAGTCATGTCCATGCTCAGTAAAATAACCAACAGACTGACTGTGCAGTCAGTATATTTTGGATGTCAGCAGATCTATGCTGTTTCAAATCAAATAGGCTACCTATTTTCAAAGTTGAGGGACTTACTTTGAAAGTACTTTACATAATACAATCCTTTTCTTTGACCACATTTTTTTCTACACTTATTTAAATAATATAATCAGGCAATGCTGCAAAGAAGGTTGTCCTATGTAATTTGAAACTTCAAAGATAAAATCATGTTCCAATAATGTCTATATTTACAAAGAATTAATTTTAATTGCTTCTAGGTATTTTGATAAAACTTCTAAGCTTAATATCATTGTATTTATATAGGAAGAAACAAGCAACATCAGAGGCATTGAACTCAACATTGTAATATTGGAGGTTGGGCTTCATTTATAACCTCAAGCTTCAAGCTAAAGTTTCTCTACTGGACATGTTTTGCAGCCAATGGAGAAGAAGCAGCTGACCTCCAGAGGGTGATTGATCTTTAACAAACTACAAACTGCCCTTAGATACTGCTCTTTTTATTCCATAGAATGTGAAGCAGCTATCCTGTCCATTATTGAACTCTTTCCTTATATAAGAAAAAACAATAATATAGCTTTCAGGTAATAGGGCCATGGACAACTTAATTGATCAAAGAGAATGATAAGAGATTGTTGGAGGAAAATTTCAAAAAGTTTTCTCACTCTATTGAAGAAAACTGTCATATGAGTGCAAAATCATTCTTTCAGAATATTTCCTGCTGTTATACACTAAACCCCAGTTATTATACTGCCTGCTTAGAAGTTCATACATTGTTTAATTTGCAAGAAAATTCTTTAGGAAATAAAATGCAGTTGAAGGAAGAGATCTATTCAATTAATTTTTTTTTTTGTTCTTTTAAGAGAACTTCGAATTAATAGTGTCAGATCTTACACTTCTACACTAGGTATAAGTACATCATAAGAGAGGGGAAAGAAGGAAAAACAGAAGATACCTCTAGAAACAAAAAGAAAATAGACAAAAATAAAGAGACATTGCTATCCAAAAATTTTTCAATCTCTCAACTTTTGAATGAAAACCTGTTCCATATAGAACTAGACTGTGGGGTGAGCTTTGATGTCTGTGAGGCTAGAAGGTTCACCGAGTTTTTTGTGATATAAAACTACAAGGATAAGCTCTAAAAAGAAACCTGAAACATCTCAGACTTCTCATTTTGATTAAAAATCTGTAATTTCAGTCTAGTGCATGTTTGCTTCCGGTAATACATATGGGATAAGTAGGATTGAAAATAAGCCTAAATTTCAGAGTTCTCAGTCAAGGATCCAGAAATTCAATTCACATCAAGGAATTAGCACTTCTCACCCCTCATTGATTTAAAGTAAGAAAAATGAATGTAAACATTGAATTAAGGAAAAGGCATTCTTAATAAGCTTCAATATATTGAAGCTTGTGAATTAAATATAATCACTGATTAAAATATAAAATAGGTCAGGAAAAATAATTAACCAGAGAAGATAAATTGATGCCTAATATTTTTTCTTCATGAGATGAGGTTTTCTTTTAATAAAAAATATTTACTTGAATAGAATTTCCAAACAACAATAAGGAATTTTGATTTTTTTTTTTTTAAATAACACTCATGTGAGAATGTTATCATGTATGGAATGATACCTCAAATTATGCAGTGGGTTTTTTTTAAATTATATTGCAATTCAGCATATTGAGATTCTAAAACAAGAGCTGATGGTTTGTGATATGCTAAATCTTTAAATTTAAATCATTTCAGTCTGGTGTACTAAGAAGTAGAATCCCATCTCAAATTGTTCAGTAGGTGTGTTTTGCTAGTCATCAGCCTTATCCTGCAAATCCTATGAGAGCATTGCTCTCCATGGAGCATTGAAACTTATAAAGTTGTAGTGGTAATAATGGGAAGAATCAGAATCAGGCACCTCAGTTCTTCACTGTTGTTGTGCAGCTGAACCTTTTACTTAATCTCTTATGAAAACCTAGATGGGACTGGAACTGCATATATTCCACCATTTGCCTATATAGATGGTGGCTCATGACATGCAAAGGGAAAATATCCATATCCAAAGTAGATTATAGAAAAGAATAAAGAAAGTGTAACCTCTTTTTGCAACTCCATATCCCAATGATCATGAAAATCGAGGTGTTATGCTATAAGCTGGCACAAGTGAGCAGAAAATGGTTTCACTACACATGCATGATAAGGCTGAAAAAAAGATACATCTCAAAACGCAGCTCTAGGAATTTGTGAAACTTATTGCCTTCAAAATCATGATCTTTTTCCTGAAATCTTTAATTAAAGGCTACTCTTGAAATTTATATTAGTAATATATTTTGAATATTAAGAATATATATTCCCTGTAACTAAATCTCATCTAGAATATTTGCATTAAGGTGAACCTAATCACAGGTGCCTAAAACAAGATCTACCTTAAAAACTGAAGAAGCCTAGACAAATGGGATAAGACTCATATTATATAGCAAGTGCATATTAAACTTCTGATAGAGTTACTCTTATATTAATATTAAAATTATCATCCTGAGTATGTAAGTATTTTCTCAATTCATAACTTTCCCAGTGTTGTCCTGCACAATTATTCTGTAACCTCAGCAATTTAAACAGTTCATGCACGAAAGCAGAAATTAGAAGAAAACAAAATTTGTAATTCGGGTAAGACATTTTGCATAACCTTTATTAAGATGAGATCCTAATGGTATTGATTTAGGGGCTTGGTCATTAAATGATTTTTGAAATTCTATTCCTTTGCTTGAATTAAAGTCTCTTAACAAATGCACAAGTAGTTGCAATGGTTACTTTATCAATCATAAACAGCTTTACCCTGTTTTTTGATCCTGTTGCACTTTTTTTTATGAAGAGCAGTATTCAACACAAGAAGGATGGGTTTCAGTCAGAGAGTGAAACACCTAGGCTTGCATGTCTACAGATGCAGATGTGTATGTAGGATTTAGTTGCTTAAACAGAGGCATCTAATGATGTTTGAAACATTCTCATGTAACCCACCTGCTTTCTAGTTCTTATTCCAGAAGGTATGGATCTCCTGCAGTTATTGTGGTGTAACTGCCAGCCCTGTTTATTTGCTAGAAATATATATATATATATTATATTCACAAGGTCATTAAAATGGTACTAGATGCATTTTAGGAACTGAACATCATTCTAGCTGTCAGTATTTGAAGAAAACCTAGCTGATAACATCAGCAGAGTAATTCATCTCAGCCGAATGTAAACATCTAAGATGTGACTCAGTTACTTATCCATAAACCTTTACTGCCTTTTGAGATAAACCTACAGAAGATAGATGCCTTTCAAGAGGGACAGCTAGAGGCCAACCACAGTATCCTAAGACATCTAAAACCACCCAACTGGTTTTAGGTAATTTGATTTCCTATTATAGGATTATCTATGAAGACTTTCAAATTCCTGGAACAATAACTGCCAAAATATCAACCAATATTGCAATGATGTCACAAGAAAGACCTCCCATTAAAGTCTTCCTGAATTTTTCTTCACTCTGATACAAAGAACAAAATGAAATATGTTTCTCCTACTAAAGCAGCATTAGCCTTTTTACTTCTAGGTTTTTTGGTCAAAATATATTATTGCTAGTGAACAGAAGTTTAATTTACAGTCCAAGAAAAAAAAGAAACATGAAATAATATAGTCCTAGTCCTACTCTCAAAAACACAGAATAATGGTCTGTGTTGCAAAAAACATTGCTTAATATTGTTCTGCAACATTTATGGATTCTTGGAAGATGCATAGTATTAAAGTACCATTCCTGTACTCCAAAGATTTGTAGCCTGCATTCATTTTTTATGTTTTGAACATTTAAACATTACACAAGTTTGATGTTTGCTTTTCCATTGATTCTAGAAAGCTTCATGACAATGCAACTAATTTTTTAAGAGTTTGCTTACTGGAGTGATTCAGTTGTAATTTTAATGGGATTGTACAAATTAACAGTCTTTCCTGCAAGCAATATTCCTCTGGAATGTGGTCCATCTTTGACATAGTAACACGAACATCATGATGAGCTGAAGTGTGATTATACTGAAAAAGGAGTATGCAAAACATACTGGTACATATGGCTGTGTTCTTCAGCCAGTGTAAATCAGTGAAGCCAATTTGAGTTAGTGGATCCCTACCAATTTACATTAGCTGAAACCCTGGCCCTGCATTTTCTTCTCAACAGCCCTGAACATCAACATTGGTTTTAGTTTCCTATGAAATTCTATATTATAATAAAGTACTTAGGTATGTTTAGCCAATCAATTTGCTGGGTAAATGGAATAGGCTTAATGCTGTAATTGTGCAATTAGAGTTATTTGGTCTGTGTAGAGCTAGCCATTCTTAGATTAGCAGATTGATAAGGATACAAAGAGAAGGCCAAAGCATTTTTTTTAAACTGAAACCTTATTTCATTATCATGTAATTGGGTTAGGTTTTATTTTATTATTCCATATTTCAGTGGGTATGATAAATTTGAGGTGCCCTGACAATGATGTTCATACTAGGATTTGCCTTGTCCAAGGTTTAGCTAGGGTAATGTTACTGTCCCAAGATGGGTTTTGGAGCATAGGACTTGGAGCAGCCCAAATATCAAATTTACTGTGGAATAAAAATATACTGTGCTTTACTGATAGAAGTTTAACACTTAAGCTTTTGTGCACAAGGTCTGATGCATTGTAATTTCAAACTTCAGAAGAAAATGTGAATGAATGCAAAGATTACTGCTAAAGATCTTGCTGTCCTTTCTCTTGCTCTGCTGGTCTTAACAGAACTATATGAGAAACATGAGAAAGAATGGGAAAGAAATATTTAGGAAAGATAGAAAGTATTTAACTTTTTTTTATTATTATTTCTATCAATAATTCTTTCCTGTGTAGGAGGATTATACCACAAAATATAAATCATCTGTTTTACATTAATGAAGAATGGGATTCTTGCCATATTTATCACTGCTGTCTTTTTAGTGATGTATGTGCAGTAAAAGAATTTTATCTAGTTATAGGTATTTATTAATACCTATAGCAGGATATTAAACAACTCCTGGATAATGGCATGCAATTATCCCTGACATTAAGTTGTTTGAACAGTACAAGTGATACCTTTGGCCTGAGCCAACTGGTACTCTGCAACAAAATTCCTGGACATTTTTTGGCATTTAGCATTAATCAGGAATATTTCTGAATATATAGTTTGGATACTGCCACTCTGTTTTAAGGCTAGGTTGTGCTGGTTGACACAAAATATCTCAAAATGGTCTCAAGGACTGTTTAATTTATTAGACTTGGTATAAACTATACGTCTTTCCTAAATTGTTCATATATTTCTTTTTTTCTGTTTTGGAGTGTGTTTTGTTGTTGTAACAAAGGTCTACCTGTGCCAGTAGGTTATTTCTGACAATGTTTAGGGAGAGAGGGAAAGAGGTTATTTCCTGGTATAAGTTCTCAGCTTTTTAAAACCTGAAGTATCACTTCTGAAGAAAGAGGTTACACCCATATGTTGCCGTGCCTGTTTTTCAAGCCAGCTAGCCTCGACACAGGCAACAGTTTTTCTTTCAGTGGGATCTTTTTCACTCGAGCTGCTCCTGCGTGGCGATTGGCTGGAGGATCGTAAAAAGAGGTGACTCCGGAGACGCTGGGTCACACAAGTTTATTGGAACCCCGGCGTGGGGTCCTCACCTCGAGAGTCAGTGTGCCGAAGACCCCGGCTAACTCTCGGGTGAGACCTTATAACTGGGGGTGTTACACAGAAAGGGAACCAATAAGGTTTTACAGGGTGGTGGCTGGTCTCATAAACAAACATACAAAATAACCATACAATGAACATTAGAAGGTGACAATCAGGATTCTGTCCAATCACTCGATGCTTCTCTCAGAATCTTCCAGAAGTGGGGAGCGACCCCAAAAATGATAGCAACAGGTGACTGTCTATGAAGTGATGGACAGTTAATTGTCTTTGGGGGGGAAATCTTGGGGAGAATACAGAACCAATTACAGAACTGTTATTGGGGAAAAAACAAGGATAAACCGAACGTGGGTAACAAAAAGAAGTACAGAGAACAAACCAATTTACAAAGAACATTAACTTATGAATTAAACTTAAAATTAAAAAGTGCACTCCCACACCCATACATCTTGTATTTCATGAGGCTTTGCAGTTTCTTCTTGAACCCACACTGCAGTGCCCTGTAACGGTGCATTCTGCAATGCATGTGCACTGTATGCCTAATTTGTTCCAGTGGCCATCACAGTCTCATCATGTTCAGCTTTCCCTTTTATGCCAAACAGTGATTGCTCTATCCCTCGGTGGTGGGTTGAGCCTGTCTGGATACCAGGTGTCCACCAAAGCCAATCTATCACATCCCTTCACTGGATAGGTGGGGAAAAATACAACAAAGGCATTGAGATAAGGACAGGGAGAGGTCACTAGCAGCTACCATTATGGGCAACACAGACTCGACTTGGGGAAACTAGTTCAATGTATTACCAAATAATAGACTACCTAATGCATTACTCAAATCAGAGTAGGATAATAAGAAATAATAACAAAAATACCCTTAAATACCTCACCCCTTCCTGGGCTCAGCTTTACATCTGAATTCTCTACCTTGTCCATCTCATCAGCTCAAGGCAGGGGGAATGTGAGTTATGGTTCCATGCATCACACATTCTTTCTGCTGCTCCTTCCTCCTCACACACCTCCCCTGCCCTGAAGTGGGGTCCCAGTCTGTTCACTACCTTCTCATATGAAAGAGTACCCATAAAACTGTTTTTTCTATTTTTTTTTTCAATTCTGTACCCATGGATATGCATTCAGACACATACTCACAAATTAAACACAGCTCAACAATCCATTGATCTACATGTGTGGAAATGTTTCCTTCCATAGCAGAAAAATACAGCACCAGCTACAACAGAAAGGAATGTTGTAATTTATATCCTATATTTTAATTTATATCTCTTTAAAAGGGAAAACAATATGAGAAAATAGATTCCATGGGGTTTTTTTAGGTGATCAGAGAAAGATTAAACAAACTAACATTAGGTACTTTAATGGACAGTGTTTTAAGCATAAGAAATCCAGTACTTTGATTTTCTTTGATAATGCTAATTCTATCATTAAATTCAAGAAAATGCTGCACACCATGGATGAAAGTGAGTCTAATAGAGCTTAGAACATGCAAAAAACCAACAGTATCTGTCTTTATGCTACTTATTAGCTGGGGGTTTGTGCCAAATTTCAGTTACACATGTTGAGTGATTTCTATCAACCAGAAGTTCCAATAAAACAGTGAGCTTAACTTGATATGTTTCTAATATCATTCTCTCTCTTCCCTTTAGGTATGGATTCAATGCCACAAGCAGAATATTGTCTTTCTTCTGTGTGTAGGCTTGATATGCTTTTACTTTGGACATTTGTTTATCTTCAGGTACATAAGGGATGCTGTGCCATTTTACTGCTCCTACAAAAGCCCGGAAAGCACTCTTAGTGTAGAAATAATCTGCTTCCTGATTTGATAAAGTAATTTAATGTAATTATCAGGTTTAATAATTTCAAGGATGCTAATTAGGCTTCAAGCATATCAAGCATTTAAATTTTCTTCATTGAAGAGAACTGGTTTTGTGGAAGGAGTCTTTGCAGAACGTCCAGTTTGTAGGTAAATGCAGAAATGGAGCAATTAATTTGTTTAAGAGTTAATGACATAAAGGTTCTAGTGTAGAAGTTATTTTGTTACTATTAAGAGAACTTATGCCCATACAATTCCCTCACACTAATGATCTTTGAAGGCATTACAGCTTCCTTATAAAGATGAAGCCACCGCTTTAGCTCAGATCAAAGTCCGTGATTCTACCACAGCTTCTTGAAAATACTGGGAATTTAGTAAATTCCAGCATTCAGAAGTGCAAATCACAGACAAACACTCTAAACAAAAATATTAAAAAATCATGCATCAAACAGAATAAAACAAGGCCACCTTTGTTAAAACTCCTTTGCTCTTTACTTTTTAAAAAATAAAGAAAATATATTGCATAGATATAAGGGGGGAAACATGGAATATTTATTCAATGCTTGTACCTCCACTAAAATTAAGATTCCTTTGTGCTTAAGGAAAACTGAGAAGTTGGGGGCTTTTGTTTTCCCTGTAGATGGAGTTTTCCTTCACTCTGAACAATTTAACATATGCATCAACCCTATCATGATCTCTTTATCTTACAGAGAATAATCTGCTGCATCAAATTCATGATAGCACTTTGGTAGAACATTGTTGCAGCAAGAGGGTGAAGCTGACTGTTCTTTGTAATTCTGACAGCATAAGAGACAGTGGACTGATGGGTTCAGGAAAAGGAATAAGCCACCGAGCAGCGAGTGGTAAGTACATGAATCTCTAACACTATTTCTGACTAGTGAAAAAAAGGAATTCTTTTTTCTGTCTGATATGGCTAAATAAGCGGGGGGAAAAGCCCAGGATCTTCATATAACATTCTTAGCCTTAGGCGACTTGAAATTGTGAATAATAAATAGTAAGCAAAGGAAGAAAATATTCCAAAATATGTTTTTAATTCTGCCAACACCAGCAGTCTGAGCTAATATTGACTAGACATTAGGAAAAAAAACATAATAATAATAATAATAATAGTAAGATATCTAGCTTCAAAGGATTAAGTGAAGAGAAATAATGGTATAAGGAAATCTTCTGACTTTATCTGAAAGGAGGGCATAGGCACAATGGTCTTCAGCTTATCATAAATATCTTAAATATATTAAAATATGGTCTGGAGATAAAATAGACCATGATCACATTTAGTGAAAACAGTCATATGGTTGGAATTCCAATGTATATGGACAAAGACTGTTAAAAACTAGAAGAACTGAACTCAATAATACTGAATGAATAGAACTCAAACTTCTTCTGTCAAGGGAGCATTTGGCGTAAAGTTTTTCCTTCCTTTCTTTTGTAGTATTAAATTTGAAATCATTGTTTATATTTCAACATGTTTACTCTGTGTCTCCTGGGTACACTATTGCATGGAAAACATTTGCTGTATCAGATTTTTCAAAGATCAATAACTCCCAATGTTTTCTGTCCTTGAGACTTCTATGATGATTCTGGTGCTGAAAATTTTCCTTGTGTTGTCTTGCTAATACTAAGAGGTCTATTAGATTATTTCTTTGTCTTCAGAACATCATATTCTGAGGAGAAATCATCAGGCTTAATACAGAAATTTATTTAGATTCTCTATTTCAATCCCAATTATTACAGCTCTCTTTCCTGCTGGTACTGCTAAGACCATTACATTTCCATATTAGTTATAGGAATATTTCAATTATAGAGGTCACTCAGTTATTAATATGTGCACATGTGTCATCTATAAACAAAATATTTTTTGTTTTCAAAAGAAATAACTAAAATACTATTATCAAGCATCTCCACAGCTTCCAACACTGATGTGGTTAATCCTTAATCCCCTGTAGAGTTAATTAATATAAATATGCATATGAAGTAAACTAGAGCACTGTGCTCATAAAAGCATTGAGCTTGGCTGTGTCTGCCAGTCCCAGAATGCACAGGTAGTTAATATTTAGGTAACACAACCCAGTTTCCAAAAAGGTACAAAAGTTATCACTCCACCTATCCATCATAGACATACTAGACTATAGCCTTGTTATCCAGTTTATCACTCAAAGTTTGAAATAGAGGGAATATGTCACTCTTCATTTCTCTATTCTCTTCCTTATAATACAGGTCTTTCCACACAATTTTCTTGATTTCCCCTAACAGCCAGCCCTCCAACTATTTCCAGATTTTTCTCCTTGAGCTTAATCTGAATGAAAGATGTTATATTTAACTAGACCTCCATGTTTCTCTGGGAAAAGCAGCAGGTCAGTTAAAAAAACAAATCTCTTTGAGAACTGGGATACACATCAGATTATTATTACATGTTTGTCTGACTGAAAATTAAGACTTCAGTCTGTGAAAATATGACATGAAAGTCAGTCAAGTGCTTGAAAAACTTTTTTTGGGCCTTTTAGAGCAGTACACCTAGTCTCTGAATAGAAAATAAGCTTTTCTATAAGTGAAAATACATTCAGTTCCTTGAATGTTGATGACAAATAATTGATTGGTATATGGATAAAGAAAGCCAACTCTAATTTTATAAAATTGTGTTGTGATGATAAACTAAATGATTACTTAGTACAAAGCAAAAGAAGAGTTTTACTAGTGTCAAATCGGAAAAAATAGTATTTCTCATAGGATTTTATCTATGCCTGAGTATTAGAACAATGATAATAATATAGGTCAAGATAGATTATTTGCTGCAATTCATATGGAAAAATAAGGTGGAATACAGATGTAAATTCTTGAACTGGTTTGGGCTTTGAGTAGCTCGAGTTATGGTATGAGTACTTTTTGGAGATAATTTATTCATGTGTAGCTATCTAAAGGCAGTTCAAAGAGGATATTATTCAAAACTAGCCACATATTAAATGGAAAAGAAGATACAGAATAGGTTTTATTGGGAAAATTTCCAATCTGCATTTGTATTATATTTAGAAAAAATCATGGCTTTTTTTGGAATTTAATTATGGTTAAGGGAAAAAGAGAATTAAAACAGGGTGTAAAGAGAAAGGATCATAAAACCCAGGGCAGCGCATGAGAAAAATGGAGATAAATAATTTTATCCAATAAAAACATCTCTTTCAAAATTCAATAGTACCATTAAAAGACAAGCAAGGGAGAAAACACCAAGTAATTTAAGTTCTGTCGGCCTAAGCAGGCTGTGCAGTACATAAACCCCAAAGAGAAACAGCGCTGAGGACCCAATGTGCATCTGTACATGTCTGAGAGCGGGGAGGGAGTGGGAGAGAATGGAGTATTTTGGATTAGCTCTAGTCTGAATGCCCATTAATGGCTGTAGGATCCTGCGTGTGCTCCTGGCATGTGTCTTTTCATTTAGTTTCATCAGAAAGGCATCCAGTTATGCACTCCAGTACCTCTTTACAATGACAGCACAAGTACAAAGAAAATTAAAACAACTGGAAGATTTGTTTCTTAGATTAACTCCTAAACCCAACTAAGGCATTAATATAAACAACATTGCAATAAATAGAGGGCAGCTCCTCCATAAAGAGAATACTGTCTGAGCTCAGATTTAGCTCATTTTATCTTTAAGACGTCCAAAATTATCTGACTGCTTAAATCTGGTGAAATCAGGCAAGGACTTCAGGGCTCCCACTCCCTCATTTGGAGCGAAAGAAAGAATCAGAGGTGAATAAAGGAAAGGCTTATTGAACAACAAGGGTCTGTGTTGCTGCAGGAAATAAGAAGAATATTTTTTTCTGCAGTTGCAGAAGAAACGAATCTTTGACATTGATGTTGCTCTACATACAATTTCATAGGCATAATTAAACAACAGATTCTATTCCTGGAAACAAATGAAATGAAAATTAGCATTATTTAAATTATAGAAGAAAAATCAAGACATCCTTAATCTTTCTATTCAGAAAAATAAAACAAAAATTTTAAAACCTAATCCAAATAAATCCTAATTTAGTAACTTTAAACTTTGTTCACAAGACCACTGAGATGCAACTGATACTAGGGCAGTGTTTGAACTGATACCACTGGAATTCATATAAAGTTTCAACTTTTAGATATAACCCTACAAGGTTCTCTGACCAGAGAAAATTTCTTTAATACTCACTAGATTGTATATAACCCAAAGGTTGGAAGCTCTGGGTTCTAAATCTTGTGACTGAATAATTCAGACGTTTGAGATTTTTACTGAGATTCTTTCTTGGCCCTACTCTTTGTGTCCAGTCTGAACTAATCCTTATTGACAGAAGAATCAGCATGTATTTAGGTCATAACAAGACCAGACAACACCTCTTCAGTCATTTATGCAGCAGATTTCACTTGACATCAGAGCCCAAGGAATTAGTCTCACCTCCTTCAGACTGGAAGATGTTACTTGTTGCAGTGTGACATAGTCCTCAAATGTTTCTGCTGTGATCAGCAGAAACAAAGAGGCACTTCCATGGAGTGCCTAAGGTCCTTAATGTGAACTTACTTCTGGAAGGGATATTTTTCTCTCTTTACTGTAGAGAAATCATAGAGAACCAGCTTTGGCCTACACACACAAACAAGAACAGCAAGAGGAAGCCCAGAGAAGGATACCTCAGTCCTGTGTGCAGCTCTCTGCTTAATGGTTAGGCTGAATTGGTACACCAGCTCCAAGTTGTACCTAAATTTCTGAGAAGCCCATTTTTGATTACTGTGTCTATCACTGGATCATAAATAACCTTTAGGGTTCATTTTCCCCTCGAACAGCTCTGCTTTCAGTAATGTAGTACATATTCTTGGTTCCATCTCTACCTGCTGTTCTCTTCATTTCCTCATGTTCTTTCTGTTTTTACTGGGGCAAATTGGAGGGTGTGGGAGAAGGAAATCACATTCTAAATTTATGCTTTGTTTATTTGAGCTATTGTTTGTATATGACTAGTTTAATCATGCACAACATTCACCCTTCATTACACTGAACATTGTTAGAAGTAGATGCCTCTGAGCACAATAATGCCTAATTTGCATTAATCTTGCTTTGCTCAATTCTTTTATAGTGATGCAAACATGTGCCACAAATTGCTCTCCATTTTTCAAACCACAAAAATGCATGAACTACACTCCCATATTAAGTAGCACTTAATTTGCTGAACTTCTCTAAAGTAACTAAAAATGTTACAATGTTCTCAAGTCTGGAAGAAAGAACAAAAATGTCTCAAAACAGGCAAAAAAAAAAGTGTCTGCATAATGATAATCAATTATAAAAGGTTTTCACAAACAACAAATAAGAAAATAATTATACTTAAATCCTGGTTTTTTTTTAATTTCTTCCTTTTCCATCTTCTCTACTTTCCTGCAGGTACAGGCCAGCCAATATCATTTACTTTGCTATGGTGTCTAGAAAAAGGCTTGTAGCCAAATACAGCTTTCATATAGCTACCACTGAAATTAGTATTAATTCTGTTTTCCATTTAACTTCTCCAATATATATTCCCTCATTGTCATTCATTACAATTGTTAAAGTTGTACTACAAGATCTCTTGTGGTTTTTAATTTTTTTTTTCAGAGAAGTGTGCACTCCTTCAATGTATTTAAGATTTGATGGTGCTGTATGACTTGTATGTATTAGCCCAGGAACCACAGAGGTAGTGGAGAAAAGCAAAGATCCACCCAAAGGGTGACAATTGAACACTGAGTTGGCTATGCAGCAGAAGCAAACAGGGTACTTTCCATCTCCCTGGTGTCCTAGATCCTAGATTATCCTTTACCCAGTGATAATGGTTTTCACTTCCTCTTGTGGTTTAAATAAAATACACAATCAGGCCAGGAAAGAAAAATCAGCACAAAAGACCTTATAGTAAGTACTACAACCATTAGGTCTGATGGGTATATTTTGTCTTATTAATGTCCCTATTTTATTCCAGCTGATGTAGAATTTCATCTTAAGCTGGGGCCCATCTTTAAAAAAAGAAAGAGTCTGAGAGTATATCCAGATATATCTAAGATATATAAAGTATCTTAAATCCTTATGAAAATGCTCCTTAAAACAGATATGTTTTAGCACAGTCTCAGGCAAGGGGCGAAGTTACATCTGCATATTCTTCAATCACCAATCAAAATGAGGCTGTTGTTTTGTTTTGTTTTGTTTTGTTTCTTTCATTAACATTTCCAGATAAGACATTGTTTCTTGTTTGGTTGCTGGTGAAATATTTATATATGTATATGAATCTCCTTAGGAAGGGCTGGTGCTGAAGGTTCTGAGGTCATGTTTCTGTCTATAGCCTCTTTTAAGATGCCTCGGATTTGGTCTAACTGAGGTAAAATCTATGTTCTACTCCTGGCTCTGTAGAGCTGTGCACATGTTTAGTCACCTGCCTATGCTGTGCAATTCCCTCTGAACTTCTGCCAACTCCAACCTTCCAGACTTGAATGTAATACAAATACAGTTGTTTCAAAGATGGTACTGGAACCCCAGTGAGCTAAATCTTGTCTTCACAGGAATGACTTAGCAAGACAAAAATCTTATCTGGGAGGGGCACTCAGACCCTTACATGCATCCCAAACATTCTGCGTCAACAACTGTATAAATGAGTTTGAACGTTCACATACTCAGCGATGCCTGCATGGAAAAATGCAAACCACTGCAGAATTTGCTGCAAGGGCCATTGCTGTAAGGTGAAGGGCATTACTCTGCACACTGTCCTCTCCTCCCTGTCCTATACTGATTCTCAAGGAGAATTTTATCCATGAAAACTGTCAGAATTCCAAACTGGAACAGCTTTCAGAGGAGATTAACCTTCTCCATGGCACAGCAATTTTCCCTCCTGAGGAAAGTCATATTATTTCAGTCTGAAGAAGGTGTCTATTACTTTAGAATTTAAGAACCCACATGTTTCTTCTCTCAGAGAGAAGCAATTACTTTAACTGCTGTGCTCAGCATGAAAATGTTTGGGGAAAAAATTCCTCTCTTAATCATATTTTGACATCTATAATTTGAATGGGGCTAAGTATATGAAAAACTAAAATATAAGTTAAAAGTGTGTACCTATAATAACTACCATGAAACTATAAAATACGATATATAACTTATTAATATTTAGCTGTGTGAAAGTACATTCTAATGTAGCATTCTACATTGAACCTTTGAGGGTCTTTTCTTATTAAAAAACAGTTTCACTGAAAAGATATTCTCATACATAAAACCATATTTTGGCTATCTGAGTAACTATGGGCCTTGATTTTTTATTCATTAACAGTTCTTTGTTAACAATTGAACAACTTCCTAAGTGATAGAGGAAACTCCTCAGTGTTTTTCTATATCTAACAAAGAGGATTCACCCTGTAATATTGAGCTTTGAATAAAGGGTTAGATTATCACAATATATGTTCTATTATGAAGTAATATATTTAATTTTGGAGGTTCTTTTGTTTCTTCTATCAGTTAAAGTGCATGGAAACACTGACACAAAACAGCACTTGAAGAAGTGCTTTGTCCTCCATTTGCCCTCCAGCAAGGGAAAGGATAACATAACTAAAAAACTATCTCAAAAAATTTGCCTTTGGTTTGGACCATAGAGGTAAAAAGTGCCTGGGGTGTAGCAGGTGTAATGGAGCAAGATTCATACCCACCTGTGTGCCTCCTGAAATTTCCCTCCTGAAGTTCTCACTGCATTTTCAGGGGCTGGTACAATGCCAGACAAACACAATCTCCCAAGGTATAGGGGGCTGTCTACTTTAAATTATTGGCCACCGTTCACAGTTACAACACTGCTGAGATGAAAGCGTGTGGAGAGACATTTAATATATCACGGTAGATCTTGATGTCATGTCACCTATCAGCGTGAGCCCTTCCTAAGCTTCCTAGAAATCTACTGCTCAATCAGTTTGTTTACCTTTCTTTTGCCCTTTCTTTTCTCTCTCTCTTATCCCTTCATTTCCATGGAGGAAACTGATAGACTCTTAGAAGGTACAGAACAGTCCAGGGTTATGTGCAAGTAATTTTTGGTGGCAGAACTGTAACACGTATCCCCCTCTTCCCTGGTTCCCTCACAGTCTCATCCCATTGGAGTTTTCCTTTCCAGAGAGTTCTGTCTGCGAATAGTTTCTACAATCACAACTGCTACAAAAACACCGGATAACCTCAATCTGTATTATCTTTTGAAAGGAATCACTTAATTAAAGAGGATGGAAAAGGGGACAGGGGATTGTTAATGACTTGAATATTTTGTTCTACACTACAGCTTGCTGGAGCCTGTGAGTGAATTAGTATAATTCAGTCTCTAAGTGATGAGCTCGGGAATTTTCATGAGCAGTAAATTCACTGCAAAAATTAGGTCAAAAGGTAAAAATATATCAAAATTATCATCAAGTAGAAAAAAAAAATCACTCTTAATACAAAGTTTATGGCCAAATAAACATTATAAAAAGGAGCATTGAAAAACACATTAATTTGAGGGCACCTTCCCCCCTTCTTGTTCTATTTCAAGAGAGTAACAGGAAGATTAAAGCCGTAGGAGAGACATAAATGTCATACTAGCAATTTATTTTAATGCTATTGAAAAAAGACCTCTAAAAAAAAACAATCTGAAGAGACAAGAAAAGGCTTGATCTGAATCAGTGTTGAGGAAGCAGGACAACCATCTACATTAGAATTTGCAAAGTACAGTTTTTGGAGAATCCATTAAAATAGTTTTACTGGGGTTTCTAAGGACTCTTTGAAGCTCAGTTCTGCCCTCCATAAAATGTTTCCTTAATGCTAAAGAAAAGCTGGTGTGAGGTCCAGGTAACTCAACTGCCAGCTGTGCAGAGTGTTGCCATCTCTTTCTACATCTTATTTGGTATCAGCTCAGAAATGTTAATGTGCAACCTATGAATAAAAAGACCAAGCTATAGCTTAAAAAAAAAAAAAAAGTCTGAATAGTGTATATGTCCAAAACTTGAAGTAATTTAAAACAGAGTTAACCTCTTTTCCACCTTAATGACTGTTAACATATGACTTGGATTATCACCTTCGGTGACCCAGATCTTCCAGATATTTGATTTAATCGAAATGTTTGCTGTTGTGTTTGTAACTCACATCATTAATTACACTTCTGCAGAGACAAACTGGTTCTGTGTTTTGCATAAAATAAATGAAATATATATTTTTGTATGTAATATTGCTGCATTTTATTGGAAATGTTCCATGAGACAGTTGAAGCTGTTCAACACTCTGAATACCACATAAAGTGATCCAGTGGAATTATACCCCACTATTGAAATTAGATGTAGAATAGGACTTCAGAGTCACTCCCTATATTAGACAGAAGACATAAAAGTAAGTTTGACTTTGGTTTTGTGTGTAAAACCCTCATCTGGGTTTACAAAGAGCAATATAGGTTTTGCAAGCAAGTATTATGAAAGGAGAGACATCTAGCTGGCCAAGTAAGTCGATGCTTACTAGGTTTGCCTTGTCTCCTGCTTCTGCCTCCATCACTGTTTCTCTCTTGAGCAGTTTGTCTGATCTTTGTCTATGCAAGAGCATACAGACCTACTGCAAAGAGAATTGTTGGGCATCTTTATTAACATCATCATGCTGCTCTGAAAATGCGGTGAGCCATAAAACTGCAAGATAGTTTTGTTGTTATTGTGTTCCCAGAAGTGGCTAATCTCCCATAAACAATGATCATAGGTGTTATATGAGTCAGAGAGGTGCCATCAGTACTGTCTCTTATGAAGCCAAGTTGCCAATTTAATTGTACCTATATTTTGGCCTGTTTCTTGGCTGCAAATTTAAAATAGCAAGATTTAGGCTATCAAACATAACACTTTTATTCAAGGACTTCCTCTAGTAAAAATAATTAAAATAAAAATATATAAAATTTTAAAAATTCAAATTTTTAAATCTAGTAATAATAAAAACCTTGAATTATAGTACTTAATGAAAATAAATATGCTTTTTCCGGTGCTCAGAAAAAGATGAACTTCAATCTTCCTTTACTGTTTTACTTTCTCATATTAAAAAAAAAATTCTATCTATCTATCTATATATATCTATGAGGGTATCAAAGTGACAGAATTATTGAAAGTAGTCCATTCAGAGAAATTTGGAGTATAGAATGGTAGCATAAGAAAAATTATTGTCAGCTACAATATTAATGAAACAAATCAAGATTTCAAATCCCTCTGTCTAGCAGTTACTTCATTAAAAATTCAGCTGTTTCTTGAGTACAGAAGTGATCCTAATCCTCCCAGGGCTCTTACCCTGCAGGTTAACAAGGCTGCAAGCATCAAGTTCTGGTTCAGCAAAGCACTTCACCAGTCTGTAGGGGAGTGAGGTGATAGATCAGATGTGGTTCAAACATCCCCTAAACCCACTTGCTCAGACTATATCGATAATAACATCAGTCTGACAAATTAGACATGGAAAAAAACTATTGAATCATGCTGCCTATCTCCCTGGCAATTTGCGACTTATCACATTGGGATATTTGTAGTGGGCTATTAATTTCTAGTTTGAATGTTCAAGACATAGAAATGTTCATCTGAATCCCATTTAACACAGAAATCTATTGAACTCCTAGGAAAGCTAGGAGTTTCTCCTTCAATTGTTAAACCTATCTTGGCTTTTGTCATTTTTGTACCACCCCTATAAATCTAAATGATGAAGCAATCCAAATTGGTCTTTCTAAATATTTTAAACACTTAGGAGACATAATACATATAAATTATTTTTGAAACAGCACAAGAAATGAGTAAGGAACTGATGTAAATTAAAACATGGCAACATGTAACATGAAAAATAATTGCATATAAAAATAATTGCATGTGTATTTTAAACTAAATGAATCACCTTAATTAATAATTTCTGAACATATTCAAATGAAATTTTATAAAAAAAAGTTATTTTATAACAATATTTTGATGGCTTTCTTGTCTGAATACAAAAACTCTAAACCAAAATAATGCTATCTAAATTGTGCTTTTTATTGTACCTTCTTATACTCTATCTTAAATGCTTGAGAATTTATATATGTATCTTTTCATATATTTATACCATGCTTTAATGCAAAGTAATTATACAAATGCATAAAAAATATGAATAAATTCTTTAATTCAAGAAAAATTACCATGGAGGCATAATTAGACATCCAGCCACTTTGAAATTATTGTATCTTTTCTTTGAGCACTCTCCTGTATGTATCTTAATATTTCCTTTGTAATGTCTTGCTTAGAATTGTATGTCATTTTCTAAAGACTGTCACGCTTCGATCATACACCACAGTGCTCTTATTTTCTGCTGCAAGACTTAATGGTGTTTTGCAAGCATGCCTTAAAAATAAGTTGATTTTTTCATACCACACTGTATGGAAAACATGTGTAAACAACTCTCTTACACATGCATTAATTTTCAGAACTACTACTGTCCAATTTAATGCCTTAGTAGAACACCTGTGATATTTTCATGTTGTTCAGAATCAAGGAGTGGTAGAATCACTTAGTTTGGTAAAGACTTCTAAGATTATTGATTCCAAGCGTTAACCCGGTGCTTGCAAATCTACCACTCACCCACATCTACACATCTTTTAAGCGCCTCCAGCAATAGTCACCCCACACTCCTCTGGGCAGCTTGTTCAAGTGCTTGGCAACACCCTGAGACAATTTTTTTTCCTAATATCCAATCTAAATTACCCCTGAAGCAACTTAAGTCCATTTCCACTTTTTATCCTGCTTGTTACCTGGGAGAAGAGACTGAACCCCACCTGGCTACAACCTCCTTTAATGTAATTTTAGAAAGTGTGAAAGTGGTAAGTGTCCCTTCAACCTCCTTTTCTCCAAACTGAACAAATGCAGCTCTCTCAGCCACTTGTGCTCCAGACTCCATTGCCCTTTTCTGGACATGCTTCAGCACCACAATGTCTTTCTTGAAATGAGGGGCCCAAAACAGGACACAGGACTCAAGGTGTGACCTCATCAGGCTGGGTACAAGAGGAAAATCCCTTCACTGGTCCTGCTGGGAACACTGGTCCTGATACATGCCAGGATGCCATTGGCCTTCTTGGCCACCAGGGCATTTTAAGCCAGGGATTGACCTGCTGGTTCTTCCTGTTTCTTCCCACATCATTCACTGCAACTAAAAGGATTGAGGAGGGCACTTGTGCCCCTGATCCCTTAACTAGTTATCCCAAGGCCTTGAAATCCCTCTTGATTACCCTTGGATTTGTGAGTTCATTTCTGTCCACTTGAAAAATCAGTAATGGATGGCAAACTGAGGGCTCCACTAGGATAGGAAAGTTTCTCATCACAACTTTAACCTGGGCCCCAGGTTAAAGTCCAAAAAATCTGAATATCGGGCCTTCTCTTCACATTAGAAGATAGTCTCCTATGACAATGCCCAATCTTTTTTTCTCTGTGGAAGCAATTTTGACACAGGAGATGGACTGACTTAACCTCAATGGCACCTCCATGCTAGATGAATCATCATCTTCATTACTGTCCAATTTCATTTGCAGAGCTGTTAGGATTGGGTACCTGGGAAAGCGGGGAGCAGTCACAAAGGAGACTTGCCTGCTGTGTCTGGGAAGGAAACTTTCAGCATTTTCCCCTATTATTACATTTAAACATAATAAAAAAATGTATGTTTCACTCTTGTTCATTTCTATAACAATTCACCTTGTTTTTAATACGTTACTTCTGAGGGGCTGTATTAAATATCAGTGACCTGCCATGTCAGGCATTATGTAAGCATACAGGTATTTTCTGATGCTGCTTCTAAGGTAATTAAGTCTCTTTGTGTTACTTCCCTGTCCTCAAAACATCTCTTTAGTATTATCTGTGTACGTAATTAATGCTATTTACTTCTCTCCGGGGTTAGAGAAAATATTAATCCCTTACTTAATAGAGATCCCTGCAGCACCATGCTACACACCTCTTCCCATCTGGATATATTGCTGACGTTATCCTTTGTTTATGCTCTTTCATCCTCTTTCAATCTTTCAATGAGACATTGTTTCTATCGAAGCCAATTTTAATTAATGTTGACAAAGATTTTTAACATGCATTGCAAACCAAATATATTGCAGCTATTGTTTTTCATGTCCCCATTTTTCTTTGCAGTTCCAGTTTCAAAATAAATCAGATTTATCTTCTCCCTCTTTGTTCTTTCTGCATCTATTCTGCCTCTTCCTGCTAGGTGCATCAGCCTATGGAAATTCATGGTCTTTTCTCTTGCTATGAGCTTTACTGTTTGAGGAAGAACAAGGACAAAGCAATGCAAGACAGTGAGCAGAATGGCCCCAGTCCAGCAAAGGAATGAAACACGTGGCCATCTTTAAACCCAGACATAATCTTGCTGCAGTCAATAGAAATACTTGCATGCTTGAAAGCAGTATCTACTAGCTCAAGGCTGCTGTGCTGAATTTATAAAAGGATCATGTGCTAATCATCTCATATTTCCTTTTGTATTTAAAAATAGTTTCACTAACCTTTCAAAGACCTCTTTATTCTTTCTGATATTTTAAGCAGGGATGCAATACATATGTGAGGTAGTATGTGCCAACACAGTAGGATGCAAAATATTCAGATTTTCTGAATTATACACTTTCACTTCCCTCCATTATTACCCAACCCGTTTCTCATCAGAACTGAAAATATTTCAACATGATATTCATATCACATATGTTTCTACAGTTTATACAGTTAGCTTATTAGTGCTATTTATTTATTTATTCACTAAAAAAAAACCAAAAAAACCCTCAGTATTTCAGTCACTTTTGAAACATCCTTAATTTCACCCTTCCTTAGGACATACTCAATTTCTTCAGCATCAAATGCAATTTTGCTTTGCACCCAGCAGCATAATGGTTCTTGTTGACAAATGTTAATTATTTGTGTGGGTTTTCTGTTCCCGACATTTTTGGCTCTGAACTTATAATCAAAGCAAAAAGTAGGGGGAGGAGAGGGAAGGGAACTTTTTCACCAAATAGTGGAACAGCTTTATTTGTGAATGTCATGGGAAGCTAGAAGGGGAAAAGAAAGCAAGTAAGTAAATGCGTTAGCCTGAGGGAAAGGATTTCTAAGGATGTGCTTTTACATCCAGCTGGGACTGGTCTCTTCTTTAGCTCAATGGATTAAAAAAAAAAAAAAAAAAAAAAAAAAAAGAAAACAACCCCGTGGCCCCACACCCCCAGAAGATACAATGAGATTTCAGCACTCAGAGGTAATCTCCCCACCACAATTGAAACACAGCTTAACTAGCTCTAAATCAGACTATCTAATCAACTGAAATCCAATGAAAAATAGCTTCTGTTATGCCTTAGAAGCAGAGTGTGGATGAGGAGATTAGCTGGGGTGAGATTAATCACTTTAGAAAGAGAACTTTAACTACTTTTTAATAACACACAGTCCAATGTGGTTGAGAATATGGAAGCTCAGATAAAGCCTTTTAGAAAGTAAGAGCCATCAAAGCAGTTTGGAAATGTCTAGCTGCTCAGATACAGTAGTGGGCAGAACTCATTTTTGTCTGTGCTTGTCTGAGGTGATTCGTTATTATCATTCTATAAGTTTCACGCTAGGCAGAAAGAGAAAGAAAGACTCAATAGGTTTTTTGTCATTAATGGTTGTCATTTTGATTAAAAAAAAAAAGAAATACTATAGCTTAATGGGTAAATGCAAATGACCTCAACATTGCAGTTTTGTACTTCAAAGAGGAGTAAATTTGTTTTGAAGTTTATTTGGTATATGAATCGCTGTCAGAGATAAGCAAAAAGTTTAGAACTCCCGAGGGCTCTAATAATGCTTCAGAAAGGGAAAAAAATCGAGAATTACCACACTTGTGATCAAACGTAATAAAAATTAAGGCTAATAAGCAGATTTTCTAATGTCAGTCTAAAAGGTGAGCCAAGGAGGTTTGTGGAACATGACATTATCAGTTCAAAATTCACAAGGCTTGTAATCTTTGATTTTTTTCATTTTTTTTCAATGAATATTGCTTCCACCCCTAAATTAAAAATATTCTTCTTGCACAATATCACATCCAGATTTAGCTTTTACAATCAAACTCCTATATGTGGGCAAAATTAACAGCTATGGTAGAAAGCTTTCTTCCCCACAGTTCCCTTGATAGGCAGAAGCAGGGTAGTAGCTCTGAAAAGATAATTTAAATAACAATTGAACCATTGTACATGAATGACATTTCATATAGACTCTTTGATTATCATTTTCCATGCTCCTAGGAGCTATAGGGCAAAAACAGAAGACAAGATTACCCTTTCTATGCTATAATTTTTTTTCTCAAAAATGTCTCTCATTAAAGACATATAAAAGGCATGATTTTACATTTGAACTATACAGACATCTCTTCGGTATTAAGCACAGATACATGTACATTTTTAAACATTGCATTGCATTGATGTTTTTGAATGTCATATTGTAATTAGAAGATACGGCTGTCTAAGTAAATTTATGCTGATTTGTATCTCTTGTGAATCTCTCCTGGTAGCAAAGTTGTAGGTGTTTATATCCTCCTCCCTCTCTGATGCATACTGTCCTGCAAAAGTTTCTGACAAGGCTGACTTGTCAGTACTCACTAGCAGCTCAGCAGTCGATGCCTGTTCAAAGGCTATACTTTCTCTGACTTTGCATTTTAACATCAGACATATACAACAAGACACAGCTCATTGTGTGTTTGCTTCAGAAAGAGAACCATGCTGTCAACATGACAAAATCAAGTATAAGACAAGCCAGGACACTGTAAAAATCATTTATCCTCAACTGCATGTAAAGATAGCATAAAGCAAGGAATACAAGTTTTGACAAGGCATTTAAATACTCACAACTTTCTGATATCAATCCAGTCAAAAATATTTCATTTTAAGCTCTAAGATGAACAAGAATAGCTGGGACAGAGCCTGGCTGACTCTGCGTTGTTTCTTATGCTGACAGAGACACACAAAGGAACAGCTGTGAGACTGTATGGCCAGCTCATTGCTGTCCTCTGGCTCAGCCTTCATCCATGGAGCACAGAAAGGAAGTGAGCCTTGGCTGTAGCTTGGTAGAAACAAGAAAAACAGTTCCAGAACACCTCAAAATGCTTCTGATGTTTTAACAAATGTCTGAATAGGGTCATTACTTGAATCTAACATAAAAATTTTTTGAGACCTTTAAGTCTGGTACATGATCTTTATCTACCCTCTGTGACCTAGGTGACAGCTCAACAGCTATGAATATCACCCAGACAGAAACATCAGGCAGGGTACACAACTGCATTTTATTGTCAGTTTTCTGCCCCACATGATATCTGCATGCAAACTCAAAAATTGTCATACAGTCTTCTACCATCCCATTTTTATCTATTCGCATTTTGCGAACACAAGCTTTTTTGGGATGTTCACCTTACTTCACTTGAAGCATTCAAGGTATCCGTGTATGATTTTGTAAGTTTCACTGATTGTTGGTGGTGATAAATCTACAGAGGTGATGGAGTAAAATAGACATTTCTTTCTCATTTTATAATTCATACCTCAGTTTGGCTGATCCACATTTTGGAAAACTCTCTTTCTCTCTCTCCCCATTAATTACAAAATAAGCTTTGAGGTTAGTTTTCCTGGTTTTGCAATGGACCTGGGCATCTAAAATTGGACCAGATGAAGTTAGACCACAGCCTCTGCATATGGGCTACATGTTTGAACTTAAAGAGATTTTAGTTAGATAAATCAATACTTACAAGTTGTGAATGTGTTAGGAAGTAAATAAAGCTTGGTTTATTTCCATTTGCCCTTCAGAATATGTTTTGAACTGAAGCTACTAGTCTTTTACATATATGTGCTCTATCTTTCAGTCTTCTTTTAATTAGTCATCAGTTTATAGTAAATCTGCTGTGTATGCATTTTTTGCCAGATAAACCTTCAGTACTGCTATCACATTGCAAGAACTCAGAGGGGGAAGAAGTGGCTTTCTGTTGCTGTAAGCAAATTTGTAAATTTATTGATGAACTGAGGTTCATACATGTCTGATTATTTGTGTTTTCAAATATTGTTTAAATTCACATCCATTAAGTACATCCTGTGTGCAAAATTAAACCTTTTGACTACGTAATTTCCATGGTAAGTTTTTTTTTTTTGTATGTTCGTTTTGTGTTGTGTTTTTGTTTTCAGTTTAGTTTAGTTTTGTTTTGGTTTTGTTGGGGTTTTTTTGGGGGCGGTGGTTTGTTGGTTTTTTTCTTTTCATTGATCAGCTGGTTTTCTGTTTTGTTGTTTCATGGTTTTTTTATCTGTAAAAAAATCAGCTCTAACTCCTCAAGTTTACAGTTAGGGCACTTCAGCATTCCATCTGGTCTTCTTTCCCAAGATGAAAACAATGATGCTTAGCATTCTATATAGGGTGCATACAATGAAATTAACTTGGTGATAGAGCATGGAAAAGTAATTACTGGATTATGTGTTATTTCTTTTATAAAAGGCTCACAAAAACATCTAAGAATCAAGATGTGTTATTTTATCAGACAAAAAATTCTAACACTCTCACTTCATCATAAAGTCAGGTTGACTATGGTTGATTTCCTTGGAAGTTACTGTTGCTTCATCAGCAAAGGGAACTCAATAAACATTTGTTACTTCAAAACAAATTATGAATTAAGCTAATCACAGAAAATACACTTTCAGAGGAAAGATAAACAGTTATTCATGCATGCTTCTTCCCATGCTCTTCAGATCACCATATGAATATCACAGCTTAAAAAGCCTCTGGAGGTAAAGTTGGTTCGGTTTCTTTCCTTAAAAGGCTGGGGCAAGGCTAATCATGTGTACAATATTTATTTCCTTTTACTAGACTAGATCTCAAAAAGAGATCTTTATAAATGAAAGAATAGTGAAAGATAGCAATAGAAATTAAGTTTATACATTTATTTGTCAGTGTTTTATCTGTTGGCATTTGAAAGCTTGTACTGCTTGTTGGAGTGAGGGCACAGAAAACTCCAGGTCTCAGCTCAAGTAAATACCCTCCACCTCAGGAAAGTTTCCTCTTCAGAGTTTGTTAGAGTGAGATTTTATTATTTTCTTTGTCCTATTCTTTTGTATCTTGCTGTGCACAGTGGAACTGCTCCTGTGTCTCATTTTGCACCTTACTGAGCTGTAGTAGGAAAGCCACTACCAGACCATCTCCTTTTGTCAAATGGTTCTTAGGCCATTTCTTGTTTATATCAAGTCAGCACTTACACAAAGGTAATTTTGCCGTAGCTAACAGCACTTAGTGTTTCTCCACGGGATACTGCAAAGTCTAAACCCTTTCTGGGCTTATCACGGGGATTTCAAAATTGTCAGTAAATACTGTACCTATTCGGTAGAAATACTTGTTACTCTGCAGTTTAGAAAGGAAAGTTTGGGGTTTGTCAATGCTTATAGAAATACAAACCTGGTTTCCATTTCTCTCTTCTTGAATTTTCCTAGACAGAGGATCAATAGCACAAACACACTCCAGCTGAGAAAACTCTTTAAAAATGTGTCTAAAGGCAGTGCCTTCTAAACTGAGCTGTCCATTAGGCACCCAAGTGAGATGACAACTCACTGTCAGAAGCTGTTAATTGAATAAAGAAACGGCAACATACTTTTCAAAAAACATCTTCCCCTCATCAGTTTTTTTTCTTTTCATATTGACAGTCATGTGAACATTTTGTATTTCCTTTCTATCCACATTATCAGTATTTCCATTTTATTTTCATAAGAAGCTAAAAATTAAATAAATATTTTGCATTCACTGATAAGTCATGCATTGTTTTCTATAAAGCATTTGTGAAATCACTGGTAGAAGTATTTCAGCATCCCTACTGATGCCCTGTGACTTTATTAAATCAGTGAATTGGACATGCTGAAGTTTGCTCCCTGAGAAAGAGTCTAATAGACATAGCAGGATCCACATTCAGGTTGCCTACTGGCAAAAGTTTCTGCGATCTCCACACTCTTTTTTCATATCCAGAGAATGCTTGAGAAAGTGGTATCTTAGGTCAAAACTCTTCCAGTGACCACTTAAAACTTTTCAATGATGCATATAATAAATATCTAGCATCTGGAAATATTAATGATCACTGCCTAACTAGTTTAGACAAAGAACAAAATAAGTTTTTTGAGATCTTGATTACTAAGTATTCCACACACTAGAAAAATATTAACACAACTAAGGGTATACTGAAAAAACCCAAAACAACCTGTCCTGGGTTGTAGTATAAGATGCACAAAGTATTCTATCACCATCTTCATGAACTGTTGAAACCAATTGCTGAAGCAGTTTTCTTCCAGGTTCCCCTTCCCTCTTCTGTTAAGGTGTCTTCTGTTAAGGTGTCTTCTGTTAAGGT
Organism: Trochalopteron elliotii; assembly: GCA_024734555.1. NCBI lineage: Eukaryota > Metazoa > Chordata > Aves > Passeriformes > Leiothrichidae > Trochalopteron > Trochalopteron elliotii. The sequence continues at coordinate 2,625,415 of JANPWX010000021.1, forward strand.
GTCTTCTGTTAATGGGTCTTTTGTTAATGGGTCTTTTGTTTATGGGTCGTCTGTTAATGGGTCTTCTGTTAATGGCCTGCTGAATGACTCATAGATACCATAGTTATCTCTCCTTAATGGGCCATCAACGACCCCCTGCATGACTCATTATCCCATTGTGAGATGCTCCGCCCAGGGGGAGGAGCCAAGCATTTTCACCTGGATATAATCTGGGACTTGGGACAATATGGGCTACCTTACCTACTGGATTCCCAGAGGATCAGAGCTACCAGACCTTTCTACGGGATCACTGCTTCCATCATCCCACTCAGGTTGTATTCTGACTCTGTCAGCGGTCTTTTGTATTACTGCATTTATTTTATTTTACCCTTTTTTTTCTTCTTCCTATTAAATTGTATTTCTGACTTGGAGCCTCTCACTCATTTTGCTTTCAAACCATGACACAACCCTATATCTAATATGTATCACTTGATAGGATTCTTAAGATAAGTAGTTTGTGCGGTTTAAGATGATAAATTTATGGAAGAGAAACCCATAAAAGAATATCAAGTACAGAGGAGGAACACATGGTTTGTAGTGTGGAAGCATTTAGAAGTGATAATGTGATACTTTCCCTTCTTGCATAATCTTAATTTTCAGGTTCTAGGTAGTTTTCTGTTTGATTTTGGGGGTTTTTTTTGGTGTGTTGTTTTTTTCTTTCTTGAGTATGTAAGAATTCCTTTATTACTTGACTTTCTTTTCACCATTCTATGTGAAAGATAACATATATAACATGGAAAGAATGACACAGACCCCATCCCTTCTTCAAGCTATGGATTTCACATAAGCTATTGACATTTTGTTTGTAATTCAATAAATGATGCTGCATCCGCTTGGCATTCAGTCACTAGTGATGTCCCCCATGGCTCATTATTGGGGCCAGCCCTGTTTAATATCTTTATTGATCTGGATGAGGGGATGAAGTACGCTCTCAGGAACTACAACACAATTGTGTGGGAGTGTTGATCTGGAGGAATCTGGACTGATGGATTGACAGGCCAAGACCAACAGCATAAGTTTCAATTAGACCAAGTGCCAGGGTCTCAATAACCCCACAAGGTTCTACAGACTGGGGAAAGAGTGGCTGCAAAGATGCCTATTAGAAAAAAGACCTGGAGGTGCAGGTCAATAGTCAGCTTAACATGATCCAGCATGCGCCCAGGGGGCCAAGAAGGTCAATGGCACCCTGATTTGTAACAAGAAAAGTGTGGTCAGGAGGAGCAGGGCAGTGATTGTCCCCCTGTACTCAGCACTGGTGCAGGCGCACCTTGAGTGCTGTGTCCAGTTTTGGGTCCCTCACAAGAGGAAGGACATTGAGGTACCAGAACATGTCCAGAGAAGGGCAACAGACCTGGTGAAGGTCTGGAAAGTAAATTATACGAGGAGCAGATGAAGCAGCTGGAGTGGTTTAGCCTGTAGAAAAGAAGGCTCAGGGAGAGCCTTATTGCATGAAGGGAGATTGTAGCAAGGTGGAGGTTGGTGTCTTTTCCAGGAAACCAGTGACATGAACTCAAGTTGCACCAGGAGAGGTTTAGATTGTACATAAGTGTCGGAGTGCATTTTTTAATTTTAAGTTGAATTCATAAGTTAATGTTCTTTGTAAATTGGTTTGTTCTCTGTACTTCTTTTTGTTACCCACGTTCGGTTTATCCCTGTTTTTTCCCCAATGACAGTTCTATGATTGGTTCTGTATTCTCCCTAAGGTTTCCCCCCCAAAGACAGTTAACTGTCCATCACTTCACAGACAGCCACCTGTTGCTGTCTATCATTTTTGGGGTCACTCCCCACTTCTGGAAGATTCTGAGAGAAGCATTGAGTGATTGGACAGAATCCTGATTGTCACCTTCTAATGTTCATTGTATGGTTGTTTTGTATGTTTGTTTATGATATGAGCCACCCCCCTGTTAAACCTTATTGGTTCCCTTTCTGTGTAACACCCCCACTTATAAGGTCTCACGCGAGAGTTAGCCGGGGTGTTCGGCATGATGACTCTTGAGGTGAGGACCCCACGCCGGGGTTCCAATAAACTCGTGTGACCCAGCGTCTCTGGAGTCCCCCCTTTTCATCCTCCAGCCATTGCCACACAGGAGCAGCTCGAGTGAAAAAGATCCCACTGAAAGAAAAACTGTTACCTGTGCCAAGGCTAGCCAGCTTGAAAAACAGGCACGGCAGCACATAAGGAAGAATTTCTTCCAGGAAAGGGTTGTTAAGTATTGAAATGGACTGCCCAGGGAGGTGGTGTAGCCATAGCGTAGTCACCATCCCTTGAGGTGTTCAAGAAAAGTCTGGGTATGTCACTTAGTGCTATGGTTTAGTTGACAAGGTGGTGATCAGTCAAAGGTTGGACCTGATAATCTTAGAGGTGTTTTTCAACCTAAATGATTCTCTGATTCTGTGATTATCTGTATTATTAATGCATACCATATAATTCTGGATCTATATCAATTTCAGCATGTTTAGGTCTCTCTGGAGAGTAAAAATCAGCAAACTGCAGTAATTTTCTCTTTTTGTTTAAAAATATTTTTTTTTAAAGACAGCAGAAAGATGGAACGATAGTCTCCTTCAAATTACTGTACGGTGCAGTAGTCATGATGCACCTGCTGGTAGTAGACATAAATGTCTCCCCTAAAATAAGCAGAGTATGGAAATGGGAAATAGACCACTTTTCTGTAGGTTAATGGGATATTAGATATAAATTCAGTACTTATCCTTCATTAGATTTTCAGGAATGGCTGTCTCTTTGTCAATATGACCAGGTTTTACAGATTTTGTGCTTATCATTTTCCTTCTAGCCTAGACTTGCAAGACAGACTCAACACAGGTCTTCAAAGTCTTCTTGATGTAACTGCATCAATTTCCTTAAATTGAGAGCCCAGATTATGGTAATGCCCATATTTCCTTTAAGAATTTAGCATTAAAATTCTCAGTTGTTCCTTGTGCTTTCCTATTGATCCTACACTGTAAAATTTAATTGAAAGCACAATTCAATTAAAAGAAAATATTACTCCTGTAAAGCAATGAATATCTGCACAAATCTTTAAAAAACAGTTTTAAATATTTTCAGTATCATTAACATTTGTGTGTGATTTGTATCGTAAAGGTCACACCTTTAGAGAAATTTTGAAAGCTCTTCATAGTATTACATACTTATATTTCTTCATAGAAAATGAAACCTTTTCCTGCAAAGTTTACAATCAGCCAGTTAGCCTTTTGGACTTGCTGTTGGAAAAGCCAAATGCGCAATCTGCTTACAGCAGTCAATCAATCTCTCTGTAATGTGCAAACTTAAAAAATAATTTAGTAATTCAATAATCTTCCTATCCTACAGCCAGGAGATTGCATATTCTTTCTTTATGTATTTTTTCCCCCAGATACAATGTACCAGTCTACAACAGTATGCCATTTAGTGTTAAAAGTAATAGACTGATGGCCTTGCAGAAAATAATATTTTATTTCATTAAAGGTGTAACATGAAAAATATGACTTTTTCCACTTTGACTTACACATCATCCTCGAACCCTAAAGTTTTAGAGCTATCAAAAGGTAATGAAACTGTCTGAATGTTTGAATGCCCTGCTAAAAAAGAAACATTGGCTACATTATAGACTGAGAAAAGAAGAAAACATATTTACTTGTAGAAACCCCCACCAAATCTAAATCTAATTTAGACATTCTGGATTTATGTCTAAATTTTTGACATTTACAGAGACATAAAACAAACATTGTCAACTGTACTAAAAACACTTTTAATTTGTTGATCATTCATAGCTTAGATTTAATTTGCCATTTTTGCAATGATTTAATGACATTTTCACTAATTTTTGCTTTTGACACTGAAACAGCATGGGGTTGATTTACTGTGTTTTTCAGACTTCTGCTTTTATGTAAACACATTAGTATTTTCACAGCATGTTTGGAACAAATGGAGCAAATTCTGATCCTTCTACACCTATAAAAAACCTATTAACTTTATTGAGCAGCAGAGAGAAAATTTGACTGAATTGCTGGAGTAAGTCAAGAGGAATCAGGATAAAAGATGAAAAACTTTTGCCTATTCCGGAGCACAAGAGAAACCAATTTCATGTTGCAATGAAGAAAATGGAATAAACCAGCAGTCAAGACAGCTTCTTTGTCTGACAGCTTTTATCTGTTACAGCTTTTATTACAGCTAGGTTTACCAGCTTTCATAGTCATAGAAAATAAGTTCTCATGTATAGATGGCTCAATACAACGCAAATGTGTTGTACACAAAACATCTTTCAAAAAAAGTGATCCCTAAATGTTCTCATGGACATAGGCAAAATAATTACAAAATTAAATAATAAAAAATGGAGGGAGGAAAAAAGAAGGTAAATATGATAAGGTAGAGGATTTGTTTTCAGAGGAGACTTGAGATTATAGCATCCCTATGAATTATAGCCTTCACTGGTAACAAACACTCCTGCTGTTACTGAAGGATTTTTTCTATCTGCGTTGATTGACTCCTTTATGCCACTGCAAAAGGCAGAAGAAACATCACATGGCTTTATTACACCTTTTTAGCAAACAGGATAAGTCCTGAAAGGCAAAAGTATTGGGATGTGTTTGGTGAGAAGTGACATGTTGGATCTAATTCTGTTCTGTTAACCGTGAAATGCCATCGAAGTCACTGTTACACAGATGAAACTAGCAGGAGATTCTGCCTTTTACTTCTGAAAGTCTGCTAGCAGTGTCAGAGAGCAGAAACTCATCTGAAATCTGTTTAACTTATCTCATGTTCTGTTCTTCTAGCTTTCCTCAAAATGTGTCAAAAGATTTTTTTTTCTGGACCTCATCCAGCTTCCATAGAAATGAATGAAGAACTTTTTTTTTTTTTTCTACTAGTGGTCTGTGATCTGTAGTGGAGTCTTGTAAACAAATAAACTGACCGACAGGGATATTTGCTTATATATGGGGCTTTTTGCTAAATCATAAGACCTTATGCTCTAGGGTGCCAGTCTTGTAAATCTTATCCATTTCAACTGGATCAGCAGGACTACACTTAAAGATATGGAATGGTTCATTTTCAGTAATCTCCTTTCTCTAATTGTAAGTTCCCTGCTACTGCACTGTAGGTTTTAAATAACAAAATAATTGGCACATGAAATAAGTCTGCAGTTATGTATGTAAGTTTAAATTCAGATAAATATCCCTTGTCCAAAGAAAATTTGAGCATGCATTTGACCCAATAAAATTTAAGAACTATTTAAACATCTTCTTATATGACTGGACATAGAAGTTTCCTGCATGATCAGGAAGATGTTGTATTTGAGTCTACCAGCAGGTAGACGCTACCTACAGGCAATATTTCAGTTCTAATTAAAACAATTTTTAACCCACTATAAAGGAATAGGTGGCCATTTATAGGCAAATCTGTGATTTGTGCATAGACTTACTGAAGCTGTACATACAAATTTGGTCGAAACTAATCACTTAAATTTGTAAATGTATGAATTTGGGAAAATCAGATTTTCTCTGCTTTAGAATATGCTTTAGAATAAGATGTAAATTGTACAAAGCGTGGCTGAACCAACACCAAGTGAGGAATTTTAATTTGAGGATTTCCCCAACTGTGTACTTAATGTTATGCTAATTTTTTTTTCCATTGATGGCTACAAAGATCCATTGCTTCTGTTTTCAATGGGCTTGTTGCTAATGAAAAAGATCTTTTGTTCTATAACAAAACTGTATAGTTCAGGCAGAATGATAACATGCTGGCTCTTTACACTTTGGATGCTAAAAAACCTCAGGCAAAATATTTTGCTGAAAAAGGCAAGCCTGGCTCCATTGATTTCACAAGTACTGCCCTCTTGCACTAGCTGTGACTTTGTCTCTTTATTTAATGATTCCCTGAACCCTGATATTTGCATAACAGCCTATATTTATATGAGCTAAGTGTTGGCCTTCTTTTTGAAGTGATCAGTTTTGAAGAGTAAGAATATATTCTTTTGTCCTGGGGTATGCTTCCAGCAGCTGTTGTTGAGGTGATATAAATAAATCACAATACTATTACAAAATGAAATTAACAGAAACAAAATCCTATGTCTCCCTCTTTTTGAAAGGTGACTTTGAGTCTGAAAATTCTATGTTGTTTTGAATGAGGCCTCTGTTTACCCACCGAACCAAAAAGGATGAGTAACTCTTCAGGAACTACTATTGATTTTAAACATCATTTAGACCAAAGAATAGATTTCAAGTGACCTTCTGCTGTGATAACAATACCTGTAAACTTAAAAAACAGCTTTGTCTAAAGCAAGTTAAAGTCTCAGCTTTGAAGCACAATATATAAAAATTTAAGTTTAGTTTAAACCACTAACCAGTAATAATATACCAGTTGACCCATCAAAAATGCCCTCTACTGAATCAAGAATTTTGATCTTATTTTGATGTTCTGCTATTTTCAGTAAATTTTCAGTAATCATAAGCACCCAATACAATCATTCAAAGTCTTGTGTTTGGCTTGGTTTCAAACAGTCATTACCCTCTGTTTTGTATTTTCCATTTTCTTTCATTAAAAAATTCTTTTACAATAAAAAATAAGTTTATAATGTATTTGTGTTTGTTGTCACCATATAAAATACAGAAACCCAAAGGATTTACAGCTGGTTTGGACACTTCATTCCTGACAATAAAAAATCATACTAGCAAAGCTACAGTCTTATTCTGCATGATTATTAGTGCATCAAAAGAGTCTTTAATCACTAACATATCTGCATTTGTTCATAAATACTTTATGAAGGGGATGGTCTCCTGAGTTGGCATGGGGTCTGTGCACAACCCTTTTCACAGTAGGTAATGACTTACTACCCATAAGATTTTTAAATATTGCTAGGGAATTCTGTTGGAGAAGTACAGAAATATCTCTTTCTGGGCAAGAAATATTCTTTCTGGGCAAGAATAAGTTAGGAGATTTATGAAAGTTCATTTTACCTGAGATCTGTGATACTATGAAAGTATAATTTAGCAAAAAGTATAGTTATATGTATAGCTGAAATCTTTTCCCAAAAAGGGCCTGGGATTACCCATTTTACAGTGAAGAGTTATCTATTAGCATGTCTTAGTAGAGAGAGTAAATCCTGGTTTCCCACATCACCACATATTCAGCTTAAACCTGCAAACACACACTCTTCTTCTAGTTGACCTTGATATCATTTACATATTTTATTAAATAAGTTGAGTATTTATTCCTAGGTGAGTAGTCACTAATCTCTTTACATACGAGGGAAAGGGGAATAAAAACTGTCTTCTCTAGCTGTGACTTGAAAGAAAAGAGTGACCTCTGCTGAAGCATGTCACAGAACTCACATGGCAGGTGACAGCTCCATGCTATGACTCAAAATTGCTGCAGCTGAGAAGCTGGCATTTTCAAGATGAATTGGAGGGAAGAGTTTTTGCACTGTGTATTTTGGGTATCACCCTCCTGCAGTAAAATGCCTGCTGCAAATTTCTTTCCAAGTCCTTCAAATCCCCTCAAGCTCTGTGTAAAGAGCACTGGACCAGATTCTTGCTTGTTGGTTCCCCTGTGTGATGTAGCTGTTGAATTCTGTAATTTCTTCATGATTTTGCAGAAATTTTTGCAGACTTTTCTTCTTGCCTGCTGGCTGTGTAGGCATTTACAAATGTACACAGGTTCTTGTTTCAATTATTTATAGTTAAATTTGGTTCTGGGAAAACAAAAGCTTACATTTAGAGACAAAACTTTCTATTTATTGCTATTTATTTCATTGGGGTCTAAAACAGACATCACAGAATTGTACATTACTCCTTGCAAGGAAGTGGATGGGAGTGATTCTAAACATTTTTATTTTTTTGTTTTTAGAAGTTGTTAACAATTATTTTTCAGTCTCCATGACAACAGTGGGACTCTGTTCCTATCACACAATCTTAGTACAAAACCCCTGTCTGTGTGGAAGCCACGTTTCACCAATACCTTAATTCTAAATCATTGTTTTGTGCTATCACTATTTTTCCTAGAGAGATGAAGTCTCATTCTGAACTTGTCTCCAATATTTTCACATGGATGTCAACCTCACATAGGAAAAAAACTTCAGTTTCACTCACAGCCATGAGAACCAGATCAGAAATAAGGTCATGCTGCATCTGACATAATGACAAGAGTTCTCATCACTCAAAACTTTTTTCACAGCTCTTCCAGCTGTTTTTCTTCATGTACAGAGGTGTATTCCTTCAAAATATATGCATGTAGCCCATAAACACACACCGAGCAAAATTAGGAGATTGCCTCACCTGAATGGCAGTTTCAGTGAAAAGGGAGAAGTAAAAGCAGTACACATACTATAACTCATGCCAGCAAAATATGGATGGACACACACCTTTCATGAAATGGCCTCCCTTCTCCTGGGCCGGTGAGAGGAAACCCTAGCCACTGAGAGAAGAATTTAGTCAAATTTTTCACTGCCAAACCCTTTCTTGCACAATTTGCACACATACACATTTGCTTGAAAATCCAGATGGTGAGATAGGGAGATATTGTATTATCAAACATACAAATTATTCCTCTGTCATTTTGCTTTATGACTTTCTTCTGAAAAGAAAGAAGACTTTCTTTTATGACTTTCTTTCTTCTATCATGGTTGTTTAAAAAGGAAGTGGCATCTGATCTGAACATGCATTCACGTTCAGCTTAAAAATTTGAGGTATTAGCTTATGTAGTTACAAAGGTATGTGCAGTTCTAAGTTGCGAAGATATCTATTAATCTACTTATTTGTTCCATTTGTACTACCAAGTATTTTTTTACCTTCCATCCAATTTTTAACAGCTATCTAAGAATACATTCAGCTGAAAGGATCTGTAAATAATACCTGGATCACTTATTCCTAATTATTTCTAATCACCTGGATTAGAAATATTCCTTAAAACTGATCATCCAATGACTTGAACAGGTGCTGTTTTAACACACATCTTGGTGACGGCGTATAACAGACACACACTGTGTTTGCAGATAATAGTCTGATCTCAGAACATAAAAACTTTCTGCTGAATACCTTTGGGCATGACAGCAAAAATTCTACCTCCTCTGTCAACATTGCATTCATTGCAACTTCTGAAGTTGCAACTCCTCAAGCTGCAAGAGGAGTGAGTGATCCTCTCCCCTAGGAATTTCCTGGGAGAAAGGAACCCTGTGATGTAAAAAGGGAATTGAGATATATGGAGACCTTTTCCTTTCATGTATGACACATTTAACAGCTGCCTATTTGCAAAATTAAAAATAGTAGATTATTACTTAATTTTCATGAGTTATCTATCTTCTACTATTAAATGGTTCTGGGTTACCAGGAATATTAAACAAAGCAAAAGCATATTTTATTTCTAAAGTATTTTTCAAAATACGAGCTAGTAAAGCAAAAAGGCTACCAGCACTACCTAAATTTATCTTCAATTTTTATCTTTTATATGTTGTTGTCTCCGAATGTATAGACACTCAATGCTGTCAGGTTTATGCATTTCACCATGTTGCATGTTTTCCTTAAATAGCACTTCTGGCAGAATATTTTTATTACTACAAAGTTACTGTTTTCCTTTTTGGGAAAGTATAGTCTTAGTCAGATTAAAAAAACAAACTTTGGGAACATAACTCTATGTTGTCCAGTAGTAGCAGACGTGGAGTAGATATACAACATTTGTTGCATATTAAAACTCCCAATTTTAAATGACTATCAAGGTCTTGACTTATGACTTAAAAATGCATGGCAGAATTTTCTTCCAAGTCCATCAGTGATGAAATGGTTGAATCTTTTATTCATAACATTCCTGATTTTACATGAATTGCTTCACTTCATAGAAGACTATTGTAAGGAATGCAAATTTCTTGACACTAAGAGAGCTTTAGCAGATTAGTAATTAATAAGCTTGTTGCTACATCTCATTGGAAAAATTCCTGTTACTTTCAATGAGAGCATGATCAGGCTCAAAGTCATCTGAAATTTCTATGAATGTAAAGGGTGCTTATTTCTTTCAGCTACTTTTGAACCCTAATAAGGTTGACTTTATTGGAACTTATTACATCCTTACTGGAAGCAGAATTTGACCTCAGCTGAAAAGATTGCCCCCTTCTTTCACTTTGTTTTGAAAAAGAGCTACATTTTCATAATAGTGTCCGGGTACGCACACAAATCTCATTACCCAATAATAGGATTTGTCTACATACCTCCTGCTCAGTCTTTTGGAAATGTACATGTCCCTCAGCATGGGTTATTTTTTTTTCCTTGTTTCCATTTACATATGTCTATGAGTACAATAGCTTATATTCTATATAACAGTTTCAGTCAAGAAAAAGTAGCTAAGTATATAATCAAGGAGGAGGCAGAGAAATCCTTAAAGTACAAAATCAACCTTGGAAGCTAAACTCTCACTTTTGTTACAATGATTGAGACATTTGAGAATAAAAATATGCCACAGAGGTGAAGAAATACGTAATGGAATATCTCAAATAAAACATAAAATGCTAAAGCAGCGTTTAATTATAGTCTGCAGTTCAGATATCCTCAGATTGGATCTGCAAAAGAAAAGTTGTCATGGGAAAACTTGAGATACTAACATTTTAAATTAGGGATATGAATTACAACTTAGTCAACTTAGGTTTTTTGTTGTTTATTTTTGTTTGTTTGTTTTTGGTTTTGTTTTTGGTTTTGTTTGGATTTTTTTTTTTTTGGTGAACTGGCTCTGCCAGTGAAGGAAAACAATTGAAAATCACTTTAATCTTTACTACTTTACTTCCAACCATTACTTCTATAGCTGTTCTCATTAAACATGTTATAGAAGCTGAGTTTTTAATTCAGAATGAAGAATAATAGGTTTTTGAAAAGTCCACACATAAAGGTTTAGGGAAAAAAAGCACCAAACCCCATAAACAACCCTTCTGCCCTCCCTCTCCCCAAAGAAGTTACCCATAAGAAGTAATATGGAATAGAAAAACAGATAAACTGAACAGCAAAACAAAACTTTATCCTTCCTATATACTGTGAATCTCTCTGGAAAGGCTCATCTCTTGAAAGATGTATGAGGAACAGCTAAAAATTTGGTTGTCCTTTGCTTTATTTCTCCTATTTCTGTATCACACCACCAGCCTCTCTTATGTTTCTTAATCTTTCTTTCTTTTTATTAAAATAGTTGCTTAATTTATATAAAGAAACTTTTATTTGTGATGAGACATACTTAATTTACCTTTGTCTAATTAACCTTCTGGAAAGTTAAGGTCCATCTATCTTTCTTGTTGAAAAGTATGGATAAGATGTGAGGTCACTACTTTGATATGAGGTTTTGCTCTGTGTGCATGCATTACACACTTGATACAGAAGGCTAAATTTTCACTTTTCCCTGAATACAGGCAAGTGTCCTAAGTCTTGTTACTATGCAGTTTAGCCATAGCAACAAACACAAAAGCCACTGTGTTGTTATTTCCATTTTCCCTTCCAGACAGTTTGCCTAGTAAAGAAAACACGCTAGATATAGCACTGTCAAAATAAGTGCAGCATTTTCTGTGAGGGATGTCAAACATTTCACCTTTCAAAAGATTATATTGAGCAAAAATGCTAAGCAAGAAGGTGGATAGGTTATAGCTGAGATATCCACATCCTCTTGACACTGAGGTAAGGATGTAAAAAAGTAATTGCTGTACAAGAAGGAGTAAGGTTTTCTGTTATATATTTATCAAATATAAAAAATGCCATTATACATTTTTTTCTCTGTCAATATAGTGGCAAAAAAAAAAAAATCAAATAATCAGACAAAAAAGGGGTAAAACCCTGGCCTTCAATACTTAAATTTATGATCTGTGTGATGCATCTTTACGAAACAAAAGTTGCTATCCCTCTTTTCTAGTCAATAATAGCTTACAATCAACATCATACTGAGCTAAAATAAACCTACATAGAGTTTGTGAGACAATATCCCACTCTATTGCAAAGATATATAAAGAATTTTCTTGTAGCTGAGGTAAGGAGCGTGAGGGAAGACAAATAGCTCATTCAGCAGATTCTTTCACAACTTCCCCCATGATTTCCTGTAAGTCATACAAAGGCAATTTTCACTGTGAAAGAGAAGTTTGGCTTTCCATCTCTTTCTCACTTTAAATGAGACTTAGGTTTCTGACTGTCATTTTCTTTATGGAAAATCTTAATAATTGCCTAGGCAATCTTTCTTTGCAAGCTTGTAAAATAAGGAAATTGTAAAAATAACTCAGATAAGCACTGTAAATTTAAAATTCTTAATAGCCAAAAATATCCTTTTTATTTTGGATAAAAATAGTCAAGGAACTTGTTGACTAGTATAGCAGTACTGATTTATTTAATTCTGCTAGTTTACCTAACCAAGAATTTGAGACATTTCCATCAATATGACTAATTTAGGATATACTTATGAATACAAATTAATTTGTTTTAAAAAATCTTTATGTATTTCAAACATCTTAAGTGACACATCCATCATTTTTAAGAATATATCATTACAAACACTAACTGGTTTTCACACATTTTTCTGTGCTGGACTTCAGGCTCTAAGTTTGCCTGGTGCTTACAACCACTTCACATAAATTAACCAAAGTCTAAGAATTTTGTCTTTGTTGTGCTAACAGGGGATGAGAATCCTCTGTTAACTGGAAGTGTGGGTATATCAACATGTAGTAAAGAGAAATCCTTTAGAAGTTCAGGGGCACAAATGGAATCCCTGGTTTTCAGTGTTCTGTGTGTCTTCAATTTCAAATAACCTTAGTGGGGCCCTCTTGCTATTTCAAGAACTGACATCTTAATCCCAGTCCTTCCACCATTTCTTTGTTATAGCTGTGGGGGATGTTAACATTCTTCATAGAGACTGGAGCTAAAAAATATTTCAATGACAGAAGAGGAAAATTGAAATAGATAGCTTTTTGTTTATTTTTTAATGTCTCTATATGACCAAATTTTGGTCTACTTTTTAGTTTGTTTTTTTGTTGTTTTTTTCTTTTTTTCCTGATTAATCCCATAAATTCAAAATGTCATTGATTTCCAATTGTCGATATGGACATCAGTGAGGTTGTTTTTGAAAGGAACATCATTTATGGATAGACACAAATGATGTAAATGGATTTATTTGGACAGGTGTCCTGGGTTGTGGTGTAGAACGTGCACGGAGTATTCTACCACCATCTTCATGAACTGTGGAAACCTATTGCTGAAGC
>JANPWX010000021.1:2643604-2706354 GCA_024734555.1 Trochalopteron elliotii
ACTCCTTCCTTCCTTCCTTCCTTCCTTCCTTCCTTCTTTCCTTCCTTCCTTTCCTTCTTTCCTTCTTTCCTTCTTTCCTTCTTTCCTTCTTTCCTTCTTTCTTTTCTTCTATATATTTCACTCAATTCTTTAGCCATTTTCCACACTTTCTGTCTCTATGCTGTTTGTGCTGTTGCCTCAATTCCCACGATCTCAGCAGTTCCTCCTTCACATGACTCTTTTCTTCTTCTACTTTCCATCTTTACCATTACTTGAGATTCTCTGACTCTGTATTTCTTACATTTCCCATTCCCTAATAACTCATGTGGGTCTTCTTCCTCTTTATTTGAGTGATGCCTTTTCCATGTTTTCATTACAAATCAAAGTATGTTTACTCTAGTTTTCATTTTTTTTTTTCTCTTCCATTTATTGGTAATATCTCAGGCATACTCATTTAAAATACAGAAACTGCAACAATAAAACAAATTCCCCAAGGTTTTTGCCTACACCTATTTATAGGAAATCTAAATTTCTTACAAAATCAAACGCATCACTTAAAGGTTTACTTATATAAACAGAAAGGAAAATAGTGAAGGTGGGAAAAGCATAAAAGATGATGTAGTTGGCCATTAAATACCCTATCAAAAAAACCTTCTATTTGCATCTAGAAATGCTCCAATACAGATAATTATCTCTTATACAAAACTAATAATTTTCTATGATGTGAAAGAAGAGGAAATATAAATATATAAGAAATGACCAGACAGATAATTCAAACAGAAATGCTTCATGTGAATCAGCTGGACTTTTTGACTAAGAGAGACTTTAAAGTTACCTGTGGTCCCAGATCACAAGAATGTATTTAATTAGAACTTTCCTTGATATTTTAAAAAATGTTCATGTTTTATATTAAAAAAACAACAAAAAAGGTACAAAACTCCCAAACCAAAACATAAGCATACACAAAAACAACAAAAAAACCCAAACCAAACCAAACAACAACCAAAAAACCAACAATACCTCCAAACCAAACCCAAAAACATACCCACCAAACAAGTTCAGCAGCCTCTAATTCCACAAAAAAATTTCATCTTTATTAAAGCCTGTAGTTATGGGGTAGCTTTGGAATCCTGTACCTTCCAGAAAGCTTTTCCTGTATGACAACTGGATATTGAAAATTGAGATAGAAATAAAACTATGCAGTATAAATACTAATAGTTTAAAAACTCACTGCAGTCAAATTAATTTCAGTACTGAAATATAAAACTGAAATCTACATTTCCAGTGATAGAAAACAGGAAATTTCTTTCTTCTTGGCAATCCTTGCTTTGTACCAGAAAATCCCTCAACAATCTTTGCCACTTTTCTTAGTTTAAATTTGTGTTTTACTGGTAAGAAAATTCTGCTTGCAGAGTAGCACGCAATTTTGTAAAGGTAGGTAGAAATATGGCCAGTCTTATCCCATGATACCTGTAAACTCTTCATCACTGAGACAAGATGCTGGTAAACTCCCTGTTACCACTTTTAACAATGACCATACTTAGTCAGCTCCTTTATTACCTTGCTTTTTTTTCATCAACATTCATTTTTGCTGCTATAAATTAACTGAAATTCCTCATAGCGGCCTTTGATCCAATCACATTCTTCACATAGTAAGATAAGACAAAAATCATACATTGACTAAAAAGAAACCAACAACAAAAAACATATAAATAGAATTATTATTTCCTTTTTCTGGCCAACTCGCTTACCTAACATTTGCTTTAAATTGAGAAGAAAAGCTCCTAATGATATGAAAGTATCATATCTAGTTATCCATAAACTTATCATTGACTTTTAGACAGACAGATAACACCACATTATACTATCCTGAATTCCATCAAATAGCAGTAGTCAGGCTCAGGAGGATAGGAAGGGATCCTGTTAGCATTGATAACTTTTAAGTATTTTGCATATGAGACCATATGTTGGTTTGCACAGTTGTCAAACCATGAAGATGAATAGAAGACACAGTGAGCAGTGTTCCTTGCCGCAGTGTGCAGGCAATTTCTTTAGCATCTGTTTGGACATGGTTTTGACACTATCTAAAACCAAAAGCCTCCCTCCTTTGCATTTGCAGGGATTGTGTTTCATACAAATAGCCTTTTAAAAGATTTTCAGAAGCTTCTGCTTGACACAAAACCTGGAGGCTATCTGTCAAAACAGAAGAAAACAAAGAGAGGGAGTTGGAGGGAAGAAAAAAAAAGAAAATATTTTTGCCAAACAGATGGGATTGGCAGTTATCCTAAAAGAAAGATGGGTTATGGCTCTGTCCAGTACTAGGGATTTAAAAATAATTGCGTCAGCTATGGATATTTTTGTCTGATTTTTCTCCCCTTAGAGATACAAACTAAGTTGTAAAAATAAGGCACAAAGCAGGGACAGTTAAAAATGCTTTAAAATTGTTTTTCAATATCTTCCTGTGACAGGTTCTTCTTTTTCAATAGTTACAATAAGAGAGTTAAATTCTGAAGTACTTAGATGATAACTTGGAGTCCTACAAAGGAGTCTATGAAGAAAGAATTCCTGTATCTTCACTGAGGCTCGTACCTTAAAAAGTTTTTCTTTGAAGAATCATCAATTTAGCTCCAAAACAAGACTTTTATACTTAAAATGGAGTTGATGAACTAAGGTTCATGACTGGAATCCCTACTTCTAACCATCCTGAGTCTGTACATGTTTAACTCTCCAACAGTAAAGGTCTGAAGGTGCCTAACATTCTGCTTTTGGTCACATCTAAAACTGTTCCCATCTTGACAGCACAAGCTGTCTCTGCAATTGCCTCTTCACTTCAATACTCTTATTTTTATCCCTGAGAGCACAATTTTTATAAATGTATTTATATGATAGATCAATAGATGGATGACAGATAGATAAAAAACAGAAAGAAAGAAGCCTAAATTCACTATGCTACCTGAACCAGACACTGACATAATTTCATTTCATTCAGTGAAACCTTCTGGAAAGAGATCTGTCTACTGATCCTTGCACAAAAGGTAGTTAATTAATGCCAAATGAAGCCGTCATTGTTAAAAATATGCAAACATATTTTTCCCCTCTTCCATCCCTTCTCATATCTCCATAAAATAAAGACTGTCCTTGGGGCAGGTCGTCCATCCTGTGCAAGCCAGGGAATAATGCTTACTGCACACACAAATGAAAAATTTGTACCAAATTCAGCATCTTCTGAAATTTGATTTTTCTCCCAAATCTAATCCTAGCAATATAAAACATGTACAGACCCATTTACTTGTGTCTCACATATCCACCCTCCCACCTTGCCTCCATTTCAAGGAGCCCATTTTATTTGTTTATTTATTTGTCTTTAGGAATGGCTTTCTTGAAATGAGGGAGGCTTATGTTAGAACCACATAGAAATTGAACAATAGAGGGTGTCAACTTCCAGTTGTCAAGTTTCCAAAAATATTATAACCACTGAATTTGCATATATAATAAGATATTGCTGACTGTTCTTACAAATTTTTATAAAGGAGTAAAAGTAACTCGTGTTCCGCTCTAAGATAGTTCCAGATTATGCCAGTTAATAGGGATGTATTCCTACAGACCAGAGGCAGTGACATTATCTCATCAGAACACCGTTTATTTTAAACCAAAACTAAATTTCAATGCTTCAGATGATTGAATGACTCAGCCTTTCACAAGAACAACATTTGTTCTGGACCTTCTGTGTTTAAACGTTACATGTCACATATAAAATACATGTAAAGTTAGTAATTCTTTACAGAACTGGTTTATAAATTAATACAGTTTAATATGAAACACACCTACTTTAAAACTGATATAAAATAATTTGTGTTCCATAGGGATATAATAATATTAATTTGAAGAATCAATTAGATGTGTATATGCACATCTAAGCAGCGGAGAGATTTTGTTTCCCTCCATGTGTTTTATGCTTCTGACATATATGTAAAGGACTTTCTTGGAACGTTTTGCAAAGAAATTTTTGGCAACTTTTATATATGATAAAATACAGTTGTAGAATAATGCTGTCATGCCTCATCAAGTGTTGAAATATTTCAGGTATTTCAGAGGTTATGTTAGGACAGAAGAAAAGTCATATGTACATATTAATAATTACCTACGGTGATAGTTTGATAAGAATTCTCATCTGAGTTTTTTCTGACCTTTCCAGGATTTCCAGACACTTTACAAGCTGAAATGGCATCCATTTAATGAGAAATATTTTTGTAAACATCAGTTTTGCTGAGGTTCAAATCCAAAGCTTGTTAAAGTAAATAATAAAGTTTTGATTGACTTTCTTGGGCTTTGACTCATCTCCATGAGTAGATTTTTATTCTAAATGAACAGTTCAGTGCTATTCCCCTCCACCCCTTGAAGATCACTGTGTGTGCCACTTTTTAATTTGCTAGCCAGGAGCTCATCAGTCACCAGCCGTGTCCTACTTACCCTCCAAATGAAGAGGGTAAAGCACCTACTGCAGTTGGCAGCTGCTGCTGGTGCTTCAGATCCTCATTTCCTAACAACCCTTGCTGAAAATGGCAAAGAAATGGGAAGAGGAGGGAAATGGCTTTGTAAGAGAGATTAAATCTCAGCCATATGCCAGTGTTTCTGCAGTGACTGTAAGATACTGGCCAGAATGATTCCTGCTGGTTTTGCTTTCGCTCCAGGAATTTCAAAGTCTACCCAACTTTGCAGTATGGACTGGAATGTTTGGAAATAGCAAACAAGTAGTTTTTACTGTAACAGTACTCAGAGGTATAATCTAAGGACCTATGATTCCAGGAAAACCCAGGAGAAGACCTTTAGGGCATCTGTGGTTGATTAAAATGTCTAAATATATAGACATCAACATAGATTTCCATTAACATGTGACGCATGAAGACAACTATCCTTGTCAGGGTGCTGTTTCTTTTTTATGTGGCTACATTTATCATGTGAGAAAAGAAATACCACTTTAGTGGCAACTCTTAGCCACATTTGAGTTCTAGGAAAAAATAAAAAAAGTCTTGACTGAAGTCAGATAAGATATGTGTGTTTTCAGAGCAAACTAAATTTGAGTATCCTAGCTCTTCACTTTGTTGCCATTCAGACAAATTAAAAATAATTGTGTCCAAAAAATTAGGTAGATGTGGAGGAAGAAATGACTTGATGATTCCTCAAGAAATTCTGTATGCTGAGTACAGTGAGCATAGACTGCTCTTTTAGGAACGTGCCCTCAATCTTAGTGGAGAAAGACAATTTTGCAGATAAATATTCTAAAGTTAATAATTCTTAACAAAAGTAGAAAACTTAAAGGTTTTACTCATCAACTATATTTTCTTCGGTATTTTGAGATTATAATACAGATGATACTGTATATCTGTAGCATTCTTTCTGGTTGTTTATTTTGCTTAGTGAACTTTCTTTAATGAACAGAGCATTTCATTTCTTCTTCTTCCATCTTCATTTCTTATCCATTTCATATCTGATGGTGAATTATAAGAATGCAATGGACAGAACAGTCTTTGCCTCCAGCATAATCTTTCTACCTCTCCACTACTAATATGAATGCAGATAGCCAGATAAATACATATGAAACCAAAAAAGGCCACCTGTATGCACAGAAAAACTCATCAGACTATCTATATGAAACATATACAAAATAGGAACATCTATCAGAAAAATTGCAAAACAGCAAAGAGAAAATAGATTTAAAGACACTGTTTTAGATAGCTGTCACATGCAGGGCATGCTTCATAAACTGCAGATAGGCTTCCTGAATAAAATATGAGGATGTGTAGCTGCATGACTATCTCAGTTAGTTAAAAAAAAGAAATCTGAAGAAAATTTATAAATAGGCCATACATTATCTCCAAAGGGATAAACAAAATAGCCAGCAGTGACAGTATTTGCTTTTCATGTGTGCAAATACAAGGCCTAACAAATGTCATCTCCTCATTTGCAAATTAAGATATAAAGGAAATGTCTCTGACAGTACATGCAACAGTTCATATTTGAAGTTTGGCACAGTGAACTGACAGCCACAGAGGAACTGCAGTCGCCTAATCCTTTCATTCTGCCTTCCAGCTACTGGCAAAGAGGGTGGAATTTAATAAATATGTGATGAGAAAAGGCTGTGAAAGGTTGGCGTATCTTCTCTTCTGCAAGAACTCATCTTCAGAGATAATTAACTAGATGACAATATACAACATCCCATTAACAAGAGCATTAAAATAATTTCTGGACTTAAGTACACTTTTAAGCTCCTTATCAGATTTCCATTTATGAATCCATTCAGCTGTCAGGCTTACATCCTGGCCCTTTATTGAAGCTCACATGGGAATCCAAACCTTCTAATTTTCTATACGGATTCATTTCAGAATCAATTAGAGCTGGTGGCAGCCTTGTCCCTGTGTGCTAAGGGGATTAGCTGGACACTTGCTCAGCTGATGCTACCTTTGAATGTACATTCAATCTTCCTTTGAGAAAGAGTTGTTTTCCAGAGAATTTTGAAGCAATTGAAGTACTGAAATCAACAGATGGCAGATAATCATTGGAAACGTCTACAGTTTTGTTAGGAAAGGAAAAACACTATTTCAAACTGCATCCTTGGCACTGTACAAGGAAGAGATAAAGTGAGAAAGAAAAAGGAGAAAAAAAAGGAGAAAAGAGAAGAAGAATCAGAAAAATAATAAGAAAGGGAAAGGGAAAGGGAAAAGGAAAGGGAAAGGAAAAGGAAAAGGAAAAGGAAAAGAAAAAGGAAAAGGAAAGGAAAAGGAAAAGGAAAAGGAAAAGGAAAAGGAAAAGGAAAAGGAAAAGGAAAAGGAAAAGGAAAAGGAAAAGGAAAGGGAAAAGGAAAAGGAAAAGGAAAAGGAAAAGGAAAAGGAAAAGGAAGATGGAGAAGGAGAAGAAGAAGAAGAAGAAGAAGAAGAAGAAGAAGAAGAAGAAGAAGAAGAAGAAGAAGAAGAAGAAGAAGAAGAAGAAGAAGAAGAAGAAGAAGAAGAAGAAGAAGAAGAAGAAGAAGAAGAAGAAGAAGAAGAAGAAGAAGAAGAAGAAGAAGAAGAAGAAGAAGAAGAAGAAGAAGAAGAAGAAGAAGAAGAAGAAGAAGAAGAAGAAGAAGAAGAAGAAGAAGAAGAAGAAGAAGAAGAAGAAGAAGAAGAAGAAGAAGAAGAAGAAGAAGAAGAAGAAGAAGAAGAAGAAGAAGAAGAAGAAGAAGAAGAAGAAGAAGAAGAAGAAGAAGAAGAAGAAGAAGAAGAAGAAGAAGAAGAAGAAGAAGAAGAAGAAGAAGAAGAAGAAGAAGAAGAAGAAGAAGAAGAAGAAGAAGAAGAAGAAGAAGAAGAAGAAGAAGAAGAAGAAGAAGAAGAAGAAGAAGAAGAAGAAGAAGAAGAAGAAGAAGAAGAAGAAGAAGAAGAAGAAGAAGAAGAAGAAGAAGAAGAAGAAGAAGAAGAAGAAGAAGAAGAAGAAGAAGAAGAAGAAGAAGAAGAAGAAGAAGAAGAAGAAGAAGAAGAAGAAGAAGAAGAAGAAGAAGAAGAAGAAGAAGAAGAAGAAGAAGAAGAAGAAGAAGAAGAAGAAGAAGAAGAAGAAGAAGAAGAAGAAGAAGAAGAAGAAGAAGAAGAAGAAGAAGAAGAAGAAGAAGAAGAAGAAGAAGAAGAAGAAGAAGAAGAAGAAGAAGAAGAAGAAGAAGAAGAAGAAGAAGAAGAAGAAGAAGAAGAAGAAGAAGAAGAAGAAGAAGAAGAAGAAGAAGAAGAAGAAGAAGAAGAAGAAGAAGAAGAAGAAGAAGAAGAAGAAGAAGAAGAAGAAGAAGAAGAAGAAGAAGAAGAAGAAGAAGAAGAAGAAGAAGAAGAAGAAGAAGAAGAAGAAGAAGAAGAAGAAGAAGAAGAGGACTGTTCTTTTGCACTTTTTGCCTTCATAAGTACTTCACATCTTAATTTTTACACTGACCTTTGACCATTTTCCACCCATGTGTGGAAACTCGTCTTAGCAATTTCAGTTTGCTATCAGTTTGGTTTGTGTATTGAGGGTTTTCTCCCTAAGCAAACATTTTTAATGATTATTTTGCACTTCAAAATTAGAAAGTTCTGATCAATCCATTTTTACATTTTAATTCTAGAAGGCTCTTGCTTATGAGAAGATGGCTTACACTAAGCCATTAAAAAGATATTAGACACTAAACTTTGAAATCAGGTTTCTGAGATTACTTGCAAAAACTGACAACTTCACAAGCAAATAAACATCCGAAAAACAATGTAAAGAATCAGAGAATCACAGAATAGTCTGAACTGGAAGGAACCCACAAAGATCATCAAGTCCAGCTTTTAAGTGAATGGCCTATTCGGAGATCAAACCTTCATCCTTGATGTTGTTAGCACCATGCTCCAGCCAATTGATCTTGTATTAGATGGCACCAGCTTTTACTTAAACAACACAGAAAATTGGTTTGTGCAAGTATAATACTCTAAAGAGAATTTATTTCAATGTATTTAGTTTCAAAGTGATAGTCATAAGGAGGACAATGCTCCCATGTCCTAGGAGCTGTATTTATGACCCACAAGACTGAGAATGCTGAGGATCATGACCTCTAAAAAAGGCTAAAAAGTGTGGAGATGGTCAGCTGTGGTCATGTCAGGTATGGCCTCTGATACAGGCTAGAGTGGCCTTGTCAGGTTTATCTGTTGTTCAATGCATCCACAGAGAATACCTACAAGGAGTTGCCAGCCTCTCTTAGATGCTCTCAGAGAACTTCATGCAGAAGCCCTGCTCTAGTTTTGTCACAGCAACTGCATTTGAGCTGCCTGGAGGCCCTGTAGGGGTTCAGAGTCCAGGTCACTGTTTTGCATCCAAGACATTCAGAACTTCAGCATAATGTAACCATTGGAGACATAAATATTCCCAATAGTTAGATTTGAGTTAATCTGCTAATATGTGTGATGTGTTCACATTTCAAAATATTTTATGTATCCTGCAAGGTACTTTTGACCTTTAAGACACCACTCGACTATATGACACAAGGGCAGCTCTGAATGCTCCTGTCCTCACTGAGAATAGAGCAGCTTTATAGAAAAAATACCTCCTTTAAGATGGGTTCAGAAAATTAAAAATGTTTTACTATACTGAAATATTTTCCATTTAAAGATTGTCATGGTTCCATTACTAAATATCTCGGTATCAACTTTTTTTACTCTCTTGGCAGTCTTGTTAGAGTCCCTTTTATCTCCCATGAACAGTAGTGAGATCACAATATTCTTGTAAGGATTTTTCCTAACTCAATAAGAAAGAAATTCACTGCATAATCCATTCATGTGTTGTATAATGAAATATGGTTTTAAAAATAAAGCAGCTTAGGTGCTATAATTCTGCAGTTTTCTAACTCGTAAAAAAAAAAGAACCCTAATAAACATGCTTATTTAATAATGTTACTCAAAATCTCCCTTCGCTTCTCAGCTTGTATCCATGGGTTTCACATGTTTTCATAACTGTCATATTTCTGAACTAACAGTATGCAGTGTACTCAGTCCAAATGAGAATGAATCTGGAGGTGTGACTTTTTGATGTCATTTTCTGAATGGAAAAGAACATAGGAAACAAAGTTCATGCATTATTCACAAAATAAAATATGAAAATTATTAATGCAATAAGAATATATCACTCACACACAACCAATGGTGTGTCTGTAGATCAAGGGTCAGATAGTACTGAAATTGCTGTATTCCCAATGTAACAATTTTGAATAATTCTGATATTCAGAGATTTAGACATACAGGTTTTGCAGCGTTTTACATGTAATAATAATTTTGGATACTACTTCCCAGTGGAGAAGAAGAATGCTTTATTCTTACCATATGCTTGCATGACGCTCATTTTAAAGTAAGATGACAGTATGTTAAATTTAATACTGAAGAGAGCATCATCTTCAGAATTCTGTTACACAGAAATGTGAAACAAAATGCACTTGTAAAGAAGTGTAAGATTCAGCTTGTATAAACAGTCCCGCATCTCTTAATTTGGGTAAAATCATTTTATGTCTGCAAAGGAACATATCTGTTATGTTCATTAAAGGTGACAGAGTAACAGCCCTTGAGAGAGAAGATATCTATTATCAAGAACATCTAGTCAAGTAGAGCAATCCACAGAAAGCTAGCTCAGCAAACCAATAAAGTAATGAATTCTGCCTCTGTGAGGATGTGCGGGCGCATATTTTGTAAAACAAAATACTGGTAAATATGTTTTTTACCAATACAATGTAATGAGTAATCCTACTCTTAAAACATACATATGGTAAAAACAAAAAGTCATGTTTAATATCTTTATCAATCCGTTTTAATATATTTTTGGATGACCTGCATGAAAACATCAAGGATAGCCCTGGTATGTTCACAGACAACACTAAATTGGGTGGGAGTGCTGATCTGCTGGAGGGTAGGAAGGCCCTGCAGACTGTGGACAGACTGGATTGATGGACTGTGGCTAGTGGTATAAAGTTTAACAAGGCCAAGTGTCAGATCCTGCACTCCGGCCACAAAAACTCCATTCAGAGCTACAGGTCAGGGAACGAGTGGCTGGAAAGCTGACCAGCAGAGAAGGGCAAGGAGGCCAATGGCATCTTGGCTTATCAAGAATGGTGCGGCCAGCAGGACCAGGGCAGTGATTGTCCCCCCATACTCAGCACTGGTGAGGCCACACCTCCAGTGCTGTGTCCAGTTCAGGGCCCTTCATGACAAGACAGACACAGAAGTGTTGCTGAGAGTCCAGAGAAAAGCAACAGAGCTTCTGAAGGATCTAGAGAGTGGCTGGTAGGAGGAGAGATTGAAGGAGCTGGGGGTGTTTAGCCTGGAGAAAAGGAGGCTCAGGGGAGACATTAATGCTCTCTACAACTGGCAGAAAGGAGGCTGTAGCCAGGTGGAGGCTAGACTCTACTCCCAAGCAACCAGTGACAGAACAAGAGGAAATTTCCTCACGTTGGACCATGAGAGGTTCAGGCTGGATATCAGGAATAATTTTTTCAGTTAAAGGGTTGTTAAATATTGGAACAGACTGTCCAAGGAGTCACCATTCCTGTTCAAGAACGGACTGGACATGGCATGCCATGGTTTAGTTAGCAAGATGGTGATTGGTTAAAGGTTAGGCTCTATGACCTTAAAGGTCTTTTCCAACCTAAATGATTCTCCGATTCTATGAAAAAAAAAGAACCTGCTGCAAAAATTTCACTTTATTTAGCAATAAAGTATGTAGTGATGCTACTTTTGTTGTTGAAGTCAGTAGCCATTTTGAACCTGGATTTCAACTCAAGCACTCGAATAGGGAAAGTTATTTATTTTGCATCTTTCGCAAATTTTTGCATTTACAATTGCTCTAGAAAAATAGTACATTGAAGCTTGACTGAAGAATACATCTGAAATACGATTTTTAAATTTCCATATATCAACTTGAGAATTAAAACTGAAGACCCAGAAATCAGATATGTTGTTTTTATTAGTATTTAACAGGAAGTAGCAAAAAAGGGAATTGATAAGAAAATTTGCCAATGATAGATTTATAAAAGTGGCAAGCACCAGTGAGGACTCAGAAACTGGCAGCATGGGCAGAAAAATCAGATATCCAACATTAAAATATGCAAGCTCAAGAATCTGTTCAGACATAAACCAATTGCTACAAAGATTGAAAAGGAGGCAACAACCTGGAAAGTATTAATTCTAGGAATACTATGCAGCACATTAGATATCAGTTCAAAAGTGTGAAATATTGTTGCAATAAAATAGAAAAGATAATAGATATATTGGACTGCATATGTATTACCTTACAAAGCAAAGGTCTAATAGAAGTTCTGTTTCTAAAGCACTGGTGTGATTTCATCTACAGCAGTGTATTCAGCTCTGGGCAACAAATTTCCATAGATACACTGACAAATTTGTAGGTCCTCAGTGAGCTGTGCAAACAAACAAAGAAACAAACAAGTAAATAATTAGTGACCTCAAGTGAATTATTTATGTCACATCCCTGGATGTGTTCAAGGCCAGGTTAGATGGAGTTTTGAGCAATCTATGCTAATCTAATCTGAAAGTGTCCCTGTCCAGGGCAGGAAGGGTTGAAACTAGATGGTTTTTAAGGCAACTCCCAACCCAAATCATTCTATGATTCAAGGAGTTAAATAGAAGCCAGACATTCTTCTGGCATTCTTTTTGACATGAAGAAAACCAGCACTTAGTGACATTTGACTCGCATGAAAATGTAGTCTTTTCCTAAAAAACCTTCTTTTTACCATAGTCAGGTCCATATATATATCTGAGCTTATTAAAAGCAGCAACTAAGGATAACAGGAGTTATATTATAAAAAAAAAAGTCAAGGTATATACCACAGAGGAACCACTAATGTTGACTTAATATATTAGTTCAATGAAAGTAAAAAATTGGACTCAATAAACTGTGTGAAAGAAAATCTGTTTGAGGGGAACTGTGCTTTTATAAGTAGCTTTTGGAGACAGGTGATCAAAAAGTCACATAAGTGATATCTAGTAGGAGTCCAGGGGAGAATAGTTCCAGACAATCACCATGTTTCTCTTTAGGATTCTGGAACAGGTGAGAGAAACAACATGTAGTATTTTTTAACATTTACCAGTGTTGGCAAAGAAAATCCTCTCACCAGCTTTTATCTATTTTATTCAGAAGTACCATCTTCCAATACTAAATATGTACAAGTAGATAGAAAAATATTAATATACATGTAGATATAGAAAACCACTGTAGAAATGTACAGATTTAAGACAAATAGAACAAGCCTTAGCTTTGTCCATCCCACTATAGCCAGTTTTTTGTTTCTTCAGTGTGTGTTGATCTGTTGAAAGGCAGAAGGGCCCTGCAGAGAGACATGGAATGGTTGGATGGATGGGCAGAGTCCAATAGGATGACATTTAATGTCCTAGTGCCAAGTCCTGCATTTTGGCCACAATAACCCTCTGCAATATTACAGGTTGGGGATGGTGTGGCTGGGCAGTGCTGAGGCGGAAAGGGACCTGGGGGTACTGGTGACAGCAGCTGAACACGAGCCAGCAGTGTGCCCTGGTGGCCAAGAAGGCCAAGGGCATCCTGGACTATCTCAGGAATGGTGTCGCCAGCAGGAGCACGGAGGTCATTCTTCCCCTGTACTGGGCACTGGTGAGGCCACACCTTGAGTGCTGTGTCCAGTTCTGGGCTCTCAGTTTGGGAAGGACCTTGAGATGCTTGAGCACATCCAGAGGAGGCAACGAGGCTGGTGAGGGGCCTGGAACACAAACCCTGTGAGGAACAACTGCGGGAGCTGGGGTTGTTTAGCCTGGAGAAAAGGAGAATCGGGGTGACCTTATCACTCCCTACAACTCCCTGAAAGGTGACTGTAGTCAGGTGGGGGGTTGATCTTTTTCTCCAGGAAGAGATCCGACAGAATGAGAGGACAGTCTTAAAGTGTGTGAAGGGAAATTTAGGTTGGATGCTAGGAAAAAGTTTTTTACTAAAGTACTGGTATGATCTTCCCGGAGAGGTGGTAGAGTCACCATCCCTGGATAAAAAAAGACTGGGACCTGGCACTTGGTGCCATGGTTTAGTTGAGATGTTAGGACGTGGGTTGGACTTGATGATCTTGAAGGTCTCTTCTAACCTAGTGGTTCTGTGATTCTGTGATTTTTTAAAAAATTATTTAGTAGTACAGTCAAAGGCACTATCTTTCAATAATTTTATTGTGAGTGCTAATTGAGACCTCCTAAAGCTAGGATATGACACCTGATCTCAATCACTTCTTACAGCAATCCTGATTTGATTTCCCCACATACTACACCATTTCACACATTTCATGCCATTCATCACATTCCAGTTTTCATCCACTTTTTCGGTGGGTTTGAGATCTAGTACATAAGCAGTTCCAGGATTTAATTCCAAATTTCCAACCTCAAGATAAGGTTTCCTCTTTTGGACTTTCATGATGCAGTCATTTCCCTTCAATCCTATTCCCCACCCCATATGTTACTGAAAGGGGCAGTTCTTGCTTTTCTTTGAGAACTAGGAAAGAAGCAGTAAATACATATGCAAGATGGAGAGTTTTCTGTTCTTTCATGCACTGTATACTGTGGTAGTATAAGAAAAAGTAATTGCAAATCCTGTGCAGAGCTTGCATATCCTGAAATATATTCCTAGCAAAGAAAAAACCTTCAGGGTTTTTGGATATGAAGTACATGTTAATACTGCTTTGTCTACCATGCCTGAACTGAGTTTTTTCTCACATCTGACTTGCTTAGGCTTGGCTATTTTAAGAGGTAATCCAATTACACACCTGCAGACAAGATCTTGTAATTGAAACTATGGACCTAATTTAACCATGTGAGATATTAATAGTTTGCTTTCACATCTTTTTTTAGATATATATTTTGTATTTGAGAATAGTGAGTTCTATTCATCTGTGTCAGATATACTCACATTTGGTAGGTTGTGATTTACCTGATTTTTAATTTTTTTTTATTCGCTCACAATGGAGAGCTGCCTTCCACTGTCATTAGAAGATACTTTCCTTGATTCTTACTTAAATATATTTATTACAAGATATTTAGCTTCCCTAAATTTGTTTTCAAGAGGATTAACTTCCATCAGGATTCATCAATATATGTCATTAAGTGTTCAACAATCAAATCACCTCCATTTTCATGATGAACAATGTTTCTTTGTTTTTGACTCACCATAATTGTTGCATTTCTGAGGAGGGGCAATTAACATTTTTATATTATTCTTTCAAGTGTATTCTTACTTTTTTCTAAATTACTTAGAATTGGAATCAGCTCTTGTTATTTGTGTCACATAAGCATCTTTCAGAAGAATGTTGTGCACAACCATTATTCAAATCATTTGAACTCATCCATGCTCTCTATAATATCCACTTCTTTGTGGCTAAAACTTCAAAATAAAATAATAGGACTCCATTTAAAAGTGTTTTTAGAAATATCAGTTTTTACATCTATGTATATTTGGGTTGTAAATTAAGAAATACTACGTTATTTTCTCATTTATTTTATTACAAAATGGAAAAAAGTGTTTTCACAAATCTCTGTAAGATGTTTTCAATATTTTTAAATTATTTTTCATTTATGCAGTTAATATAATCCCAACTATATTTTTAAAAGTCATGTCATAATACTGCCTATCTTTTTAAATGCCCCATAAATCTTTACCTAGAAATGCTCATTGTGATTAATAATAATATTTTATGATCTTACTAAAAATATAATTTTTTTTCTTGTTTAAAGTTCATTGCAGAGAAAACAGTGTTTGTTTTTTACTATCTCTGCTGAGAATTTTTTATTGATTAAACAACATTTTCATGTAAATATGATATCAAAAGTTTATAATCAAATACTTTGATTCTTAAATTGTGAGGGTAAAATTTAACACTATATTGATTGACCTCTATTGTAAAATAGATAATAGATTTCATCTCACATTCCTGCCATTTTTATAACTGTAAAACACTTGTATATCACCTAGTTTTGACACAAGCATTTCAAACAAGTCATCAAATGACATTGCTTGCTGATTTGCCCCAGTTGATAATTATGATATTTCAAAAATATACATTTCATTTATTCCTTGATTTTTTTAAAATCTCAAATCCTTACTGTTTAGACATGTTCAGGTGAATCAAAATAGTTAAATTAATTCTAATTTATTTTGCTTTCTTTCTTTATTCAAATGATTTATGGTGAAGAAAATAAAACTTTGGAAAGCTTTGCTTCCATACCACCAGTTAAGGACTTGTTTAATATATTTTTGCTTTAATTTTATTACTCCAGGTCCTTTGTTGTCGACAATGTAACAGCATGTACCTACCTAGTAAGCAGTTGGATACACTAACATATAACATAAGCCACATACACTAACTCACATAACTATAGTTTTTCTAGTTTATCTGGGCGGCTTGTATTCTGTCTGTCTGCATTTTTCCACTGTAGCAGTAATAATGAATTTTTCCACAAGGACTTTTCCAGTAAAGAATCAGAAAATTACATAAAATCTTCAGCTTGAGATTTATCTAGGACTTCCAAAACCATAACTTTGTAATCATGGCCTGTTTCTCTATCAACAGCAAATTAATTTCACTGGCTACTAAAGAACTGCTACAAGACCAGCACATGAAATTTATCAAAAAAATAATTGACAGAATTATATTTCACACCACATTTGTTAAATTTCAAACATTGAAACTGAAATGCTTTAATAAATATTCCCTTATTGGACCCTGATAGCATTTGTTGTAATTATTCTTTTGGGGGTTGTTTTAGTTCCATATTATGTGAGTGTTAACAATTGCATTTATACTGGAACTAAAAAAGGAGTGCTTGGTGTCAGTTTACTATTCTGACTTTATGCTGTGCTACAGTGCCCTAGATCTGGCATTTTTATACCTTAATTCAGATTTTCCTGTCAAATTGGTGTGTGATGGGGAAATCATCTAGCTAACAATCATGTTAACCACAGTGACTGGTCAAATTAGGTGTTGTGTGCTCTATTATTAAAAAAAATGAGTAAAAATATGTAATGTGCTTTTTCACCTGCATATTCTCCCAGTTATTGAAGATATCCATATATTTATAGGATGATATAATAATTGCTTCTGTCAGGAAAACAGAATTTTGACTTTTTTTTTCTTCCTACAAACAATTGCAAGTAGAAAAGCAAGATATTTTTCTGTTTTACAATATTAAAATATTATAGAAAAACTAGAAAATATGAATATATAAGAATAGATGTGTAAACATTCTGCTTTGCAGTAGTATAAAAAAGTTTATTCTGTGATCATCTCAGTTACTTCTCATTTTATTTTATTTTACAAGCAAAGGGCTGTTACAGCTTAATCCTGGTAGGTAGCTAAGCACCACATAATCACTTGCTCAATGTGCCCGCCCTCTAAGTTGGATGCAGACAAGAATTGATGCAAAACTAGATTGAGATAAAAGTATTTGTTTTAGTAAAACGGTGAAACCCAGACATAAACCCACAACCACCACCACCAAAACTAAACCCAAAGAAAGAAAAGCTCTGTAGTCCAGGCGTAAGAACCAGGCAGCCATGGAAAACTTCCCTCCCAGCATTGCCTGCTAAACTGCACTGTTCAGCAATAGCCAAAAAGTGGACTTACCAATTCTGTTCAGTCACAAGTCTAAAACAACACAAATGCAATCTGCTAAAATGAAAATTAATTCTACCCCAGCAAAAGAAGAACAGATTTTTTGACTGCAATATTTTCCTCTTAATTCTAGGACCTTTCCAGTTCTCCACCATGATATATGACCTATTGCAATATCATATTTGTCCTCTGTTTACTCATAATTGAAGTTTGCAGAGGAAAATGTAGAGAAGTCTAATATTTTAGAAACTTTAAATTATCACATATAAAACTCACAGTCTGAAATCTTTCCAGTTCTCTCATCTCTTTGTTGGTAGTCTCAGACAAACAAATAAATTTAATGTAAATATAAAGTTTCTAGCAGATGTTTCTGTATAGGTGCATGAAACACTACCAGGGAGTTCTAGTTATCCTAAAGGAACAGAGCACCAAACCAGGAGGTTTGAAAGTTCAAATTTCAAACATCCTATTCATGCCAAGAGCATGAGTCCCCAGTATTTTTTCAGTCACTATATTTACACATAGTGAATATCTTGTCTTTTATGAAGAGAAAATCACTTACCCTGTTTTCCACATCAAGGCTTGAGTCAGGGACTGAGTACTAACTAAAGTTAAGAGAGAACTGCTTTGCCATCTCATTATTAACTGGACAAAGAAATGTTGATAGGTAATTTACTTCAGGGTATTAATTAATGTTCTCTAGAGCAGAGATCTCTGTCATTTGTTCTGTTCCTGTTGGATAGACGTGATAAAGCTCAAAACTTGTATAGGACAACATAGATTTCTCTGGATATTTGAGCTTGTTTCTCTTATTTACAGTACCCAGGTGTAATTACAGGTGTAATTCATGAAAAAAAATACGAATTAAGAAACACAGCCTGAAATACTCCTTTAATGATTTGAAGGTGATTTGAAGGATTGTTTCAATCTTGACAGTATGGCGAGAAAGCCTGACATAAATATCATTCTTTACGTTGAAGTGCTATTTCATTGATACTCTTGATTTGTTGATACTTAAAGTCAGGTCCCAGGACTTCTTCCCAAGGACAAAAAGTCTAATATTAAAAGATAACAGCTTTGCACAGTTGTTTTTGACTATAGCGTCACATTTCAGACCACTTATAATAGTTGTTGAAAAACATAATGGTTACTTAAATAAAAATGTTGCCCACTGTTTATCAGAATCACTTTTCTGTTGAAATTTACAATTGCATCACTTATCACAGCAAGAAATCCATTTTACTAAAAATAATAGAAAAGGGCACACTGTATGGCAACTCTGTATTGCAGTTCATTTAAAATGAGTGTATTCAAAATGTCTATAAAGGAGTCTTGTACTAATTACACTTTCTGTTTTCCTACAATTCATATTCTAGAGGCTGAAAAATATATCTAAGACTTGAATGACATTTCTGACAATTTCCAACTGTTTTCTCAGACTATTTTTAAGGAATAAAAATAATGGATACAATATTTCAACATGATTCTTTAAAACAGATTTAACTATAGATTCATGTATTACTTTGGTGTATACATTTTTTAATCTTAAAGGTCATTTACATTTTTCTACAGCCAGAATATTTATTTTCAAAAAATATTTCAACAAATCATGTTCCTGAGCCAGAATACTGCATTATTACAAGTTTAGTTTTGAGGATGTTAGTCCAAAAAGTAATTGCTTTCAATAAGGTTCTACTGTTTTCTGAACATTCTAGTTTAATGATAAATTTCATAAAATTATGAATGCTTTAAATACCTAAAGTGTAATAGGGGGTACATTTTATGCATTTCTTTAGAACCCTTGAGCCCAGTTGTTTATTTAACTGATTAATAAAAATTGAATAAATACTGGGAAAAAAACCCTCAGATTTCAACTAGTGATTTTTTTGAATGCATTCACTATCAAAATGTATTTGGTAAAATCTCTTTTTCTTTTTTATTATATTTTTTTTATTCAAAGTGCTGGTCTTAATTGAAGTTAACTTTATAAAGCCAACTTAAGTAAGAGCAAATATATATAGGAACAGGAGCTGGATTATGGTCAGGAGTGGCATGAATGTTGGATTTGAAAAAGACCTGGCAGATTGCCAATCTACGGATTGAAGGGTTAATTGCTTCGGAGTAGGGTACATGTCTGCCTTGTACACAGACAAGTCACAAAAGAGAGAACAAAACCCCATGTATCATTACTGCACTTTATTACTTTATTTATTTATTTTCTACTATGTTGTGGCTTAGAAGTCTACAGTAATTCATTCAAATTGCACACGTACTATATAAATTAAGCAAGCTTTCCCACAGCATGAATAATACAGAATCCAACCCCCCAGGGTAACATTCAGGAACCTAGATAACATGACCATCCTTCAAATTCCTGCCTAGACTCTCTCTGTTTGCCAACCTCTGCATGAAATTGGGATGAAAAACTTAAACTTTGAAGAGAAGTTCAATACAGAAACACATTTTATTTTCAACACAGTGATTGAATGAGCAGTGTCTTTCAGAAAAAAGGTAGAAATTAATGACGTAGCATCAGATCCTGAAGGACTGTATGATGTCAGGTAGACACATACGGAATCAAGGATAAGTAAGACACCCTACACAACTGTAGCTCAAAATTTCCCTAGCTTCTTGGTCTTACAACCCAAATAAGACAAAACACAAAATAAAATAAAATAAAATAAAATAAAATAAAATAAAATAAAATAAAATAAAATAAAATAAAATAAAATAAAATAAAATGAGCCAAACTTAAATGAAATCTAATTAAGAGCTCCTTATATGTTTCTCCAATTTCATGGTCTGACCCACACAGTCCCGTGACCATTGGTGCAATTGCTTTAACACTGCCTCCTATTACTTAATTGCTTTTGTAACATTTTGTTATGCTACAAACAAAAGATCCATAAAACAGGATATAGACATCACTGAGGTGAAAGACTCTAGTCTTTTTAAGTATAGTCAGCTAATTCTAGAGTTTCAGGCTCAAATTTATCACATAACCTCAGGCACATGGTTGCTGTAATCTAGTCAGGAGCTAGGGCTTCATCTATTCTCAGAGAAGTAAATCTTCTAAAGAAGGTAGAAACTCTCTCCAGAAGTGTCCACACATCTCCAGTATAAATACACAGAGAGATAATCTAAGGTGGTTAGTTTTCTACCACGGACATAGGAACAACATATGTTAAGTGGGATGACTTCAGAGACTGCCTTCTGTTCAAGTCCATTCAGAATTCAGGAGACAAAAGTTCTACTTCTGTTTCCTAATATTTCCTCTGTTTCCTAATGCCTCTGCTCTGGTAGGTAAGCATTACAGAGACCCAACAAAATGTAGAGCAACTACTTTGTTTGGAGGATAAATGAGAAAAAACCTGTTTAATGCCTGCAGGTAGCCAGAGGAAAAAAATTGCAAAATACTTTAGTCGTGTGGTTGTTCTTCTCTCTTATTCTCATGGCCTGCTTTGGCACACATGATACCTGACATCCTGGAGGACCTAATTCTTGGGCAAATTATATTCCTTAACAAGTATGCCTCCATCTATAACCAAGGGGTCACCCCCATCCTTTAATTTAATGTGGACATGTCCTATCCGACTATCCTTACAAACTAAAAGGATTGTATTGTTTTATTAACTTTCAGTTAGGTTATATTACCACTGTGAAAATTTGGTTTATAGATTATTTTCAAAGACTGCTTTACTAGATTATTTTCAAATAATGTGAATTTTGCATCATTTTACTTTGTTGTTCTGTATGAAATATTCAGAGGCATACTGCCCTAAAAATGAACTCTTTGGCTACTTTGAATTTTATGCTGTTATTTAATGGTCAATTAATTCCACCTAAGGTCACAGTTATGCTTTTGTATTACTTGTGATGATGTTTTTGTTTGACATTCATGTTACTTTGTTGTATCTCATAAAAATGATTAATGAATAACTCCTAATTGTAGAATTCAAGTTTTCATTCTTGTCACTCCCGTTACATAAAGATTTCTAATTCTTTGAAAGCCTAGTACAAGCTAAGTGAAGTTTTCCATCCTGAAGTGCAAAAGGCTTGGGTAAAAAAAGAGATTCTGTAGGCGATAATGGACCAGGGTATTCTTCCAGTACTTGAAAGACTCCTTAAGTGAAGGAGATTTCTCTCACTACCATTCAGCATATCACTAAAACATGTGAATAATCATGTTATTCATAGTCTACATTAAAGATTAATCTAAAACTTCAAACCTTACCAGTTTAAGTCTTGTACTGTTTCAAATCTCAAACAAAATCTACAAATATACTTACTGAGGTCCCACAGCTATGCTCATGTAATCAGAAATATTTATTATCATGTTTATTTTCTAAGTTAGTTGCTTTAAAGATGTCCTTTGCATACCCTTTCCCATATATACATACACATGCTTAGCTTTCCAAGCCAGGTTTCCCACATAATTTTTTGTTGCTACTCTCTCAAAATATGACTAACTACATTAACTGAAGGCAAAGTAGGTGAGAGGAAGAAATTGCATCTGGGATCCCTTCGTTAAAGGCAGAAATAACATTGTTGACATGTCACATACCAAAGATATCACAGATATCGGAGAAAAGAAAAAGCTGCAATCTGCTGGACAATCAGTCAGAAAACCACATTAAGTTTGGCTTACATTTAAAGGTTTTCCTGACTTGGCTATGCTGCTTAGAAAATTTACTAGGCCAAAGAGCACTTCTGGACTAGCCTACTTTATTTACGACTTGTGCAGTTTTATAGCCTTAAACTTTATCACTGATGGATGATTTTTTAGTACAGTACAACAAGCAGATTGTTTTAAGCGTTGATATACTTTGAGATACCCAATGCAAGAATTTCTCTGTATGACTGTGGCATGGCTGAAATGTGAAAAACTGGGTACTCTGTGCTTGATTACTTGGGAGAATTGCAGAGTTCTGTCATCTGGGTACTCTACATTCAGTTATTTTGAGGAACATAAATTAGAGAAAAGACTGAGTATATCTAAAAAGTGCCTCTCCATCTGTACACCTGTAATCAAAAAGAATACAGCATTTCTGAGTATACATAAGCCTATCAAGCTTTGTCACTCATGGATTTTCTCCCTCTGAAAATTAAGAGGGGCACTATGACAATCAGCATTCACTGTCTGTGAAAATTTATTAGCAGCAAAAGGGAGGTCACAACAAAAAAAGTTCCAATTTAAAGGAACTAGTGGGAAAAAAAAATCACAAAACAGAGTTTTAGTGTAAGTATTGTTTACATAAAACTAAACTGGTAGATATTAGTCTTGTATAGGTATCAAATATTTATACTGTCCTTGTGTAGGCTGCATAAGAATCACTCAAGAATGAAGAAACTTTAGTGGAATAACGAATGTTTTAACTTGGTGTTCATTTTCATCAGGTCATAAGAGTTTCAATGAATATTGAAAGTTGAAAAAAGGCAGAAAGGGTGAAGGACAGAATGGAGTAGACACATCCCACACCTGCTCTGGTATCAGATCCCATGTCCATGTCTAGCAAGTATCTTCTACTGCCTTTCTCAGGTAATCCACATGTATACTCAAGTACAAAAATGACATAATATATCCATAAAAATGACATCAAGTGGTAACACTTTCAATCAAAATTGTAATGAGCAACATGAGCTTTCATATAGTTGTATTTGTTTTGTTAATCATGTTTGTTTCCTCTTACAGTATACCTCTTACAACCAATCGCCACCTCTTATAAAACACCTCTTGCAATCAAACAGTTGAAGAGTCCTGTAGAAACAAAACTTGAAGTATCTCCTGGGTTATTTGTTCTTCCAGCTTCCATTATCCATTACAACAAGATTGATTGGTAATGAATTCTATTATGTGGGTGCTAAATTTTGAAAACTCTCCCCATCAAGAGATCAAGGCAGGAGATCAGGATACGTAGGAGAAAAAATTCACTTGGTGAATGAACTCCAATGCTTGGGGTGAGTACAACACATTCAAAACATGGCATATCAAAATCTTGTCTGAGCACATTTTACTTTCATTGAAATATCGACTCTTCAATCCTTTCAAAATATTGTGAGAAAAAAATCTTCTTGGATTAACTTTTCTAGAAAACAAACACTCCTGACTGCATCACTGTCACTATATTTGAAGAGAGAGCAGTTGCTTTACTCTTTTCTACTCCTGCAGAAAGTGCAAAACTCACCCTATTCTTCCACTTCTGGAACCTTTGTAAGAGTGTGAAAAGCAGGAATAGGCAGGCAATAGGTGTGTTTTATATTGCATGTCTGGAACAATTTCTCAACTAGAATTGTGCATGTAAAGCCTGTATTCCCTGACTTCTCTTGATATTACACTCTGTCACATTGAGCAAGAGAGATATAGTTAATCAGGTTGACATTTTCTGAAAGAGAAAAAATTTAAAAACCCTTCCAACAACTATGGATGAAAATGCTCTGTTTGGGAATGATGACATTGATGAGGTTTTATACATCGGCCTTTCTTTCGCTCCAAAATATCAGTAAAAATATGACATAAAACATGCAAGAATCCTTTTGTTGTTGTGTTCTTCACTGTGGTTGTGCATGTTTGCAACAAGACCCAAGACACATTGTCCAATATGAACACTACTGCAATCTGTGAGCGCCTTCAGGACACGCAGTGTCTTCAGGCCTTCTACATCTTAGATAAAACCTGAAAGTTCAGGGATTACTTATCACCTTGGGCAGATCAGACAAAGAATATAGGGCTTTGATTTTTGTCTGCTTGTCTTCCATTCCACAGGATGTTTATCTCCACTTACTTCATGCCATAATTAATTAAATAGGTGATTACTAATTGTATAGCATATTTCATTGTGAAGGTGACTGAACATAGGAACAAGATTCCCAGAGGGGTTGGGGAGTCTCAAAAAGGTTTTACACCTTCAGTAGTCAAAACCCAACTGGACATAGCCCTAGGCAAGGTAGTCTACCTGCCCTGCTTTGAGTGATGGCTTGGACTAGACAATCTCCACAGGTTTTTTCCCCTGTGTGATTCCATGGCTGCTTGACGTAAATCAGTTTAGACAATTTCCCTGTTCCACAAGATTCAGCCATTATACATGTTTGAACAACCATTTGCCATGTTAGAACTAAACCCGGTAGCAATCATGACAATCTACTGGTTTAGGACTAAAAGAAAAATTTTCTCAACTTATTTTAATTTTCATTTTTGTTTTGCTTTTTCTTCACAACTTTCCCCCAACCTTCCTAACATAATTCCCTAAATTTAATTGGTATTAAAATACACACCAGTGGGAATTAAGTGCAAAGTCTTGAAGATCCTTCCTTAGTACACCTGCTATAATTCTTTATCCAACCTTCAGATTTTCCTTCAGAGACATGGACTCTCTAAAATTATTCCTCTTCCAGAAGAGTAAAAATATTCCTCTGAAACAATTTTAACTGCTGAAAAATGCTGCCATGTTCACTGAAGCAATCCATTTTAGCTCAGAGCTCCTAAACAGACAGGTTTTTCCAGGTTAATTTGATATGCCAAAAAAATTTAGATAACTTTATTTTTAAGGACAGCTAATTTTTCACTGGGAGTCATAATTGTAGAAAACAACTATTCTTTTTAATCCTGGTGAAGCTTGAATGGGTCTGTTCCAAATACTAATGACTTTTTCAAGGTATGAGTAGAAAACAAAAAAATATTAACTCTGACTACCACTCAAAAGATGTGAATACATCCAAAAGTTTAAAAGTTTCTCTCTGCTGCCTTTAGTCATCTACAGTTCATTACATCTGCCTTTCTACACTGCTGTGCATTTGCACATATGCTCTGTGTCAGCCTCAGCCTAAAACCAATGGTCCCATATGTGCCCAGTCATTTGTCACTTAAATTCCTTCCAAAGTCCTCTATTTCCTGTATCATCCAGAACCATCTGTCTTCTCTAACTGAAAATCAAAAAGAGAATACCAAAGAGTATATAAAAGCCCAATGTGAATTACGTGTCTCTGACTTGTCTTCTCAGTCACTGTCTTCTTCTCTAAAGCCTTGAGAAGAAGACTAGCCACTATTTATGAAAAAAAGAATTAAGAATTCTGGATTGGTGCTTTGGATGATAAAGGTTTCAGGCCAGGAATTTTCCTTACTTCATTAGTAGCAGATGCTGTGGAAGATTGTTTGTCTGAAAAGTGTGATAATAGCAAGTCCTAGTACTTTACATTAAAAAACTGGAATTTGTCTTGTGAACTTGGAATGAAGGTAATCTGCTGTAGAAATGATCAAGAATTTTCAAGTGGGGAGGAAAAAAGATCAGAAATCATATAGCTATTAAAAATTTTGAAAATTCTCTCTGTAGAGTTGAGTAAAAATTTTGGTTTAGCTTCAGTATAATTTGTTTCACTATCTCACATATACAAAAATCCTGCTATGACTACAGGTAGTAGTAAATAATGATTAAAAATATATTTATTAAATCCCAGTTTGTCTGATTTTTTTGTTTGTTTGTTTTTTGTTTTTCTGATTGGTTTGGTTTGGTTTGTTTTGTTTGTTTGTTGTGTTTATTTCTATTTTGAAGAAGTTTCTGAACAAGACTGGCAACAGCACAAGTGACCCAAGGTCTCAAGCTCTGTGTATGAAAACGGAAATGTTTCCCAAAAAAATTATAGACCATAATATTACCTGCTATAGCAAGTGAGAATTGGAGATATTCAGTGGTCATTTGCAGTATTCAGTTCCTCTACGTGGAAAAATCTTAGGCAATTAAAACTTTGGCAGTTTTTGTCCTCTATTAGTCCTATTTCAAAATTCAGTACAAGTCTTATTTCCTTTTTATTGTAAACTGAATCTAAAATATGGAAAGATTGACTTTAATATCTTCATCTTAAATCTGCAGAGACATTGTAAGTAGTTTGTCTTTTTGTTTTTGTTTTGTGTTTTTCTCATGATTACTATCTATAATTATGAGAGTTTTTCAATTTATGTGTAGTTTTCAAATTATGTTTACATTTTTTCTGCTTTCTCTTCAAATACCTCACCTCTTATAAAATACATAAGACATCATTCTTCTGTATTACAGCAAAAGAACTCGTAACAGCAAGATTATTTAAATGTTTGGATTTAAATTCTATTAGTCAAATACATGTTAGCTTAAAAAGGATAATAAAGAAGAATCTTTTTACACTTAAAAAGCTGCACAAAATACTAGTGTCTGAAGAAATAAAAGTCTGAAATGTAATTTTTTTCCTAGTTTTTGTCTGAAGCCTGCTATTGTTGTCATAAACACTATACTTTAATCTAATTTTGCAGCAAAACTTTGAAACTCCATGCTGAATGTGTACCACCTGAATATGAGAAAGAGCTTCTTTACTGTGCAGGTAACTGAGGGACAGATTGCTCAGAGAAGTTATGGAGTCTCCCTCACTGGAGATGTTCAAAACCATCTGGACACAATCCTGTGCCATGTGCTCCAGGACAACCTTGCTTGAACAGGGAGGTTGGACCAGATGATCCCACTGTGGTCCCTTCCAGTCTCACTCAGTCTGTGATTCTGTGATACCAAAATGGCAGAGGTAGCACACAGGTCATTTGTCAGGTCTATCTTCTGTAACAGATGTTTTAGATAGATGGGAATCCTGATGGAAGCAGGTTTAGTGAGCAATGCCATTGATGTATCCACCTTTGTTGAAAGTTGGAGTTGTCTAAACTCATCTCACAGAGCCCTGTGTATGGACCTGAATTTTGTTGCCATTTGCATCTGAGAGACTCACTTGGTGCTGGAGTATAGTATTGGGAACTAAAGGACAGTCACTAACATTTCTTCTAGCTTCACTCACTAACATTTCTTCTAGCTTCACTCTGCTGACAGGTGGATACACATGAAAGGCATTTATGACCAGCTCAATTGGTCTCAAAAAGTCAGAAGGAAAACAAAACTTTGGAGACTTTAAGGGCCTAACACTCCTTCACAGTTTCTTTGTTCCCGGGTGTATGGGTAATGTCTAACACTTAGAATAAAATCCCCATATACATATATATATATAATATAGATATAAATAGATACAGATATAGATGATATAGCTATAACTGTGAATATAGATAGAGATAGATACAGATTACATAGGTAGATATAGATAGATATTTTCTTTATTCTTTTTTATCTTTTACTTTTTTAAACTTTTATGCTTTTTCTGAGGCTCCATGGGAACAGATTTGTTCTGCTGTTTTAGACATTTAGACATCAATATTTTCTCTGGAATTTATAAACAACTTATAGATACTAATCAGTGAGAGAATGTCATCTACTTTGATCTCTCTTCCTGATATGATTAAAGGCAGATTAATTTAATGATTTCAGATCCTTGTACATAACAGAGAGATACTGAAATCAAGGGAAGACCACATACATTGTATCAGAATTCAGAGGTAAAAAAGAGCCAAGCAAACAAATAAACAAAAAGATAAAAAAATAAAGCAAAAACAAAAAAATAAAACTCTCCAATACCATTGCTACACAAGGTGTCAAATCCAATTATAAAAAAAATCATCTTGAAATGCATCTTTTTATATAACACTATATATTCAATTCAACATAGTATTTAGAGAACAAAAAAAACCCCACCAGATCATATTTTCTTTATTTGTGAAGACTACAAAGGAAAACATGAGTAACTGTAAGGACTCTGTCTCTTATCAGTGAATGCTTGTATAAACGTAAGTGGGATGATGGCGGTGTTGTGTTGCTCTGGACTGAAGAACAGCGTTGCTTACAGAAATCTGCAAGTTGGACACCAAGTCAGCACACATGGAAACTGAGTTCTACATTCCAGCAAGAGTGCCTGATTGGCTTGATTAGTTCTTAAGATCAGAACTAGAGGATATTCAAGCAGCAGTGAATTATTCAAATGCAAAGGAAGAGACTGATAACTTTTGTTGTATAACATTTCATCAGATCTGATCTGACTCTTCTTGAGTGGAGTTGAGACAAGAGCGTGTTTGCAGTACTCTACTTCAGAGATGGAATACCTCTCAATACAGTCTCTTATTCTGCTGAATTCTGAATCAGAAACAAAATAGGAGCTAAAGAACCAAATTATAGAAAATTTATATTAATATAATTATCCATACAATAGTATCGGCTGAAGAGACTTTAAAATATCACATAATGCATTTATAATCTTTTTTTAATATTTTCCAATCTATCTATTTATCTATATATACATATAAAATTCACTTTTAGATTTGTAGTTCATAATTATAAAATGCCCACATCACTGGCATTTCATTAAGACCAACAGGTTGCTCCAAGGGTACTGGCAGAAAGGTTTCCATAAACTTTCAGGTTTTTTGATTAACAACAGTTAAATAGACACCCAGCAGAGAATTCTGTAAAAAAAAAAATAATGCCTCTCCTTTGTCCCCCCAAAAATTAAAAATTACAAAATAAACCCTAGGACTCAGGTGCCTGAAAACCTCCTTGACAAGTCCTGTGAAAATTATGGCCTTTTCCTCTCACTATCTCAGGCTACAGGTTTTTTTTATTGACACCAGGGGTTTTTAACCTTAATGCTAAGGATTTATTTCCAGTATGCTTTCCTCTAGCCAGCAAGGTTGCATATATGTACTTCTCTGAATCAGGGCTCACAGCATTCCCATCAATAACAGGAAGACACTAATTAGTTTACTAAGGTCCATGAATGATACTGGTATTACTTTTGAAATTTTATGTAACTCCTAAAATCCACCAGAATGCTGTGGGTTGTCCCAACATCTGGAACTTTTTAAACAGAATTAACTTATTAGCAGACAACTGTGGAATAGATTTATTGGTATATAAAAATTAAGTCAACATGATTAGAATGTGTGTTTTTAAGGACATTAATTATATTTTGCTCCTTATGTGGAATCTGCACTTTAGACTAAAATGCAGTTATTTCCCATTTTGAAAAATATAAGTTATATATATAAGTTTAGAAAAGTAATGCATTAATCCCAATTTTGAGAACTAACATGTTCAGATAATTACTCGCTTTATTAATGGATTTCAGGAGTAACCATTTTTTTAGGCCTGTGAACAAATTAAAAGAGTCCTTATCTTATTAATGTGAAAATCCCCTCTGTGCTCTGTCTATCTGGTACATTAGTAATTAAGGATTTAGAGGCCCTTTGCCTGAATCTCCTCAGTGAAGCAGGTAAAATCATAGAGTGTGTGACTACCTTTGTAAATCCTCTAGATTATAGATATCAATGCCCAGTGTTTATTAATTTTGAAA
This sequence comes from Trochalopteron elliotii, assembly GCA_024734555.1. Taxonomy (NCBI): domain Eukaryota; kingdom Metazoa; phylum Chordata; class Aves; order Passeriformes; family Leiothrichidae; genus Trochalopteron; species Trochalopteron elliotii. The sequence goes on from JANPWX010000021.1 coordinate 2,672,964, forward strand.
GTTCTGGAAACATAAGCATAGATAAATTCAAAAGAACTGCCATTTCACAGTCCCCATTTCTTAATAAAATAAAACCAAGAAAGGAACTTGTTCTCTGATAACATGTAGGAGTATGAGCACAGTTAAACTAAAGATCTGATATATTGTTCCCAGTACACATGTTCGAGAAGCTGGCAAGTGAGGTCATGTTGTCTTTTTTTACACATCTCAATAACAATATGGTGACGAACAAGAATTGGATGCAAGGAGCACACTTAAATGACTAATGCTCTGACACTTTTATGTGTCCAGAAGAATAAGTTGCCCAGACTTTCCAACATAATTCATTAAGGTAACGCACTTAGCAAAAATTATTTGCAAAAAGATAGCATAATGAAGAGGAGGCTCTGAAAACACAGCCACCTAAAAGCTTCCATCTATGAATGCAGCAGCTGAGACAAAGGCTGAAAGTCAAAACAAGAAGGCTGGATTCAGCTGGCACTAGAGGCTCCTGGCTCCCTGTAGGTCTTAGTGTTTCAGAATTCAGTTAGAACTGATTAACATATAACAAAGCATGTAGTGAGATTTTCTTATTTTAACTAGCAGCCATAATTACTGAAGAATACTTTTGGATGGAAGGAGCAATTATTAATATTTAAATTCAGCATTTCTATTTCCTGATACTGTTCTCTTTCCTGCTTGCGCAGGCTGCAGCTTAATCACTGTTTTAAAACATAGGTTGCTAAGAGGTAGCAGGTCAGTTATGTTCCAGCAGAATTTGTGCATCCAAGAAGTTTCACCAAGCTGAAGTACTTCTCCTTTCATTACCACTTGTTCTTTCTTAACCACTGTATTTCTCAGTGATGAACAGTTGTCAATAAGACCAGAAGAATAGTCCATAGTACTCTTGTTTGATCACTGAACTGGTCTCTTTAGGCAGAATGAGCCTTGTTCCATTATTACAGTGGCATGGAAGTATGTTTGGAAACATCTTTTCATTCATTGCCCATTTTCCTTCTTCTTACACTTGCCTGACTTGATTATGACCACATTTCTTCCCTGATCCTGATTAATGCCTGGCTATTTGATTAGTGTTGCTTAGCATTTAATGAGTTCTGTGACTTCATATAAAGTCAATGTACTCATGGAAACAAGAAGAAATAGACATGGAAAGGTTTGGGAAAGTAGGATACTTAAAACATGGCTGATATTAATTATATTATTTAGGATGTGAATTTTCAAAGCACTGCTAACTCTGTAAAAAACTATATCTGCCATTCAGCCTTTGTGAAACCTTAAATACCACAAGCCGGAAAAATCAAAGAGTTTAACCTGAATCAAGATGTATTTTTTGTAAAAGTACATTGGAGCTAAGAATGACCTAGTATTTTTTGGTCTATTCATGCTTTGAGATTTATATAATAATCAGTTGATTGCTGCTATTTATTACTTGTATATCCAAGAAAAAGACTATAGGATGTATAAAAAGAGATTGGTAGGACTGCTGCATTATGTTACTTGCAATATCATACTTTTTTAAAAAAGAAACCCATAGGCTTTTTCTGGAGTTTTATGAGAAGTTGATTTGAGGACAAGAAATCTTAGATTCTTCTCATTCTGCTCTGATATAGATCAATTTTCTTGCTGCAGAGTATTATCATTTCTGAGAGAGCATTGTATGTATAAATAGATTATAAAACGTTCATAAATATCATGAGCATGTTAGGCTTAAGTACCATGCATTAGAGATAATTATAAGCATATAAGTAGAAGGTTTTACAGTTAACCTATTGATCCATTGAACTCTGGCAATTTACAGTAACCAGCTGACCACTCAAGAAGTCATATATAATCCTTTATAATCCTTTATATGTGGCTATCAATAACATTTATTTTAAAATAAAACATGATTCAAGTTCATATTTAAAACTGCTTCTCATAAATGGGAAGGTTTAATTAATAACTATTGTTACTGTTTCTGTGAGCGCTGATTTATGAGCTTAAATAGCTTTGGGGATCCATGACTTTATTGTTTTCTACTTTATTCTCCTCACAGGAAATTCTTCTTTTCATGAAGGAAAAGTTTATGGGTTTGGTTTTGGTTTTTCATTACTTTGCTTTTTCCTTCTTTTTTTAAACATGTGAATAGCTACTTGAGAGGCATTGGTACTACCCATGCATTACACAAAAAAAAATTACCAGCACACTACTACTGAATTTGGTTTTCACAATAGCTCTTACTAAATATACTCAAAAGATGATGCACAAGTGACAAGAATCATCAGAAGAGTAGGATAGAAGATCAGAGAGTACGATCATTGAACTGAAATATTGGAAAAGACTTTTATATTCATTTATTAATTTATTTATTTTAGTCCTCTATAAAATTCACAATAATTATCAGGAACTTCCCCCATTTATTAATTTTAGCTGAAGATCAGAAAATAAATGTAGCATAAAGATTGTTCAATCAATATGTTTTTTTCTGAAAAGTACAAAAGGAAGTTTGAAAACTTTCATTTTTCACTGAAAAGTGACAAACAAAAAAGTGGAAAAGTGAACAACACAACTGACCTCACACACCCACAAAATTATTTAATTTTGGAAAATGATACACTTATGAACACACTTCTGCTGCGTATAATTACACAGCAGCACCGTGTATGAAAACAGGTTTATAGACCCTAAACAACACAGTAAGTGATTAACCATAATTTCTTATGATTTCTGTTGGACTTTACTCCAGGGATCATATATCTATTTAAAAATTAATTTTCCAGATGCAAGGGTTTTTTGGTCTAAAGAAATTTCAGATCCACATTCGTTATGCATATTTGACCTCTGCCCTGCATTCTGAGTCAGAAAGGTTGTGAGGCTGTTGTCTTTTTCTGTCAAAGTGAGTAAAACTGACAGTTGCTCCATTAATGAGAAATTCAGCTATTGATCTGATCTTTTCTACACCGCCATTGATTTCTGTTCCTTGTTTTGTCATTTGGACCTAAAACTGTCAATAAGTTATTGACTGAAGGATAGAAAGTCAATCATTTGTATTCTGCTAAGGGCTTGTGAAAATGGAATTTATCTTTATATGAATTGGTGTTTTACGATGAAATTCTGAGCATGTAATAAAGCTGTTTCCAGTCATTCTGGGCTTGAGAAGTTTATGATTATGAAAGATAATTTTCAACACAATTAATTTACAGATTAATGATTTCTAAATGGAAAGGGATAACAACTCAGAATTAAACATCTGTTAAGTCATCTTACATAGTGTATATTTTAACAATAGATTACAACAATATCTCCTCTGGTAATATAACATTTTACATCCATGCAACAATGCCCAAATTGCTATTAGTTTTTATTTTGGGTCCTTTTTAATTCAAGGAAAGAGTAAACAAAATACAGTATATAAAAGTCACTGGAAAATCGATCAAATACAGATTTCAGTGTGATATAGAAGAGAGGGTTTGAAACCGAAAGGATGATCTGAGAAATTTTTTTACTATATAGAGTTAGGAAGAAATCATTGCTAGATTCAATTTTCTCTTTGGATTACTAGTTACATGATCACTTTGAGGAATTCTGGGTTCTCTGCTGGATGATCTCAGATTTAGAGGTGCATCTAGGTCATTAGCTTTTCAAGTAGCACTTCTTTACATCTCTGTGAGTAATGTTTTATGATATGTTTTACTTGATACTTCTATACATGATGTCTCAACTGAGTCCTCCGGGTAAGCTAACAAAAAGAAGCAGAAGCAAAATAACCACAGTCAGCTGTATAAGCCCTACTGGCAAAGAACACTGAGTATGTTTTCGTTTGACCAGATCCCCCATGTCAGATATTGGAGGGATAGCCTGTAAAAGGCACATGGCAGGAAACAACCTCAAGCATTTGAGGGAGCTGGTCACTTTGAGGCACTTAGAGGCACAAGGAAGACAACAAAAATAAATGCCAATATGTATCAGAAAATACCAATTCTTCTCAAAGAATGTGTCAAGAACAATGGCACAGATAACCTTTACTGGTGATTATAGTAGCTTTGAAATGGGAATGAAAATGTTAGTGAAATGACCAGAAACAAATAATGGAGGGTTTTGTTGGACGTAATTTACAGAAACAACTCCCAAACACTTTACTTTTTTATCTTTGCCACTTTACCTTACATCAAATTCTATTTTCTTAGAAAAGTACTGTCATGATACTCCTGACCACAATCAGCTGTAGAAATTTATCAAGGAAATTCCATGATAACCTGCATGAGGAAACTCTCAGCAGGACTCTTTTCTTACTTACCTATTTATTTATGTTCATGATGATGTATAGCTACATATTGAAAATATGAAAACTGTATATTGTAAAAGGCCAAAAGCCTGCAGGTAAGTTAAGAGGAAAAAGATAGATGATTTCATTGAAAGTGAGCAACAAATACAATTATTTAAGGTCTATGGAAATTATAGCTACCACTTCTGCCTACAAAAATGAATTGTAAACAGCAATTTGGACAAATGAAGAAATAGTTTCCATGCTAGTAGATAAACATGATCTATTACAGAGTTTTATAGAGTTCATGTACATTGTGTTTTTGCATTTTTTGGTCCAAATACTAAGAATAAAAGAGCTATTAGTTTTTTTTACAGTTCATTTCTGGGGTTTTTTTGCCTGGAAGACCTTGTTCTACAGGAAAATGTGATCCCAAGTTAAGTCTGCAGTTATTGCTTTTCAGGAGCTCACAGCCAGAGATGTTTAATGACCCGTATTAGCCTGCTCAATAAGAACTGCTCTGCTCTCCTAAAACAGATGGGATAGCCTTTAGAAAGATGTACTTTTACACTATTTTTATTATTAGAATATTCACTTTGCATGCAAGTCTACTAGAACAGATTTTTAGAGATATTTGATCTATGATAAAAGAAAAAGGGAAAGAAATAAAAAATAAAATAAGTTAGTCTATAAAATGCTTGGCCATCTGGGAAAGGTTATTTATGCTTAATTTAATGACATCTGTTTGTTCATCATGAAAATTTTAGTGTATAATTCATAGACATTTTTTTTCATCGACAGCTTTAGTAATCTATTGCAATTAAAACAATTCAATTTATTTTCAAAGAGCAGCTTTCCTTGTATTTCACCACCCCTTTTTAGCCTCCTAGAAGTAAGGGCAGAAAAAAAAAAAAAGGCCTATGACTATGTCACTAAAAGAAAGATACATAATTTATGTATTGAATGATCAGTTTTTCACTGGAGGGCTTCATTTATTTGCATTCCAAAGAATATTTTATGCAAATCCAGTATTCAAGAATTGTAGTGATCAAGAAGTGAAACTCGGTTACAGACTTTTATTTGTGCTTAAGCATCCAGAGATTATTACAAAAAAAATTAAAAATATCTCTTTCTCTGTCTCATTTATATAGGAAATATCAAATTCAAGAATGACACAAGAAAAGCACTCATTTAAAACTAATTCCCCTGATAAATTTTCATAGAGCACCAAGAAATGCTGAATATGAAGCCTTTAATATAAACATGCATTTTTAAAAGCAGTTCTGGATAAGTTTTGGCACTGATCTCAACCTTGAATGAGAGTGTATTCTTGTGACAAGGACAATCTGGTTGAAATTAAGGAAAATCCAAAGTTAGCAGTTTATTTTTGTTCATATCAGAGATCCCAGAACATCAAAGAGTGCAGGAAATATTGCAAAGTATTTTTACTTTCAGGTTTTCCCTTGCTTCCAACTCTGTTACTTTTGTCATCTAAAAAAGATAATATTAAATTCATCTAGAGAACCTGAAACAAAAAACTCTTTTGTCAAATGTAAAGATGTAGTACATTTAAAACTATAAGTGACATTTAATCAATTTCATTGTATAAATATTATGCACAGCTGTCAAAACATCATCAGGAAAGCTACAAGATTTTTGTCAGTCACTGCACAAACAGATTGACACAGAACCCTGTGTAAAATGATTTTTTTATATAAACATGTAAAGATCTAAACATATACCTTCATTCAGTGAACAGTGAAGCGATCGTTAAGCTTTTAATACTTCTGTTTCCTAATTAAAAAAATGTATCAGTGCAATCATTTTTTCCAAAACTGAGAGAATTTTAAGTCTTGAAAGGTATGGGCTAAAATATGGGGGGTTATCGTATATTTTAGTTCTACTGAATTAGATTAACATGAAAAGCAGGGGTGGAAAGCTGAAACATGAGCAACCTGAATTCTGAAATAGCAATTATAACGCATCCTTTTAGCCTGGGTCTGGGAATCATCGAGTATGGTCCCGAGAGAATGAGATCAGCTCTACTTCTATTCTGAAACATGATACATGGTTTCAAACTGCTTGCAAGCTCTTCCCAAAATGAAATAAATATAAAGTACTCAAAACACTACTTTGTGAGTTTTTATGTCATTTTAAATAGATCTTACTTCCTGGTCAATATGCTCCCATTTGTTGACACACACATGTGCCCTGTTAAAGATATGGATATTTTCCTCTTATCATCCCTGCCTGATTTGCAGCATGATGCGTGAAACAGATAAAGTGAGATGAGATCACCCCATGTTCGCTATTGTAACTTCATGAAATTGTATTTCAGTTAAATAGATTTGGCACCATTTCTTAGGAAAGCTATTAATCATTTTGTGCCAGGCAAAAAGATTTCAGAGAGAAATTTCCCTTAAGGGAAGTCAGTGGGAGTTGCTGCTATCAAAAATTTGTCAGCAATCTTCCAGCAATCACGATTTTACATGGCAATTCTTACAGAAAATAATGCCCTACTGAAAACTACTTTGCCACTTGAATTAAAATATTGTGTTGTTATCAATTAGCTGAACGTTTAAATTTAATTTTTAAAGTCATTTTACATATATATTTTTTAAAAAAATGAAAGCAGTAAAAAAAATTCATACCGAATGCTTTACCTATTTTTCTTCCTGTGATTATTATTGATCTATACTATCCTTATTTCTGCTATTCTTTAGGGCTCTGTAAACCATTATTTCTTTGATCATTTTCATCATTCCTCTCTATTACTACTGCTTGCTAATGACAAGTATTTGTTGATTTGGGTTTTTTTTAAACTCTGGTTGAAAAATTGACAGCTTATATGATCTTACAGGTAACATGCCTTTACTTTTTCCTTTACTTGCTAATTGGCTCCATGACTACAGACAGGCAGTGGGGAAGCCCTAGGTGATGCTGAACATGGAGACTAAATACTGTTAATGTCTTCATTTGTTTCATATACACTGATTTGCTAGAGTTTTCCCATCTTAAGGACAGCTGGTTCTCTTACTGATCCTAAGAAGATTTTTTATTTCATGTATCACATCACTTCAGATCATATTCTGATTTATAGTTCAATAATTTATCTGGAGGTTTTGAGTTGGCTTTTGTCCTTCCTAGCAGTTTTCTACGTCTCATTTCTATGTGCATTATAAGGCTCAGAAATTATTTGTTCCAAAATGCAACAGAAATTTCTGCTTCAATTACAATATTAATTTCCTCTTAATAAATCATTGTTAATAGCCAATTTTCTGAAAAACTTGGGTTGCCCAGTTTGCTGTAGATATTGTTGTCAGTAATAAGATTACATTGTCAAATAACTTGTCATCAGAAGGCAAACAAGTTTTAGTTTTACCTTTACTGACCTAAAGCACTACTGTCCTTTTCACTTTCTTCAGATTTCAATCATATTTGTATCATATTTATGTTATCTGCAGAAATAGACAAAATATCCTACTCAGGAATGTAGTTGGGCAGACAGCACATTTGTTTAAATTCGGACTATGCAACAGTTTTTCCAAATGTCAAAGTATTACTGTTTTTTAAAAACACCAATGAGCAGTTTTCCCCTACAATAGAAAACTTTCATGTAAAACCAAAACTGCCATTTCCTTATGCGTCAATTTCTTTTATTTTATAATCATCTCAGTAAGTCGCTGCCAATACAAAAAAGACAGACATAACATTTACACAAAACATGTATTTTTATTCCAAAGCACTGACGCTGTACCAGTGCTTTTTTTTTTAGAACACTGATGTATTCTATCTTTTATGCACAATATAAACTGCCATCCCAGCAACAAGACAACTCCCAAATACGTAAATGTTTCAAATCAACACCCCTAAGTTCTGATTCATGTCTCACCTAAATACATGCAGTTCAAAATTCACAAGTTTAATGCTTTTTTACTGTAGCGTATGAAGATTTTGACATGATTAATTATAAATCTCAAAATTATTTCGTTTTTCTTATCAAAATGGCACTCAAATAAAGACCAGTTTTTTGCAGAGCCATTTTCAATGGGCAGGTCATATAGATTCATATAATTTCCATATGTTCAGTAGCAACATGAAATGCTGACTGGGCAAAATAAATTTTTAAAAGTCTCAAAAATCAGATTTTGGTTTCATTCACACAGAAAAAGAGGCTTGGTGCTGCATAAAAGGAGCACACTAATTTGTAGATATTATGCAAATACTGTGTATCCTAGAGGGTCATCCAACCTCAGAAAGAAGACTCTGATCTCAGTAAGGAAATTTTCACACTGAAAATCCTGATGCTGTTTGTACTGACTGAGTAATCAACTATCAAGGAGTTGCTTGAAAAAGTGTTTTTCATTTGAAATGGTGTGAAAGTCAAGGGGTTCCATACTGAAATCATGTGATTGATGGACATGGAGATTCTTGAGCTGGGAAGGTAGCACAACAGCTATTTCAGAGGAAGATCCTACTTTAAAAAGTACATGCTTAATGCTGGCATAGACAGGGAGACCAGATGCTCTCAGATCTAATCCAAGCAAATGCAGGTAAAATCCAAGAGCAGCATCGACTTTTACAGCCAAAAGTGAGAATATTGAATGATTAGAACTAGTTAGTAGCATTTATAATTTTAATCTTCTCTAAAAAAAAAGAAGCCTAAGTCGTAATTAAATACAGCACCTGCTCCCAAAATGGCATAATTTGTCAAAGCAAAGGTTTTTCTAAGTAGTGGATAACAATATATGAAACTGTGTAAATTTCTCATCCAAGTTATACAGTACTCAGCCTGATTAGGAGCTTGGGGTGAGTTACCTGCTGTCTCTGAGGCTTGAAGTAAAAAATGAGCCAAAACTCCTATGGAGTCGAGAGAAAATAGCACAGCACAATTCAGTGTCACATGGCTGAATTTTCATCTGGCCCCAAGAACAGTCACCTCACACCTGTTGTCCAAAGAGAGATGCCCCTGCCCTGCCCAGCAGAGTGCCAAGATACCAATCAGCTTGAAACAAAATACCAAAACCATGCCAGAATCATGATTAATATTGCACTTAAAGGAGGTAAGTGACCTTACCCAGGTGCTTTGGCTTTATACCAGTGTGGTTAATATATGTATGTTAGTTTTATTTGTGGCTGATATTGACGAAGCCAGTGGTGATGAAGACAGTTAAAACTGCTGCTTTCTAATGAAACTATGCAAGTTTTAGTGGCATCACCTTTAGTATAATTGTATCTCTCCAGCATATCATTAGCTTTCACTTACACTGCTCCTCCCAATTATTTTAATCTTTTTTTTTCTTTTTTTTTTTTTAATTTTGAGCAGGTTTCACTTGCTTCTTGCTGATTTACTGCAGAAAATAGAAGAGTTGGAAGGAAGAGAGAAAATGGTGAGTTCATCAAGAGATGTCAGCCGGAGAGGACCAGAGCACTCCTGCTCTGCTATTTAAACCTTCCAAGACAGGTTGCAGTAATGCAATCTCTTTTCTACATTTAGACTGTCCTACTGTCTTGCAAATCTCATTTTTATTGTGTGAAGCATTTAATCTCTTCCATCTTTTTCCTCATTCATAACTTGATATCCAATTACAGTAACTATTCTTGCTTCCTCATGTCAGCTATATCTTTTCAATATTTATTATTTTCAAATACAATCTTTTACCACAGACTTTCTTCATATTTTTAGCCTTAAAAAGCCAATTAAAATTCACAGGAGCTGATAAGTCTAACTTTTTCACTGTTTTTATCGATTTTCATCACAGTAAGTTTTTACATGCAAATAAAGTTTTCAGCTTGATATTTCAGAGTGAGGCAAAAAAACATGGCCATTAGCACTTCATGATTCCTACTGAAATTTGCCCCAGGTGAAATGTTTGATTCACCATAGCTGATCAGAATGATTAAGATATCAAGTTTAAATAACTATTTTTTGTGGTTCATTTGACATCTCACAACCTGCATGTGCATCTGTTTTTAAGAGAACTGGCAATTCTGATAAACTGCCTCTAGACAATACTACCTTGTAGTGTATTTTACGTAGGTACTAATTGCCAGCTTCAAGTTAGAAGAGCTTGCACAAGCCTGTAATATCTCTAATTTAATCTATGTGCAATAATTACTTAAAACAGATACAATTTATACCTTTTAAAAGGTGGTGCTCTGGCCTGCAGGTGTTCATAGGGAGAGTACATTAAACCCAATTCAATCTCTTCTGTATCTCCCTATACTGCTGCCTTAGCAAGAAATTTTGTAATTCCAATAAATGGAAACACTGATGCATTCTTATGTGCAAAAATGATAGCACTCATGATATTTTTGTCCAGCCCTATTTTAAGAAACATACAAGAAAGTTCCCAACTATTTTCATTCTCAAGAGTGAGGAAAAGAAAGCATTTTACTGTTCTTTTAAATAATCTGAGAATATAAACAAGCCTAGAGACTGTAGCTAAGTGTCTTTGATTACACACTAGTCACTGACATACCTATTTCCAATTAGATTTAATGCTCAGTAACATAATGTACAAAAATAAAATACTTCACAGAAAACATCTAAAAAAGGTTATTTTGAACAGCCAGCTCTAGCATTCTAATTTATCCAGTAAGACCTCTATTTTAATAAGAAAAAAATCAAAACGTAAAAGCATAAAAATACCCTAATATTACTTAGTCCACAGCTGGAGATTTTGACGAGAAATAGAGAGATAGTGCAGACATACAAAGAAAAAAATTTGCTTTTTATACATGTGAAATATAGTGATAATATTTTGTAGGACTTTTGGTATATCCACAAAATTCCTGCTACTAGCAGCAAACAGACAGAATGTAATACAACAAGAAGAAAACAACCAACATATATATTTTTTAAAAGTCACATACTGTATATTTTTTATTTGAATGGAGTTTCAAGATTGTTTTAGAAATGGTGACTTGGCAAAACAACACAAAATAAAATGTAATTTAATTCCTTATTCAGGACTAAAAAGGCAAAATATTTATTGGATTCGGTGACTATCAGAAGACATAAACATGAGTCTTTCTATTCAAGGTTTCTGAAAGTTTCTGAAGAATGAACTGTACAGCTAATTTTTTTCCTGATATATATATATAGGCAATAAAGACTTCAATTGTCCCTCAGAATCATGGTTGTTCTAGAATCAGAATATTAAAATAAAATTAACATACACATTTGACTTTTCTCTCACCAATATTTGACTTGTGTCTAAGTACTATCATTCTAAGAAAATAGCAGCAAATGTATATTTATTTTCAGCTTTCCTTCTAAAATGCTCTTTAATTGAGAAGGTGACAAAAACCGTTTCCTGTGTCCACTTCTGAATTTTTCCCATTAATACAATGTGCAATGCATGTTAACATACTGCCTAACATTCTTGCAGTAATTCCTTTGCTTTTACACTTTTCCTTCAGCATTCTTGATTCAAATTCATCCTATTTAACACTCATACCATTGGATGCGTAGCTATGGGTAAGGAAAATGTGCTGCTGCTAATGGATTTACAGCCTCTCAATGGACTGCCTGCAGACTTTGCTGTATCTTCTACAATTTAAGTTTTGGTAAAAAAATAGAAAGTTCACAGAGAATCAAATATTAGAAAAAGCCCTCAGTGTGTAAAACATGTCCAGAAATGTCCAGAAGAAAACAATTTTTTCAAACCAAAAGATTCCTGTTCATCTCACTGCGTTGTTAAAATATTGTTAAATATAAGAGTGTAATTGCCTATGCTGTTAAGCAAAATGCTGCTGATTGTCATAGCAGAACCAATAAGTCATGGCACTTATCCACTGTGATTAACTGTAACTGCCACTTCTGAAACCCCAATCAGCTGAAAGTGTTTCTTCAACATAACAAAAATTGTGGCTATGCAGGTTTACAATACTTTACTTTTAAAAATTTGCTTTTTATTGAAGGAAAAATAACAAGAGAAGAATTTCAATTTTAGTCAGCTTAAACTGCTAGAATCTTTCAGAAGGTTGTTCAGCAGCAAAAGTTTTTTCAGCTTATCATAGAATTGTTCGAGTTGGCAATGACCTTAAAGACCACTTAGCTCTAACCTGTCTGTCTTGGTCAGGGACACCTTCCACTAAACCCATTTGCTCAAGGCCCCATCCAACTTTGCCTTGAAAACACTTCCAGGGATGGAGTATTCACAACTTCTCTGGGCAATCTCCTCCTGGTCTCACCATCCACATAGTGAAGAATTTTTTCTAATATCTAATCTAAGCTTATCTTCTTTCAGTTTAATGCCATTCCCCCTTGTTCTGTCTGTAAAAAATACAATGTGCCTCTCCGGCTTTCTTGTAGGTTCCCTTTAGGTAATGAAGGCAGCTACAAGGTCTTCCCAGAGCCTTCTCTGTTCCAGGCTGAAAAATCCCAACTCTCTCAGCTTGTCTTCTCTTCATAGAAGAGGTGTTCCAGCCCTCTGATCATCTTTGTGGCTCTGCTCTGAACTCACTCCAACAAGATCATGTCTTTCTTATGTTTGGGGATTAGCACATTTTGACTTTCTAGCTCATTTCTTAATATACTCTTAGCACAGCATTATAGAAGAAAAGTCAGGAAAAAAACACATGAAATTTCCACAGAATTCCTGAGATGCTGAAATTTTCGTTACTTTCCTGAAAGACGCTTATTCACCTGATACTTACAAGGAACTATTAAGGGAATTTCTCCATCAATTATCTCATTTTTTATTGCTCTATGCCTTTTCTGGCTTTTAAAATTGCCTATGTTACCACAAATATTCTTGTATGCTAAGATTCATGAAGAGACCCAGAGCAGAAAATAGGAAGAAAATAAGTCCCAAATATATCTGCACATACCCCATTTGAGTTTCACTTGCAGTTTGAACTGTAATCAGAGTTTGAAAGCTCAGTCTTAAACAATGACATTTATGGGGAGAAAGTATAGGGATGAGAAGGAGTCAGTGTGGAAACAAGAATAATTTAAAGTATATTTGAACAAAGAGGGAGAATAATTGGGGGTTTTTTCCTTCTTTCCCTCTGACCTGAATCAGAGATTTCAGAACAATATATTTACTATTATTGCTATATTTGCAAAATATATCATACCAGAAATACAGCTAAAACCCCTTGAAGAAGTGTATCATAGCAGAAGAGTTGCACAGAAAAATTCATAAAGTTGAAGTAGAACTATTTGGTGAGTTGTTGCTTACACTGATATATTCTCTCTGGCCATAAAGTGCAGATATAAGTTTTAGAAGAAAATATAAAAAAACCCAGAAGTACTAGCACAGTGGGGCACCAAGACCCATCTCAGGGCTCTGCGGTAACAGAGGTGAATAAAAATTAGGCTATTAAGGTAGCCAGAAATACAGATTTTGCTTACAGAGCTAGAACTGCAGTGTGAAACTCCTGGAGAGGGAAACATGCTTCAGGGTGGTTAGTTCTGCCACTGAGACCAAGCATCCATAGCGTTTAAACAAGTAAGGATACAAGAGAAAAAGCAGCATCAGTAACTTTATTTCCTTTTGGATAGTAAAAATGCCTTTCCAGAAAAAAATGAGACTGTTTTTCATTCTTTAGAGGCTCACAGCAAGTAATGAATTAAGCTTTCTGTTAAAGAGTATTGGGGAAAGAGAGATGGCAAGAGTGGTGACCAACAGGGAAGGATGGACACGACCAACTTCCCACTTCCCAGACAGTGCTTCACTTTACCTTGACCTTTTCACTAAAGTGAAGTAACTGATAAAAGCTTTGTCAGCCACACTACTTTTCCCAAGAAAGATATTTCATAGCTGTCTACAATAGCTGGTGGGATTCAGCTGCTAGAAGTGACCAGGTCTTCTTTATGGCAGTAGAGGCATCCTGGGAAGATAGTTCAGCCTTTCACACAGCTACATATAGGTCAGATTTGATCCATTTCGGTAACTGCCCATATTAATCAGTTGAATGTGATTAGGGTAAGCTTTACTTGTATGTTATGACTTCATGAATACATGCTTCAATTTTTTTTTTTTCTTTCCAATATGAAGTAGTAGCATTCAAATTGTTTGTAGGGAGTTGTTCATGACCAGTGTTAATTGTGTGCGCTGTGCCCAGGAGTTGTTCAAGTATACATCAAAACTATGTCTGGTACCATGCTAAAAATTTAAGTGTGGCAAGTGAAGTAACACAGCACAGGAGTCCTGGCACTGTCAAATTTTCCAATATAAATAAGCCCATATGTCTCTTTCCTTAATCTGTTTAGGCCACTTTAGAGTCTTGTGCTTTTTAATGGATGAACATACAGCTATAAGTTTTTGCCTATGAGGTATACATCAATCACTTTTATGTTAATTGCTGCGAGACAATGAGAGTCTGTATACAGCTAAGTGGCAAGAGATAAGCCTTCTGCTGAAACATTCAAATGGCCCAAGTCTACTTTTAGCTAGTTAGATATCTAGCAGGCCACAGAATCCTTCTAGCTAAACTAGTGCAGTAAAACCATCAGAGGCATATGGAAAAGTTTCAGCTCACCAGTATAAAATTATCTCTGTGGTCTTTAAATCAACTGGTTACAAATTAATAAAACAAGAATCTAAATTATATTAAAATATGTTATATATATATATATATATATATATAAACATATATATATATAAATATATATATATTAAAAATATGTTTGCAGAGTTAGAATTCAATCTCTGGTGGATGTTTTTCATGCCAGTTTTAGGCTTAAAAAAGTTTTATTTCAAATGAAGTTGAAATGAAAATACTGGGAAAATCTTGCCAACAAAAAAGTGTTATTCCATTTGAAATGTCTCTGTTGCTAAATCTTCCATTACATTTTTAGTTTACATCACCATACAGTGACAACTGACATAAAGCATAATGTATTTCCTTGAAATTTATGTCATCTGTAAGGAGTCATATCCATGAGCGCTGTATTACAGCAACAATAACGCATTCAGCCTTGAAAAGATTTTTTTCTCAAAGAATACAAATATTCATGTTAACTTTTGATAAAAATCAAATAAGAGTTCTTTAAGTGGCACTTGTAATTAAAGGCAAGCATAAGGAGTGGTAAGAGTAACTCTGCAGGAAGGTTGGAAATTATTTTGTTTCTGTTCTTCTTGAAAAACTGCAAGAAACCAACAGGATTCACATTTTACCAAGAACCAACAGGAGCTACATTTGTCATTGCTTTCATGCACCTGCTGTCATTTACAACATTATCATGTTTTGGTGATACAGGCAGACACCAAAAAAAGGAACGGGAGATGGCCCCAGTACTTTTGCATGCCAGTGATATATTACTATACAAACTGAGATGGGTCTTATAATGTGTTGCACCTGCTTTCTAGGCCTGCCTCACCTTCTGATTTTGTTGTCTTCTCAACACTAAAACAAAGCAGTAACAGAACCTAAAAATGCAGGTTGTTAATATAGTACAATGCAGATGCATATATCTTGTATTTGTTTCTGGTAGGTTTATTTTTATGTGATAAAAAAAATATTTATTTGGTGTATTTTCCCTGTAATTACTAGAAAGCTTATTCATATTAGAAAATATTCATATTGTTTTCTTTTTTACCCTTTTTAGCAGTCTTCGTCATATATGCTTTCAAAGTATTTATTTGTTTAAGAAACATACTTAAGTAATTTTCAATACCTCTTTGCTGCTCTAGTTTATACTCTACCACATGGTTTTAGTGAGTCTAAAGTAAAATACTAAACCAGAAAAAAATCCCACAAAATCAAAATTAATTGCCTACGGCAGCCGAAATAACATATTGCATTACTGTTTATAAGCACAACAGTATAGGAAAATCAATAAATCCTGCTCTCACAGAACTATTTTATGTCAGTACATGGGTTTTTTTAATATTATTTAATTATTTTTAAGAACTTTTCCATGTTAGGAAGAAATGTATAAAACTATTAATCAATAATATGTTTCCCTTTGATGCTATCATAACTCCTTTGCTTTTATCAGGGTATGAAATGTTTATGGTTAAACAAAGCTTGCTGAAAGTTTATGTGATTTATCAGCTTCAGGCAGGAGGTTTCATTTTAGAAAGTAAACTGAAGACTTGGGCTCTGATCCAGGCCATCTCATAAACACGTGGTTAATTATAAGCACAGAAACAATGTTCCTAAAGCCAGGCACAAAAAAAATAAACACATTTTATTTCCTCTGTCTGCATCAAAACTTAAATTAGTAAGAGATGCCAATCCTGTTCTGTCTCCTGGCTTTTTTCCTTCCCTTGTCACTTAGAAAACCAAAATATTCTTAATTGTGATATACTGTTAAATTCTATGGAGGAATCGAAAAGTTTTGTCAGTTCATACTGAGAACTGGGTAGACACCTGGAAACTTTATTTTTAGTTCTCTACACATCAGCTTGTCACCATTTTTCAATACCTAGTTTACACTACGACACAGTAAGTGGGAGCCTCAGTCACTGTCTCCCTGCTGATGAAGCAATCAAAATACACCTGTTTTCTACTGGGAAAAAATCAGCAGTAGTTGTGGCGACTTTTTAACCTGCAAGATGGTGATAAACTAGCGTGCTATAAACATTTGAATTGGACAAACTTTCTCTTACTGTTTGCAAATTGAACATGAGCAGCAGGACGCTGGCTCATGCATTCTTCTGTGTGATGAGACCATACAATCAGAAGTAAAAAATTATAGTCATGCCCAGCAAAGAAATTCCAAGAACTTGACCTATGGGAATACCTTCTTGATTACAACTTCAGCGCTGATGAGGTAAGGATCATGTCCTGGCTGAAAAGAGGTTTTGTTGTCTGTATAAAAATGTCTAACATCTTATCTCTAGTGGTGACCAATCTCTAATACTTTGTGCTATTTTATCATCCCATGCTACAAAGGGAATAAAAGCAGGATAAAATATTCTTGGACCTAGTAGCTGTCTAACCAAAGCCAGAAGCTTTAGATTAATACTTTATCACACATATCACATCCAACACAACCAGGAGAGAGAGATGACTCTGTTAACCTCTCTTGGGTGGGGGACACCCACAGACTCATATGCTTTAGTCTCTGACATTATCATGATCCTTTACACATCCTACAGTTGTTTATATAAGCTTATGGTCTCCATTACAAAAAAAAAAAAAAAAAAAAAAAGAAACAAATGAAAAACCAAAACATTGGTTCTTTTTACTTGTAATCCCATGGACTGAACATGAAGTCTTTTTTTCTATATGCTTGATACCCCTCTATTATTAAAATATCTGAATTGAGAAGTGAGCACCTTGAGTTCTTAAAAGGCTGCTTTTCTGAAGGGAAATAAAAACACAAACAAACTGCTGCTAGTTTTAAAATATTTTATTTTTTGATTTATACATATTTTTTAAAGGAGTGGGAGAGGAATAGCTCATTTCCCTGAACTTTGTTGAAAACCCCTACACTTACAATTTGACTTGTTATGAATTTCATGACCCATTGTGATTTCATAGAAATCCTCACCATTTTTGCTTTTTTTATTTTTTTTCCCCCTGAGAAAAAGGTTTGCTCTTGTTTTCCCTTGTTTCCATCATGACATTAATGGATTCAAAGATGGTTCCAGTTTTCATTGCTTTAAACATGGTGTCCTAGACACTCCCTTAGCAGGTCAAATGCTGAGGCCTTGCCAGTCTGATTGGGAATCTGGACATGTCCCAGTGACACTAAACTAACATTCAGTTGTTCCCTCCTTTAACCTAAATATGGTCTACATCCAGTCACACTTGATAACAGTAACATTATGCATAATAATGTTATGCACAAAAGAATTCTTAGCATATTCTTAAAGCTATAAGGTCAAATACCAGAAAAATTAGGAGATACCAGATATAAATTCACTAGTGTTTTTCTTTGTCTTACTATTTTCATGACTGACTCTTGCAGCAAACTGTGAAATAAATTAACCCAAGTGTCATTTCACCCCCCTGCTCATAATGTGGCCCTCTGTCTAATACAACTCATACAATTAAGAAAAAAATGTGTCTTAAGCTTTTCTGTGGCAGCCATCACTACAGTATCTGCATGTTCCATAAATATTAATGGGACTCTTCATAGCATTTTAGTAAGAGGAAGGGGTGGAGATCTTGTTAAATAAAACTGAGGGGAATTACAAAGAAATACAATTTGAAATCAAACTTATTAACACAGTTAACATTAATGCATTTTCTATTTCCAGAGCAGTTCTTACAGACAGCAACTGCAGCTGTGAGCTCTCAGCAGTTGTGAAGATAACCTTCCCCAAGTTAAGCCTGCAGAAAATGATAGGGACATAATTAATATGCAGTCTTTTAAAACTTCAGCTTTCTATGGCTTAAAATACTGCCACAGATGTTTTGTAGCAGAGGTAGGAACAATGTTCATTCATTAGGACACTATTTATTACTCTTAACCATCCTCTGACTACTTATTCAGTAAACCATTTCTGGTTTTGCAGGAAAAAAAGGATGATACAAATGACATTCTTTCATTCCCTAGCACTGATTCACACTGAAAGTGTGCCGTCATCTTGTTGCAAGGGGTTTGACACAGTTATCATAGCACATGTATTCAAATAAAGACTCAGTTCTGAGCTTCCATTCTGTCTTAGACTTTTGGCTACTCATCTTATTCCCATTTTCCTCACACAGAAAATTCTGATTTTGTTCTTCTCCTCAGACTCCTAATTTCTGAGTAAGGCCAGTCCACACTAATATCACAGTGTGGCAGTCTCCAATTCCATTTTTATTCAGAGTGTCTCCCTTTTGTATGTTATGTCCCTCTGTTTTAGGCTAAAACATCTTCCTCTTCCTTCCTGTGAGGGTGAGATCTGAGGAGGAGAGAGAGGTTGGTACCCACAAGCATGGAGTGCCAGAGAAAATCCTTTGCCTCAGGCTGAGATCAGTATAAAACTGTAATGGTATCTTAGTCACTGAAATCTTAGAAATCTTAGTTCTCATATGAAACCTGTGTTGTTTTTCTAAAACTTCTTTACATCACAAAATTGTGATGAACTTTATCAGAGACAGAAAGCGCAGTTCTGGTACAAATTCCACCTTCCTTACTGAACCAAGGTACTAGATTGAAAGATTTCCAGAACTTATATTGTGAAATTTCATCTGTTCTCCATATTTATGGAGGAACATTTTGTCTGATTTTGTTATTAGAAGAAGAGAAACTGAAAATACATCTGAGCTGCCACAAAGGGCTGTCACAAATTCTGTTGAATAAGGTTTAGAATAACAAGCTTAAAAATTACCAAAAGCAAAGTCAGACAGCTTTAATGGGAGCATCCCTACTGACTTCAATAATAATACTTTTAAAAAGACTAATTTCAGGTCTTTTCCACCAGCACAGATGTTTCTAGCCCCATGTTACAGATTTATATGATCTAGAAGAAAGAAATGGAACAAAGATCATCAGGGAAGATTCCTAGGCACACAGCACAACTATTTTGTTATACCTGACTGCCAATTAAAATTAAAAGTCAAATTTTAAAGCAATTCTGTCATCCAATACTTTTGTTACTTAACTGTGTTGTGACAACAGGCTTGCTGCCACCTGGTCAAGTTGGTTAAAGCTGACTCTTGTAAGTACAGTGGGCTGAGTATTTCCCACTTTTTCAGAGTGTTCCTGCAAGGCCAAGGCTTGCACAGCCTTTTCTAGGAACTGCAATTTGTACAAAAAGCATTGCTTCTCACTTATTCTTTAGTGAGGGTCAGGAAATAGAGCTGCACCTCCAGCAGAACTCACAACCAATCATCTATCACAATGTAAAAGGAGATATCAAAGGCAAGAAAGGAACAGGCAATTTTTAAGATCCAGTAATATGTTTTCTACTGAATAATGTTTGTGCATCAATGAGTAGCATTGTAGATTTTGTTGTTTTGCAGAAAGGCACAATTGTTTCTGTGCTTTACGCTACTGTCAGTCTTGCAGCACTTAGGACTTCTTGTAAATTTAGTTTTAAGTCGCTGCTGTGCACATTGTCCTACAGGCTTTTTTGTTCTTTTGTCACCTACACGGGCATCACCTGATTCTTTAAATGCTATTGCAGCAGACATCACATTGGCAAGTGATTTAAAGATATTCCTAAAAATGTATATAACTTTTGACTAGTTTTAATATGTTCTATTTTCCTGATAACCTCCCTGAAAATAATATCGTAGTATTCTCATAATATTAAAGTCCCATCTTTTCAGAAAATGTTAACGCATCACCTATTAGTTTAAAAGGTACCATCGAAACACTCATTTATTTAGGTGAATAGACCTTTATTTATTTGATTTAGTATTAAAAAAATTCTGATATTATCACCATTACCAAATTACACTAGTGTCCTGGTTTAGGACAAATTAGGGGAAGGTGTCCAGAAGGAGCCCCCCAGAAAACAAACCTCCACCACAACTTCCCCCCCCAGCTCTGGGTTTGAGAAGGAATTCCTCGGAGGAGAAGTGGAAAAAACCTATTTATTGACAAATAAACAAAGACACTCCCCAACACAAGGGAAAAGAGAAATACTCAAGCAGTTGCTGTGAGGGGAGGGCGCAGAGCTTCTGTTTTCAGGCGTCGAGGACCCCCAGATATTCCCAGGTCAGGTCTGGAGCCGGTCCAATGATCTTCGGGGGGGGGGGGGGGGGCGGGGAGAGAGGGAAAAAAGGGAGAGGAAAAAGGAAAAAAAAACCGAAAACAGTGAAAACAAGCAAAAGCAAAAAAACAAAAGCAAAAGCAAAAAGCAAAGCCAGCAGCAAAGCAAAGCCTGCAGCCAAGCCGAGCTAGCAGCAAAGCAAAAGCTAGCAGCAAAGCCAAAAGAACAAGTAGCCCCACCGCGGCAAAACACCCCACCGAGGGGTGGGGGGGGCAGTGGTTAGACATAACAGTGCAGTACATAGAGATAAAGCTGCACGATTGGGATAGGAGGCACTGTCAACCCAGGACAACTAGCTATGCTTTTTGGTTCTGCAATTAAAAAAAACATAGGATTTAACAACAAGACCCATGCAAAGTGTGGCAGAAAAGAACAGATAAATCAAAAACACAGCATATTACATGTTCTCCCAGCATTTTCTTAAATTTAATGAAAAATTAACATTCCTATTAATTATTTACCTCATAAGCTATTGGTGTTAAGGATAATTTTCCAAAGCATACATTTATAGGAAACTGGCATTTCATGCTGTAGCTATCAAATGCTGCCATATGTGCTGCCTTTTGTAGAGAAACTATCATCTATCTTAGGAAATATTTGTTAAAATGTAAAATAAATACAATTTAATAGACTTCAACAGAATACAAATTTAATATCTTCTTTTAATTCTTTAGCATTCAAGATTTTACACCAGCTTCATCACAATTAGACTATGTAAATACCTACCCATTTTGGATTTTCAGCTGTGTATTAGTGTTTTGGATTCATCCCAATTGACTTAAACCAACCAAAACTCAGGTATTTGGCCTAAAAGGGTCATCTGATCATGCAGTTACACCTAATCACCATTTAGTCATGTAAGCTCCCCCAGAGGATGATTCATCCTACCCTCAGACTGCTATCTAAAATAGAAAGGATGAATTGTTCTATGAAGGTTCCTACTGGTGGTAAACTAAAACACTTGCAAACAATAATTTGTTTGTTTTGTTAAGCTTTCCTCATGATTCAGCATTGTGGATGCCAGAAGTGATTCGGGAAAATACACACAAGTGCTAATCTCCTCTTCACAGTGGAGAACCACATAGCTCTGATTATTCATGGCAGTCACTGAGAACTTCTGAATATCAAAGTACCTCACTGCTAGTGCCATATTTTTTTTCAAGCTCTACTTTTTTACTTCCTAATATTTTGTTACTTTAAAACATTTCCTATCTGTTTTAATGTGGACACAGATAAGGGATGAAGGTGAGCTGTGGATAATAGAAGATAATGGGCCATCTCAATGTGTGATGAGAACTGGAGTCAGAGGACACATTTATGGTATTTGATTCCACAGTAATTAGAATTAAAGCTTTTATGCTTAAAAGCATGCCAATACTGACATAGCAAGAGTCATGTGTCTGGATAACCTATTTATTTGGGAAATTGTGATATGGAATTTAAATATAATGTGGCTAAAGATTTTATTTTACTTTCACCTTTTTGTGGTTGAAAGTAAACCCAGGTTGCAGAGGTGCAATACATCAAACATGTAGAGAGGTACAGAGATATTTAGATAACAGGAAACTCACCACGCATCAGCACTTTGAATTGTGTCTGCTTTTCAGAGTTTGAAAATCAGAGTATTTTTAATATACATGTGAAAATAATTAATATATTAATATTTTAACTGACTGGTGAAAGGTTGATTATCTGCAAGAACTTAGATGACACTCATGGAAGAATAATGGTGCCAAGATTTCTTTGTTATCATGGCTGAAATCTTTCATTAGGAACAGTTGATACTACAAGTACAAAAACTGCAAGCTGAATAGACACAGTGATGAAATAAATGAATCTTTCTTTTCATTATCTATTGAAAATGTCTGATGAACAATTAAAGCCTTGATGCAGATCATTTACCAGAGATGTTTATCTAGTTCATCCTGTTCAGAACTGTTTGTGGTCACAATGCACAGAAAAGTGCATTTTTGTGCTTTTGGTAGGTTAAAGTAATCAAATATCAAAGGACTCATAAATTTCAGTGCCTTTTTCTGACCTCAACTTTCAAATAAATTTCTAGCTTTACTTCCCTCTTTAAGTTTACTTAAACTTTTTCCTGTATATTTATAACCCAAAACATCTTCAATTTCTTCGTGGTCTTCCCACTGTCCTGTCTATTTCTTTGCAAAAATTTCTACTAATCTTCAGCAAAAAGAATTGTCTTGAAAAAGACAATTCTCTATCCATCTCTGAATTGAATTTTCTCAGCTTACAAACCTCTTTTCCATTTAATGTCCTTTTCTAGTAGCTATTGAGTTAATTTTTTTATTCTCTGGATCTCTCATCTGCTTTGCTTTGATTTCATTAAAGAGCCTAACCTGAGCTGGAGGAACAGCTGAGGCTCTTCACAATGTGTCAGGGCCATTGTTCTTAGCTAAAAAAGAAGAAGGAAACAAGCCATGGGAGTCACTGCAAGGAAGGGGATTGGAGACTAAATAAAATCTTTCACAGAAGCATTCTCTGAGGGATTAATATACAGCACAAGAAAATCAACTATGATAATTCCAAACTTGAAAAGGGAAAGGAGGGTACTGAAGAGGACGTCAAAGGAGTTGCAAAGATTTGTTCTTTCCCACCTCTAAAGCTTTGTCTTACCTTGAGAGGGACGTGGGGGAGAAGCAGATGTGCTTCATCTTAGGTGTTGGAGTTTTATCGCAGGACTTATGCTCTGTCTTTAAAAATCTAGCTTATTTCAGCAATAAACCTAACATAGGACCTTAATTCCTAAAAGTGATATTGAAGAAAACAAACAAAAAGAAATACCTATATTATGTTTTTTCCTGGATTTTTTTGGTTGGTTTTTTGTTTGGTTTTATATTTGAATTTTTGTACTTTTTTTTTTTTAATACAGTGAAGCAAGCAAAAAAAAATCACTAAGGGTAAGAAATTATATTTTTCTTGAATTTCTCTCTTAAAGCAAGAATGAACAAAAATATCCCCTTTTTCACTTGAGCCCTTTAAGTAATGTATTTTTTCTTTAGAAATAAATAGCATTCTCATTTGTCTGTTTCAGTTAGTATCATGATCTATGACTTTGCTGACTTATACATTGGACTCAGAAATTATGGGTGACTTGTTAAAAAAGGGTTTTAAAGTCATTGCTAAACTGAATGAATTACACAAGATACCAGGTGAAATTCATCTCCATTCAAAGTAATAAAGTTTTAACAATGTGATCAAAAAATATCCTAAGTGTTTGCTTAATGAGAGTCCCTAAGATTTTATACTTCTTGCCACTAAAACAGGATCATTTAAACGGTACCCACTAGATCTCATCTGCTATCTGCTCAAATGAGATTAGCTCATTTTACCACTAATTTTATGCCTAAACCCATTTGTTTATTGTCATCTGAGGAGTATTACAGTTTCTCTTGTTTAGAACCCAGGTATCTTAAGGAGAAAGGTATCCAAACCGAGGAGAAAATAATTTATGAATTTCTCCATTTCATAGCAACCTGGCTGAGAGATATCTGGAGTGGTTTAAATTAAGAACTGAATTAAAGAAAGAAGAATTCACAAAAATTTTTCTCTCCAGTTTTTCAGAAATTCTAGTGTAAATTTCCTGAAAATCATTTCATTAAAATTGATCAATTTTTTAAAAATTTTTTTTTTTTTTTTTTTTTTGGTAGATCTGAACTCAGTCTACAGAAAGAAATCCAGGAGCCTAGGTGAGATAGTATTACAATTTCTGGAAAGAGTTAGCCTCCTCAGAACAGGACCAAGAACAAGCAAAACCAAAGCACATCTTCCTACTATATTATCTTTAAGACACTAGAGGATGACTTTGTAGGTTAAAATTTGAAACAAACACAAGAAAAGAGCGTAGTCCCTTCTTCCACAGTACTGACATATTTTGGGCAATAATTGTGAAACATCATTAAATGAATGAGCTCTCTCTCCACTCATCTGCTGCAGAAAAGATGAAGAACAAGATACATTCAATGGGTATTCTAACTAAAAAAAAAAAAATGTGTTTGGAGAAAAATCTCAGTTTTGACAGCATGTGGTAGTTGATTCCAGGACAAAGTGTTAGATAAAGCCCCTTTCCAGTTCATGTTCCAGAAGGAGTCCTGCTCAGCATTCTGAATACTGAATTATATTTGGGCAGGAATGAAAAAAGTATCTGAATTTTTTTTTATAAAGCTTCATCTGTAAATGTCCATGTGTTCTCTGGGAGCTCACATCACTACTGGGTTGTCTGACTGAGTACTAGAGCACAGCATCCTGACACGCTAAGTCCATTCATTAACACACTAAAGTCTCAATATCTCAGTACATACACTGAGTTCTCCTCTATTAAGAGCTAATTTTTAACTTAATAACTGCACAGCAGTGTTTGTATTATTCTGCAGCAGCCCTGTACATTTAACAAGGACAAGTCTCATGCTTGTATTCCAGATTCTGTCTTCTAACATTTAGCGAGACTAGATGATAAATTTCTATATCAAAAATTAGACTAACCTCTCTGGTTTGTTTATTTATTTATTTATTTAGGATAGGTCCATCAAGCCAGTCTATAAATCCCTAAAATTCTTCATGTTTCATGCGACAATGAACTTATTATATATATAATATACATATAACTTTTGTTATATAGAAAGGACCAGAAAGTCTCATTCATCAAATAAAGATTTAGTTCCTGGGTAGCTGGACAATCAAATGCTGCTTGATTAGGTTTATAATTACTAAAGACTCTCTCATTATAAAATGCCACTGGTATTGATGTGCCACTTGAACTTATCCCTCTGTCATGAGTAAGTGGGAGTAAACATCAGCAGTACAAACTGCAAATCAGTCTCGCTCTTTGCTTGAAAAGGAATTTAAAAAATTATATAGAAGAACAAAACAATCTTTTTCTTATTCTAGGCAATGACATTCTAGATTTTTATTTTAGCATTCTTGGACTGGATTCTCCAGGAGTTCGGATTTAGTCAAGCCAACACCCAATAAAGAACTGGAGTTCTTATAGAAGGATCAATTGGGAAATAACACCTAAACTAGTGGACACATGTGGAGGTACCTGACAAAGCAGCACAGTTCAGCCATCTGCTCTCTCAGACACAGAAGCTAAACATGAATAAGTGAAGTGAGAATGAGCTACTCAGCTTGCATCCATTGAAAAGTTTTATGAGAGATATTGGTGTCATCCAAATGGATTCACCTCATCCAAGAGGCATCTGAAATACCTGAAACAAAATGCATTAGACGGTGCCTACTTCTCTCTTTCTCACACTGTGGAGTGATAAGTTCAGATTCTGCTGTCTTTCTTTCATGTGCCTAGAGGTGCATGAGACTAATTCTATTCTAAGTGTTTCTTTGCCTAAATTCCCAAAGGGGTCTGATTGGACATTCCTTCTCGGAGCATGCCTAAAGAGTACTGACACTTTTAGCTGAGTGTAACTAGGGCTGACTCATGTTTTACCTAGTGTCTTAACGACTAAAACAATGTAAGGTGCCTGTGCCAACTTACCCATCAGCCTAAAGTTTTCTAGTTTGCAGGAAATCATCCTGACTAGAGTGCTGTGGGCTATATAGGAATGAGGGGCATGTGACCAAGGCAAATATTGTGACCATTTTGTGATTGGTTAAGTTGTTTTGCAAAGCCTCTCATGTTAAAGCAAATGCTTCCACAGTTTAATATAATAGTCATTTGACTAGACGATGAGAATGAATCTAAAGTTTGGTATAATATACAAAACTAGGGAGGAAAAGGAGGAATCAAATATAGGGGTAGATGAATACATGGGGCATTATGTAAACAGAGACGCTTTGGTGAAAGCAAACACATCCTTTCTTTACTGAGATGACAGAACCTTCTTTTTATTTTGGCCAGCTCAAAGTCATAACTCTGGAAACAGAAAATTTATAAACAAATGTAAAAATTGCTTGTAATGACTGTTACTCACACTTGAGCTTCAGGCTATAATTTGATATTTAATTTTTATTTCATATTTGTCTGTATTTTCTTAAGAATTCACCAAGTGAGTCCCAAAGAACTGCTTAAAGCAGATGTTACCCAGTCCATTCATCACAGTAAGGGGGCAATGATCTGACTTTCAATAAATGCTGTACTCTCTGTGAGTACTTTACAATTATGTTCATGTGTAAAAAGCTACCTGGAATTGCATAGACTTCTTTAGGACAGCCTGCTGTTCTTTAAGATAATCTTACTTGTAAGGTGCTAATTAAAAAAACTAACAAAATTTGATAGAAAATGTAGCCTGATGCCTATCTTTTGGTAAAAACCTGTTTCCAAACAAGGAAAAACAAGGATTAGTAAACCAGACGTTTTGTAAAATGGATAATTTTGAAGCTCAGATTCTTTCAGATGTTTTATGTCCAAAGACATGATGACATGCTTATAAGATGTGCACATGATAGTAGAATCATATGAGTTTTAGAATTTCAAATGTCAGAGATCCACCAAGTTTTTATTTATTTTCTTTTTTATTCATCAAGAAAAAAACCCCTCATATATATTAACTGAAAATAGTCATTCTCATGTGGATTATCGTATTGGTGATTCATAAGAGGGAACCCTCTTAGAATCTGGTATATTTCTGGAAGACATGAAGGATAACCTGACTGAATCCAGGAACTTTTGTTCAGCTGAATGAAGCAGAAATGAGCTGTAAAAAACAGGATATAAAATTAGATTATATATTTGTCTTTTGTGGTGTCAAACCTTTCCTCCGCAGGGGTGATGTGACACCAGCTTTGTCATTTCTTCCATTTTGAATTACTAGTATTTCCAAGGCTCTTGTCATAACTTGTACATATGAAACAAGAATGTCCTGATGATCAAAGAAATTAATTTAACAGATGACAACGACATTGACTTACTTCAGGATCAGTCTGAGGCTGTGAGTGGAAGTGTTTGTAAAAAAGAAATTGATATATTTTCTTCTTTTTAAAACTCTTGAGGGTTTTTTGCCATTTACCCAAGGAAGCAAGTAGAAATGAAATAACACTGGATTGTTAACCTTTATAATAAGCACAAAAATTGAAGACACTGCAAAATTTCTTTTCAAAACAAGTATCAACCATTGAGAGTATCTGGTTTTCTTTGAATGATCACATCATTCTGCAAAATATTTCAAACCAAAAAGGATTTTCAAGTACTAAATAGCACCTAAAGGAAAACAAGGCCTTTTTTTTTTTTTATCCATCATCCTGAAACTGCTTTTTTCTATATGAAAAGCTTTTGTAATCTGTCACAAAAGTAAAAAAAAAAAAAAGAAAAAGTCTTCCCACTTGCTTGTAGATATTCTGATATATTGCCACATCTTAGGCGAAAATTATGGTTTTTTACATTTTAAAATATTTTAACTTCTTTTATTTTGAGGACAGTGACAGCAGAAACTTATTAACAATTATATGTATTTTTAAGTATTTCCCAATCCTTTCTCAGCATATTCTATTGAATACTGCTGCTGCCAACTATGCAGCCTGTGATTTTTTTTGTTTGTGTGTGCATGGAAAGACAAAAGCCTCAGGTAGCCTAGCTGTAACCAAGGGAGTCCAAAATCTTTTTGCTTTCTCTACAAGGTATTATTCACATAAATGCATAAATCTTTATGCTTAATTAAGCAAATACATTTCGAAAAAAATTGTTTACAGTCTCCTTGACTAAGAGTTCTCCTGGAAAAAGGAAAGAAAATAAACAAAGATGTGGAAACAAAGAGAGACAGAAATAAATTATTAGGAGGATGCAATTTAAGATCTTCTTTTCAGGAGTGAGAAGATTTATGAAGAAAGCTAAATTAAAAAATCTGGACATCCATTGGAAGTCCATTCCAGAAAATAAGGAAAAATTGCAAAAATGGTGAGGTCACTGGGAATCTAAAGTACTACTATTTTGATTTTTTTAGGAAGCACTTATTTCACTATGTCACAAAACAATAATATGATGTTTCTCATTTTCCTCTTGGAAACCTCACATAGCTTTTGGTTTAGCCAGTTCCTTGGCTTTTTCAAATTTATCTCTAGCTTCTCACGGAGCTGCTGCTCAGTTTCCAACCTTGGCCATGCTGTTCATGGCCAAGCAGGACAGCAAAGATGAAACACTGTCTTCATTGAAGCTCTTGTCCTGTGATTTGAGAAAGTATCTCTGTAATAAGGCCATCAGCCTTTTGAATGGGAGGAACATTTGAGCATATGCCAGAAGTTTTCTGAAATCTTAAAGGTATATTTCAGGTCCACCTTGTTGAAGGAATTGACTTATCACAGGTTCCCTTTTGGCCCATCCTGCAAAGAGAGTACCTGCTTTGTCAAGTAAAAAAAGGAATGATGGAAGGGATACCAAACAATTCCCATTTGACATGTATCAAAACTAAAAACTGTGAATTTTAGTACTTCTCAACCAATGCACACATAAAGAGAGATTTAAAAATGTTTTGGTGTATCCATCAGGTCCCAAAGACTGCTTTGATTTTCTTTATTCACATTTACTAAGTATCAGGTGAGAGCAGTATATGTCTCAAAATAAGGAAGACCTATTGAATTTGACTATAGCCTTAAAGAAACACCCCCAGAGATGCCCTTTATAATGTCACTTCTAAAATAAAGGAATATGTTCCTTTGCACTGGAACCAACTGTCTTCACCAAATTGTGTATAATTTGAAATGATAAAGCTATTTTACTAGCTCTTGCTTTTAGAGATGTAATTTGAATATCCAGGAAATCAATATCTGCTTTGTTACATGATTACAACCAAATAATTGAAATATCAGAAGGGCAGTGAGCCGCAGAGCCTTTGTATTGAACAAATAAGACATCATAATGACCATGCTTTGAGTATAAATGCAGCTCTCAATTTAACTGTGAGCAACTTCTGAAAGTACTTTCTTAGCACTCTACAATAGGTGTGTAAAAATGAACACCTGAAAACAGCAGTGACAATTTTCAGCACTCAGCAGTGTCATCAGTTTTTAAACAGAGCTTCCCATTGCTCACCATAGTGCTGCTGCAGGCAAGACACAGAAACTCCACTCAGGGAAGAATATTATGCAAAATCAAGCCAAAGTGACAAGATTGATTTTGGACAAGTCTGAAGGCTGGAAACAAGCTGCTACTTTTTGCAAGCTAGGAACAATGCTTTATATACCCTAGTTCCTCTAAAAAAAAAAGGAAAAAAAGAAAGGATTTATATAACAGAAATAATTCATGTTTTCACTTGTGAAGAAAAAAGTATTCTCCCTTATGATATAAAATCAGGAGAATCTGTAGGTGAAGCACAAGTCAAGGTTAATATAAATTAT
Source organism: Trochalopteron elliotii (assembly GCA_024734555.1). Classification (NCBI taxonomy): domain Eukaryota; kingdom Metazoa; phylum Chordata; class Aves; order Passeriformes; family Leiothrichidae; genus Trochalopteron; species Trochalopteron elliotii. The sequence goes on from JANPWX010000021.1 coordinate 2,703,126, forward strand.
GTATCTGCTACTTAGTTGCATGGCAGAGCAAAGGAAAAAAACAGGCTTTCTTATCAAAGAAGGACTGCAATATTATTTCAAAGATATTCACTGTGATTGTAGGATAATAGTTTTAAAACTGGAGTAAGCATGAAGGTTGAGCAGCTTGCTTAATGAAGTGCTAGCCTTTCATCTCTAGCAGTATAATTTAAATCCATCTTTCAGTCCTAAGTAAAATGAGTGACCTCATCTTTGTCCCTCACGGACAGCAATAAACATTATATAACCACTGCATGTAATTTGACACAATCTAGTACAACCAACAGCCATTTTGTCAGTAGAACATCAAGCTTCAGCTGCCACAAATGCTGAAATAACTCTTTTTAATTTTTTTCCCCATCAAAACAACAACTTTCAAGAGTACTTATGTTTTTACTGAGGAGTCGGCAATAATCTCCACTTTTTCCCACTGTAATCCTCATTTCCAAGTGTGATTTCTTATCTCGAGTTTCTACATCAATTCCTCTAGGATCCAGATTTTAACAATAAAATTTGTGTTACACCTATTCTTTCTTTTGTTTATTTTTTAGGTATCCACAGGATTTCACTTTTAGATCTAAAACTCCTGACATCTGCTGTGGCATCAGTGTCTCTTTGCCTCAGCCAGTCCTGGCACCACAGCAAGAAGGGGCATGGCTCGGTAGCTGAATGAACCTTGTCCATCCCGTGGGTTCTGGTTTGCCCGCAGAAGTGAAGTGATGACAGCAGGAAAGAAGGAGACAGTCTGCTCAGGGTTCAACCCCTGGCTTCATTCATCCCACAGTGGGTATAACCTCAGCTCAGGGTGTCTGCCTCAGCAGAGACCCCTTGCCGGTCAGAGCCCCAAGCAGACAACGAGAAAAGAGAAAAGGCACCCAAAAGTTACATCTTAGTTTTGGGGGAGGAACTTGGGGATGGGTGCAACTGAGAACAAATCAGGGATCATGTGGGTATGGCTCTGCAGGTAAATGACGCATATTACAACAAATCAATAACTTAGGCGGGGAGACAGCCCGAGTGTTGTCCAATCACTCAACACCCTTACGATCTAAACTCTGAAAGGGTGATATCTTTTTTGATTTGAAGGTACAAGATAAACGCATTTTAAAAGACTCACGATAGATAATTAATTTATTATTTAAAAAATGATAGTGCTTTCATTTACTGCTCATACACTCTAAAGCACGCTTTTGTGTTCTGTAATTAAACAATCCCACTAGAAAAAGTCATTATATCACAAAAAGAAAAAAAAAAAACCCTCCTCCCTTGAGATCACAAATTATTCATGTCTGTTTACTTGTAAACCATACATCTTGTGTTAGCCAATAAGATTTTAGGCCTTTTGTCTAAATGCAATCCAATTTACTTTCAGCTATATTCATGCAGACAATTAATTGAGAAAGGAGTGTGGGGGGAAAGCTGAAACATATTGATTCTTAAGAACATGACACTCCATTTTTGTAATGCATAAAGATACATTTTGTTTAAGTAATAATAGCATAAAAGTGTGTTCTGTGTAAGTGATGGTTTCCTGTACTCTGCCTGGTTTTGATAATACAGAAGTAACATGTGAAATTACCTGGAATTTGATCACTTCTCTGGAAACAGGTGTGTGCATTCAGACTTATATTTTCATTCATTTCTGTCTATGAGAAACTTTATTCTGCAAAAATAGTACAAAAACCCATTCTCAATACTTAACAGCAAGCTGTGTTTTCTTGGGGCAAGTTGGAGGGACCTAAGGATAAAACGAAGAACTCATGAACTGGATTATGACTTGACATGGTACTTAAATCCACTCTTCCTATAAGCCTAAAATACCACATCAAGGAGAATTTCAAAGACTACCTTTTTACAAAGTCTGTACAGAAGTCTCTTTTTCTCAGTCTCAAAAGCTTTCAAGGGCAAAAAGGCCAAGACATGAACACTGTCTTGTCTGCAGAATTCACATCAAACATAGCATTTAGGAACAGTTTTCTATTCCATGTTTTATGAGAGATCTTTAAACAGTTACTAGGTTAAATTTCATTTAATTATTAAAGAAGGCTTTCAATCTTGAGTATTTTTTAAGAAACCCTTTTGACAGAAGGAAAGCCCACTGAAATTCACTGATTATCAGTTTAATATTTTTGTACTGTGAAAAATGACTTTGTTTTGTTGATTATTACAATGCAGTTGTGATTTTTCAAAAAGACACTTTGCTTGGTTAACCTTAAGAAGGAGGCTGCAAGGTTGATACTAGCTGTTACCTACAGGCCCAGAGTGCATTGATCTGTAAAGATATTACCAAAGAAAAATCTATATGATTCTATTAAATTAAAACCGACATCTACCTCATCATCATCATGAAAAGAAAACAGAAAAGGCCACGGAAGCAAATATCTCATTATCAAGTGTGACAAAGATTTAATTAGGGTAATTTTTCAAGAATATTTGCTTACTGGGCTGTGGCTTTTGTATGTCTCTAATTCTACAAATATTTGAAGTCTGTGTTGCCTCTACAATAAATGAGCAATAAATTCAGCAATGTCCCCCTACAACTTTTTTCCCTTTTTTTCCTCACATGAAGAGGGAATGCCCAGATTCATTGGAGCAATAGTTGTTCTTTGTTCTGCTCAAATGAAAGCTGTTGCAGGAATGGAGCTCAGAGCTGTAATCCAACCACATTTCAATGCTAAATTTCATTGACAACAGGAAGCAGGTCTTGGAATTCTAAAACTTTATTTCTTTTTAAATGCAGTTCTTGTGGGTTTTATGTGTATATATATATATATATATATATATATATATATATATATATACACACACACATATAGGGTAGCTATGGATTTGTAATACTGACTTAGTAAAGAAGTATGATAAAAAATTTGTTGATTAATTCCCCTTCACTAAGATATGCAGAAATGTGGAGATGTATTCCAGCAAATGTGCATGTCCACATAGTGTCAAGAAGGCCTGAGTTCTTTAGTTACGTTTATTAAAATAATCAAGTTAGTTACTGCTTGTTGATATAAGAATGCCAATTTTATCAGGTAGTTTGCATAATAAATATTGCACACTTTTATAAACATAGTTATAGAGATTTGTAATTATAAATTTTGTGTATAATAGCTACAAGTTTATAGTTACAATTTTTGTTTTTATTACTATGCTCAAGTTTCTTTACTCCCTTCCTTTCCCTTCCCTTCCCTTCCCTTCCCAAACCACCGAC